>CM067222.1:26000168-26450167 GCA_034190945.1 Octodonta nipae
GTTTGTTTACTGGATCAGGATATACGTTTGTCAAAGTTCGCACGACATTATTTTAGTGCTAAATATTTATCTCCATTCAAGTTGCCATCAATGAAAAAGGGACCTGCGATATGATTTCCAACAATTCCTGCCAAACATTAACTTTTTCAGGATATTGAGTATGTTTCTCTGTCGTCCAGTGACAGATCAATAGCAGCAATTTTGACGATTAACATGACCGTGAAGTGTAAATGTCAGAAAACAAAATATCTTCTAATTGATTCACATTGTTATCTAACCTTACCAACATTTGTTCACAGAAATACGTTCTCCTATCGAAATCGTCTTCCTTGAGCTCCTGAGCCGGCATCATTTTATCGGAATGCATTTTACTTTCCTTTAAAACTCAAAAATGTATGTGTGGCCAACGTTGAACAGTGGAGCGGCTTTTCGACTACAATTATGTGGGTTTTCTTGAAACTCAAGTATAATATCCAATTTCATATTATCACTTAGAGCATTGGCAGTTACTTTTTTCATCCTCTTACATGACCAAGGTAGCTAAACTGCTTTTCGATTTTCATACAGGAAAATTTGGAAAATTTTTGTGTAATAAGCGAGAAACTTCCATTTCTGCCCGTGTCTTACCTCCATAACCAAACATTTGTAGGATGGTTATTTTGTGCATTTCTGTTAAATGCACCATTTTTCTGATATTATTAGTACAGTTAACGAAATTCAAACGGCAATAGCACTGACACCGATCACTACTGTCATAGAGACAGACAACAGGATGCTAAGGCTATGAGTTTTGACGAAAAGAAACAAATCTCAATAACAAGAACTAAATGGGAATTAAGTATTAAGCGTAATGTATCGAATTTGTGAAATAAAATAATTTTCTTTTTTTTAATCTTAATTTTTGTAATAAATCTGAAGATAGGTGGAGGACATTGTACATGAATTATGTCTAGAATATTCTGGAAAATCCAAAAAATAAATAATATACAGGGGCTTGCATTTAAAATAAGAAAGTTGGTATTAGCCACACCCTGTATAATTTTTTGTTGATAAAATGAGCATTTAAAAATACAAATCGAAGAATCCAAGCGTTTTTCTATACAAGCCCTCCTTTATTCGTTATCGAATATATTCCATTTGGCTGTTCCACACTATGTAATTTTATATCTATATAAAATGCAAATCAATAGTTTCCATGTTGTTAACTTTCAGCATTATTATCTTCATATTCCACTGCTAAATTTTAAAATAGCAACCAGATTGAACGATTTTACTTAATTATTTTATTACAATTTTCAGCGTATTATATATTTTGTCAATGTTTTTATCTATAATTTGTTGTATTTTTTCATTTTTAATAAGCATCAGTTAGTCAACAAATTTGGGCGTAATATAAATTGTTTTGTATTTTCATTGGATTCACTTACAAATGTTTTCATTGAATATAGACAGATGTTCGCTACTACTCAACTTATCTCCTTCCATCTGTCAACTAACTTTATTACCTGATAATTATTCTCGATATTTCTCCGCCTGCTTCTGATACGCTAATAATATGTACAACTTTTAATTTCGCGAAGGATTCGTTTTCTCCATCAGTCGAATTTCCGGACATACCCTTTGTTGTCAGCATTGTTTATTTGGATGGTTTTTGCAGTTTTTTTATTCGCAAGATTAGTTTTTATTTAGGATTACTAATTTCTGGAAGGCTTCCAATTTTGACAGCGTAAAATAAATTGCTTCATCTTTACAATATTATCAGTCATGTTATCACTGGCTAACATCTGGATAACATTTGGTAAAGATAAATAAGGACATTTAACCTCATTCGTCTTTATCAGTACAAACATTTTATTTAATTTAACATTTACTTTTAATGTTTCTTTCCTTTCCCTCTAACTGTACTGATGCTTTCGATATTGGTTTTGCATTTATCTTATCTTTGTCTATGTCAACCTCGAATATTTTAGTCTAGTTGTGCTTTTAATGAGCTTTGAGCCTTTAGTCATCTATATCTTATTAGTTTGAAAGCCGTGTTCTTTACAACTTAAAATAAAATTACTAAATTATGAAATTCACTTTAAAGCGTTGTCGAATTTTACACGAAGAATCACTTATGATAATTATATTTGGTACAGATTTAAAAAAATTAATGAAACTTCCACGCTCCTCTAACTCTTGCAGGTATCGAGATAGACCACAAGTGAATAAACGGTTTCTGTATAACTGTCTCCTTTCTTATGATTCTTTTTTCTTATTGTCTCAGCATTTAAAAACTATCTCACGCAACTTGCCGCACAAGCTGAACAAGTGTTCTGAATCCATTCAATACAAATTACCTTTTGCATCCGACCAGAAATGCAGAAAATTGCATAATATCGATAACACCGTTCCCACTCAGCTACACATAACGAACATTACATATCATTTATTTAATGTACTTCTCGGAATACTTTCAATAAATCAGTACGTGACCTTTTCATGTAAAAGGACTCGCGCGAGCGAGCTATTGAAAAATCTCATTACGCATAAAATACTCCTCGAACACCTGATCTGAATCTATTTGAATGACCACAAACGGCCGGTGCGATGTAGGAAATCATTATTCAAAATGGTCTTGCTAAAAATATCGCGAAGGGAATGCGGCGAGAAGTTATTCAAAACATTAGTGTAGAGCAAGAGCCAAGCATATGTGTCCAATTAGAATAGTATGTAGATTGCGGGCCGTATTTATGCAATGTAAGAATGTGAATATGCCGCGTATTCATATCGTACGCAAGTTGAAACGATTATTCTTCTGTGGGTGAACGTTCGGATAACTGTTGCAAAAGAACAAAAAAACAATAATACTAGTAATGATTTCGCCTAGCCTACTTAGACCATATTAATAATAAATAACTATGATATGCCAGTATCAAATTGGAAAACAAAGTAGAGATGATCACTGAAATTTACAAAAACATTCGATTGGAATTGAATGAACCAAATCAAGTCCACAAATGATGCAATAACAATATAAACAAGTTTGGATAAAAGTAAACCATGCGCGACAGTATTCATAGAGTTAGCAAAAGCTTCTTACAGTATTAACTACCAGAAACTAATCTGATATGAGCATGGGATATGCTGTTCAGCACATAAATTCATTGAAGACCGAAAACAAATGGTCGAGGTAAACATAACGTTTAACAATAAAATGGATGTTAATTTTCATTTGCTGACGACACCGTACTTTTCGCGGAAGGCGACAATTTGACTATAGTCGAAACACAAATTATTAAAATTTTAACTAAAATAGTTTAGTAGCTTGACTATAACTTGTTGAGCAACAATCTTCACAAAACCATATATATGTCATTTTCTGACTGTCAACCAACTTTACCCAGAAATTAACCAGGACTGATCACACAAAATATTTAGGAATTTCCATGGAAAGTTACTTAAAATGGGATCACCATCTAATGCTTTAACTAAAAAAAATAGATCTTTGTTTTATCTCTATAAACATATAAAGATATGGAATTCGAAAACACGTATAATATATATCATCCTGTTGTAGAATCTCTGTTAAGTTATGACCCAGTAGGTTGGGGGAATGGAGCATATTCATGTCATTTGAATGAACTATGTAGGAATAACTTAGAAAACGGTAACTTGACTTTACCCAGTGACAAAGGTATTATTGTTACATAGGAAAATAAGTGTACGATTTCAGTAAATGTTAAAAACAAAATTTCTCAATGGTTAATAAATTATTTAGGTAATCTAGTTATAAAAAATATTTCTATGATTATACGTATCTACTGACACGCAATAACTTTAGCGACCTATAGATCACACATACTCTGCAATACCGTGTAATATCTATTATACGTGTTAATTGTTGAATGACTGGTTCTCTCTTACCGCAAGTCTTCCACACAAGTGTTCCCAGAGAAAGTAACCTCTAAAATATGATCAACCAGTCTTCCGGTATTCAAATATGGTGTTATATGTTGTGTATACTTATCTGTTATAGAGATACTCTCTTCGAGGTGTCATTCCTTTCACGCAAGACAATATATATTATATATAAATATAATATATATTTTTCTGGTCGGGAACCGTCATCAGTTGCGCTTCCCACAATTGAATGTCCTCTCGAACACTTCTTTATGCATTTGATGCATTTCGTTAAATTTGAAGACGCGAGATGTCGGTCTTACATCTCGCGTCTTCAAATGTTATGGAGATGTTTCAAATCCAACTCTGGAGTCGTTGTCAGTCAGAATATGTTACTGAGGAGCAGAATTTTGGCGTGATTGACAACGACACCAGAATTGAAGTTGAAAGGTCTCCATAACACATAAGTAAACACACATTTTTGTACATAGGAAGACTGGTTAATCATATTGTAGAGATTTGTTTGGTTTGTCTTTTCAAGTCGGATACTAGTTGGAAAGAGTTTTGAGAATGTAAATGCAAATATTGTTTGTTATTAAGGTTTAGTTCTATCCGTTTGGCAGTCATTTTGCATGTGTTCTCATCTTTGCAGTAACTGGATTATCCTAAAGTTAGAAATCCTACTGAGTTTGAATTTGTTGATTATACAATAACTTAATAATTTCAAATGCGTTTCTTTGAACAAACTGAACAACAGCATTTTACCCATAACTGACTCTATTAAAGGTAAGAAACATTATTAATTCTGATCATATCACTACTCATAGTTAAAGCTATAGTTTATTTAACGATACACAACAGTCCAAAGATGCAGCAAAAAATTACTAGAAACAGGGGCAACACAACTTTCAGTTTACTCTCATTTGCTAAGTGTTTGTTTGGAAAAAAAGCAACAGGAAATTATATTGACTTTCATAAAATCCAGTCGGACGTTGATCAATTTGAATAAAATTCGTACATATTATTTACTTAAACAAGCATCTTAATTATACATTATCAGACTATAGTATTCAAAAGTAACAACTACGACCACTGAGAATTAAAAATGTAGAACTCCTTTTTTCAGTTCACCTGGATCAACAATATAACACTGTTGACACATTATATTCTGTACCATCAAAAACGTGTCTCATAGTAAAACCTGCTTTCCGGATAACACTAATACGCCCTCTTTCGAATTAATTTAAATGTATTTAATTGTGCCTGCAACACCACTTTAAGTATAATAGCTTAATGAATGACAACAAATCGATACTGAAGAGTGCTCAAACTAAAGATAATCTAAATTTAAAAATTATATTATACGTCAAAAATTTTTACTCACAAAAGTATCATTGGTTATCACAGACAAAACAGAGTAGGTAGTATAGAAAATTTGATTGGATTTGGTTATTCAGTTTCACCTTTCTCTAGAAGTTTTTCAGCTGTCTGCATTTTGCATTTATAATGCTGTAAATATGAACAGACATAGATAGTTTCTGGATGACTGAGAAAGTAAATAGTTATCTTGATTCATCATTTGTGTTTTCACTCCACAAATGGTTTCTGAAAAATACAAATATATATAGTAAATAAAAATCAAGGTGTAGTATTAGGTACTACACCTTGTCAATTGGTGGAAACTGCCCATTAGTTGCCCTCTTATAGAAAAATTCTCTGACAGTATTAAGTGAAAGTAGATCAATGGAAATCTCCCACAGGACTAACTGAGAGAAGTAGTTCGATGGACCTGTCAACTAGTTTTCCTGTATAATATATTTGGATTTTTCAATATCTTATCACAAATCATTATGGAATGATATTTGTTTCTGAAGCAATTTGCGCATACATTATTTTGCTTTAGTTTTCTTTGCGATTGTCAATTGGCTGATTGATTGGCAATTTCAAGAAAAGTCAGGGGAACTCATATTTCTACAAATGGCTTCAGAAAAAAACATTGTTTGACAAGGATTCCGGATCAGGAATTGAAACGTCACGTCACACAGATAAGTACCATACAATATACTTCCAAACATATTATACAGAAAAACTTGTTTATTAATTACTTAACGTATCTGTATTTTTCAGAAACCATTTTGTGAAGACCCAATGAACAATCAAAATAAAAACAAACATAAACAATATCATCAAAATATGAGCACTGATACCAGTGAGAGTTAATAACATATCGTTCACATTATACTGTGGAAACTTGCAAACTATCTGAAATTTTATCTATTTATACATATATAGCCACCATCATAATTATTTACACAGCCCAGACTGTTAGACGGCCAGACCAGACAAAACCGACCCGACAGACCAGACGACCAAATCTCGCCGATTCAATCGCACTCGTTTATATTTACAAATATATCGACGAGAGCGCTGAAGCCACGTCAAAGAAGTTTCTTGATTGCACTTAATTGGCTGCAACGTGACATTACATGCGATCAAAAATAAAATACCGACAAGCCGCATTGAAGGCATCGCACCACGCTGATAAACTGGCGCTGGCTGGCGCTAGTATTTGACGGAGAGCTGAGAGCTCTATTCAGTTTCGTTCATATTCCCGCTGGCGGGCTGGGATTTTGTTTCGTTTTCGTTTTAATTAATCGAATGAATGCATAGATGAACGGACAAGAATTCCATTACGTTCGTTTTGAATGGCGATTGTTTCAAAACGGCTCAGGCACGGCCTGTTGATTTCTATTTTGGTTTTAAGCACGATAAAATCGTTTTCACTATTACTAGAATTGTGTTTTCTTACTTTTTGTTGTCATATACCTAATGTTATGATATTTTATAAAGTAAGTTGAAAGTTTCAAGGACAGAAACGTTATGTTAAGAACCAAATTTGTTGAAGCAAATTCTCAATTTTTCATTAATGTTAAAAACTATTACTATCAGTATAATTTTACCGTATGTTCTTTAACCGACTAACCAATTGCAATATTTGTCGTACTCGATAGCTGTATATTCACCCGCAACTGGTGAAGATATAGTCTACTGATACTTTTCTCCTCTCTATTCATACCTTTCTCCTCTATTATTTCTCCCCTCTATTCTCTCTTCTTTCCTCTCTATTCCCTCTTCTTTCCTCTCTATTCTCTCTTCTTTCCTCTCTATTCTCTCCCTCTCTCTCTCTTTTCTCTTTTTTGTTTTCTCTTCTCTCTTCTTTCTTCCCTCTTCTCTCGTTACTCTTCTCCGTTCTCTTTCATCTCTACTCTCTACGCTCTCCTGTCACCTCTTTCATCCGTCTCCCTATAGTCTTATTGTGACGTCAATTATATTCTACATTGGCAGGATGACGGCACGTAATGATATTGACATACATGTTCTTCTTGCCCTTAAAAAACAACAGAATTTATTTGAAACACAACTATCACTACTTTGTTACAAAAAAGGACTATTTTATAATTATTAATACAGCAAATGAACAGACCAAATGTTGTGACTCTGAACAACGTTAAAAGTCTTAAGTTGAATTCGAAAAGCGCCTTGTTTAAGAATACTCTCCTATTTATAATCTCTGCTTGAGAAAGGGGAACTATGCAGAATCATCGTTTATGCAGGTGCATCTAATAATATAATACAGCTATTGTTTTAGTTTCTGCGTAGTTCCTTTACAATGGATTATTGTTTTACTCTAGACATTAATCAGCATATTATTATTTAAAAGTCATGAAAGGTGATATGTAACATACATATATCCTTCCAAGTGGAGTTGGTTAAACAAAGACCATGATACAGACACAGAATTTTCATAACTAGAATTTTTTCAACTAGATGAAAGTAGAGGATATTAAAAAAGGATCTCTGCAAAGCTATTAGGGAAAAAATGTATTTAAATAAATTTTTCTTAGCATCCACCATTTCATTGCCCATAAATTGATTTCAAGAGGCAACGTTGACTAGCCTCGTAAACTTAACGTCGTTTGATATTTGCTCTTAGTGTTGCCTTTAAAGTATTAGAGAATAATTTAGTTAATATAAAACATTAATAAACAAATATGGAGAAGCAAATAAAGTTGATTTAGATAAAACGAATATTACTAATCAGGTTGTCGGCAAAACAGCCCAAAAACAGTTTATCCATTTATACTGGACACACTCTGATCTCTGACATATTTTACAGTTCATATATTGTATTGGAATACAGCATTTTTGGTGGCTTTGACATGTTTATTTGACATTTTTTATTTTTCATTGTTCATTTCCTATAATTATCAAAGTCCTTTTTGGGAGGGACAATCCCAATAAATTGCATATTTACAAAGTGTATTAACACAGACATGATTTCATATTAATAAAGAATTAAATTTAACAATACATATACTAGTATTACTTTCTGTTCCCGAAAAATAGTGATTCTATTCTAAAAATATACGTGTTTGGAGAAAATATTATGCACCAATATTCACAGACGTATATCACTTTCGAAATATTGAATTTCCCTAAAGACCATAGTAACTCTCAATCCCCTTTCTAATAAAAAATCACGTATTTATTAATTTAAAAATATTATCAACCTGTCAATGCACACAAAACCTTTGGTTCTCGAGAAATGGCGAATTTTTCATAAACCAGTTCCCACCGGCCTACCATCAAATAATTGCACTTTCACTCATGTATCACTTTCTGTTTCGGTGGTTTTGCATTGATTTAAAAACAGTAGAAACCCTATGGCTCCACTTCTAATAATTAATTTATTAAAGCAAAATATAGACTATGCAACTCATGGATAATATAGATTAGCGAGAGAATTTTTAGAGTTAGGTTTAGTACTTTTATAGATTACTCCCTACAAAGACACATGTAAACATATTTTAAGTCTTTTTATATAAGTATAGATTTCTGTATATCTAACTATTATAGTTTTCGACCAATCAATAGAACTGAATATTATATTTTATTTTTAAAAAGTAAAGTTTGTGCTCTTTGTATGTATTTTCCAGATTTTCTGAGAAAACAATTTAAAAAAAATATATGGATCTATTTTAATACAATACAATTTAAAATATTCCAGTGGATTAAGCCTTTTCAGAGAAATCAATGAATATTCATTAAACAGCAATCTTATTAATGGTTGTTTCCGATTATCTCAAAAACGGCTTCTCACTCTCATTTTATAGAATATTATATGACATCTCATCGGGATATTCCTTAACACAACACAGTTACAGTTACAGCATACATAAAAAATACGCATTGGCAACCCCTTCTTTGTTGGAGTTGGTAATAGAGAGAGAAAGAGAGTCAGACAGACACATAGAAAAATATGGTGCATTTTATGTAAAATTTTCTTTTCCATCGGCCAGTCTCAGTACCTGCCACTCATTATTTAGGGATTTTTTATTCTAAACGTTTACCTAACTACAGTATGTATAGAATGTTCTATTGTATAGAATCTTCACATTGTTAGAAAAATTAATATTCATTTCTAATTTTATTGCAGAGAGAATCAGCCCAGAGGGATGCTGACCGTGAACGACGTCTCCGAGCTGACAGCGAGACCAGGACCAAGCAGGCTCTTCACGAAGCGGCCCGCTGCAGGTCTAGGCTCAAATTACTCACCGGCGAATTCCAAAGGTATTACCATAACATTTTTATTCATAATGTTAAATATAATCTTTACTTATCATAAAATAAAAATCTCTTCCCGCCGTCTATTCCTTCCATTGTGTTTAGATCTTTTGAACTACGCGGTTTTCATCAATAGATAGAGTGACTCAAGAAGAAGGTAGTTATAGCTTAATATTGTCTTGTGTTAATGTGCTTAAATATGGCGGTACACAGCCCCACAAAAAAAATCGGTGCCTCGGACTAGATTACTATAATAACCCTATGTTTTCGGAGTCGCTGAGTTCGAATCCGTGGTTCGTTTGACCTCGTCAGGTTAAGGTCAACGTCACGGTCAAGGTTATGTGATAGTCAAACCCAGAAAAATTCACTGTGGCAGGGGCGACCATAATTATATTGGTTATCAAGCAAACAATTATGGAGATATGGACCACAAATACGCAAAATGCTAAGGGATGATAAATTCATGAATACAAAGACATACAAAGAAAAGACAGTGTGGGAAAGTTTTAAAGAAAATTATCTTGATGTCTAAGTAGTTCTTGGAAAATAACACCACAGCAATGTTCTTAACTGTTATTTCCTGTGTTATTTCCCAAGAAGTAATTAGATATTGAATAATATGCCACAAATACCATTCAGAAAACAACTAAAATGATCTTGGGAACCACAGAAGCGTAAACTACCAACAAATAGTGGCACGAATGATAACAAACTTTAAGTCTTTAGATTGTTTGATGAATGTTAAATTACACTTTTTAGATTCACATTTAAATTACTTTCCACAGATTGTGGGAGATTTAGTAAGGAACGGGAATAAAGGTTTCACCAGGATCTAAAAACAATGGAGAAAAGAAATCAGGGCCGATGGGATATAAACATGATAGCCGATTACTATTGGTCTTTAAAAGAGAGTTTTACGCAAGAGGAGTTAAACGTGAAAGAAAACCACTTTTGAAATCCTTTTAGGATAAAAGAGTTAGATACAATGATAGACAATAAATATACGTAAATAATAATTGGCTTGAAATGACCTGAACCATAACCTGGCAGGGTCAAACGAACCTAGATTCATCCTCACTGACCTCGAATACGTAAAGACATAGTGGTCTAGTTCTATGGCCGATTTTTTTTGTGGGGCTGAGTAATTGTTCAATCGACGCGTAGCTGCTATACTCACTCGATGACCTTTACCTGAGAGATCATGATGTATCAGCCGCATTCAGGATCGACAGAAACTGGGTATATGCCATACCAATATGTTGAGTTCTTATTTAAATTATACCCAATAAGTCTTGTAAACCCTGTTAAGTGGGTGCAGGCTAGCTAGTAAATAATAAATCCAATTTCTATAAGATTATCGTAAATTTCGTAACGTTATCAATTTTTAACAGCGTTTTTCATCCCACGCTAGATGTACTATTTATGTTTCCTTATCGCATATACGCCTTCATTTTCCCTTTTACTTTTTTCCCGATATCTTCATAAACCTTACATAAAAGAAGCGAAATGTAGCGGCTTTGGCAGATTTGGTACCGAAGAAAAGGCAACAAACATCATTTAACCCCAACAGAATATATCGCAAGTAAATAATTCATGGCTTCCTAACACATTTGGCAAATAAGGGTTCGATCATTTCGAAGACCATCTCCCTTCTGTTTCGGCGTTTCGCCCCCCTTCACGTTCCCAACTTGGCGCCGATAGAGAATCCCGTCGTAAACGCTATCGGAAATGCAGCAAATTTTCTCACTCATGATTGCTTTATCTCAATAAAGTAGTAATGAAATTACGGGGTGCCTGTATTTTGCGAAAAAGACAGATGTATTCAAATAAAGTGATTGTATCATGGTAGATATTTTGTTTCTTACAGAGAAGAAACGTGAAGATTGATTTCTATTTAAGATTTATAAGAAAATAACACCATATTCAGGAACAAAAAGCATATTAAAATAATAACAATATTTATATTTTATTACTTCGGTTAGTAATGTAATTGAATTGAATTTAAAAAACTTAAAACGTTTAATTTTTTTTTAATATACAGATTTTTGTTGTTAAATGTGGTGTTACTGCCTTAAAAACCATCAAAACAAACTGGATATTCCACAAGAAAGCTTCACAAAATAATGAAAATCCATCTGAAAGACATTATTTCCACAAGTTCGAGGCCTTTAACATACCATAGGCACTCACAATAAAAGTTTTAGATCTCGGAAATAAAACCGACACCACTGTTTTTTTGGTTCGCTGAATCCGAATCCAGAATTTATTTTGATCTAGGAAAGAAAGGGTTTTCATTGTAAACATGAACAGAATGATACCACATTTTCTATATATTTTTTGGTTTGCTGAATCAGACCCTATAGCTTATTTTGACCTAGCAAAGCGTTTTCATTGTCAAAATGAATGGAATAAAACCAACAGTTCTATATACTTCTTGGGTCGCTGAATCTGAATCTGAAATTTATGACCCAGCAAAGGGATTTCTTTGCCAAAATTAATGAAATAAAACCAACATTATTATATATTTGTTTGGTCGCTGAATCTCAATCCAGAGTTTATTCTGACCTACCAAAGCGTTTTCATTGCCAAAATAAATGGAATAAAACCAGCACTACTATATATTTGTTGGGTCGCTGAATCCGAATCCAGAGTTTATTTTGATAATAAAACGTTTATCAAGATCAACATAATTTAGAATGTGCGACCCAAAGATCACATAGAAATGTTGGTTTTCAATGCTGAACTCGAAAACTGTGTGATTATTTAAAACTCGCCAAACATTGATTTTTTAATTCAAATGAAGAATATGACCTATTGAATCTGGACAAAATTATGTAATAATGATAATAAATCGTATTTATTAGCGAAGCATGCAACATATTCTCAGGCTTAAATATGAATAAAATAAACAAATTACACAAATTTAATAATTAACAAAAATACCACAAACTCACTACCCAATAAGCATACTTTATTTTCCAGAGTTTTAGTCCATTAAATATTTTTATATGAATTTCCACATCTATTTAGTACATTTAAATGAATTTAATATTTTACCCTGAGATGTAAATCCAAGGTATCGGTATCCATGCGTGATAAAATATGAAATTCAGTTGTATATACTAAATACATATATAATTATTATTTCAGTCATTATAGGAAGTGCAACAGAAGAATGTTTCAGGACTAGAAAAATCTATAGTCTAATTCAATCGATTGTAAAAATTCGAAATGATACTATCAAACTTGTAATAGGTTTTTGATTTAAAAACAGCTTATTGAATTGATAGATGCATGGCACAAACACCATAAATATACTGGATGGTTAGGTAATTTAATTAATACATAATTAGCGTATAGGGAATTAAATACCTACCTAGAAAAGTAGGGAATGTGTATTGTTATGTTTGTGTCATTTATTTTAAATTTTTGGTCTTTTCTGAACGCTGCTCAATTTTCCTTTAAAAACATATGATTTCAGATTTTGATTGTTCCAAAAATCTTGTAATTTCTTTAACAAACCTCCCCATATGGTTCTAGAAAAATTAACTGTTAATAATTATTCCTGACACGTACTGAAATTTAAATGTTGTTATTGAATTTATTATTTGAATTTTAGCAAAACTGTTTTGCGTTATAGTAAAATTATGTGGGTCTCCCACGTAACACATCTCAATAGAATTCAGTTCGAACTATTCAAATCTAATTTACCTTACTAAAGTGGCAACCATAAGGTGTTTTGATAAATCCCATAAATATTATGCGGTGGATGCGCCAGTAACACTAACAGTTATACATTTAATCATAAAATAATTGAGGTTAGTTTGCATTACCACGAGTTTGGACAAAAAAATAAGTTGTATAGTTTTCACTATGACACATTATTTGCCTAAATAATATTCATATGAACATTTTCCGTTTGAATCCAACTTATGAAGACACACTGTATATACAGACCCAGCTTGAAATTGATTAACTGACATTTATTTCGATTCATTTTCAATCACGTTTCCATTTATTACAATTTTTTAGTAATACAGCACAATTGGATGCAGTTTTCACTTTTAAACAAAATTGATATATTATATAGTTGGAAAAGTTACATAAATACTTATTATACAGTTTTTAGTGCAATGACATAAGTAGAGGCAGTTTTTAATTCTAATTACTTCTATTTGATAATAATTTCAGATAATAACAGACATAAAGATACTTTACTTTTAAGCAAAATTCATATTTGCTGACAAAACTCATCTACAGTTAAAAAAGTGACATGGAATGATTACAATATACGTTTTAGACCATACAAATCTATTTATGAAGAATAACTTTTCTCTTAAAATAATAAACCGAAATCGTTTGATTTATGAATACACACTGTATATACAGACTAATTGAAAATCTTCACATTGAAGTTGATTAACTGACATGTTTTTGATTAATTCAATTTATTTACAATTTATCCCAAGTTCCGAACAGAAACATTTTCATATTTTTAATATCAGCAACTCCACCAAACCTTACTGTATGAGAAAGTCGCTAAAAAAGTTTCTTCCCCTTTTTTTAAGAAAACTTACAAGCAAAAAAATATGGGATCATTGCGAGATTCCCCGGAACTAATCCAATTTCTTTATAGTTTGTTATTCCCTATTCCGAACAGAAAAATTTCAATATTTTTAATTCCAGCGACTCCACCAAAGTTTACTGTATAACATTTGGTAACACGATTACATGTCTTTGTAGTTCACACAAATTTGATAGCCGGTCTCAGTTACCAAAGGCGCATTTTTAGTTGTTTACTATGCGTGCAACTGCCTCTCAAAAAGTTAGAAAGAAATTACTTTTGTCTTTACATTGTTATAAAACGTTTATTGAAACAAACTACACAATAGATGTTATTAAAAGCAAAGAAAGCTGGACAAGAATTTAATTTTCAAGTCAAACAAATACTCCTGCATCCCCATCAACTGGTTGCAAATAGTCCTTTTGATACCCCGCTGGGCATAGGCACGCAATGCGCTCCGACGTTGGTTTGTTTGTTGATGTGATTGGAGCAGAGATACATGATACTGTCGAACAGTAAGCATCGTGAGCATCGAAAAACGGTCAGGCTACATTCTCGTCATCCGTATCTACCCTTCTGATATTTGACTTCAAAGCAAAAAGACCTCCCTCTGTAGTCGACAAAGCAAACAAAGAAATGTTGGACGTCAAATTAGTTGGTTGAGTTTCGTATATATTGGATACGACTGAATTTACGAGGTTGTATTTAAATTTGTGTAGGTATTCAAAATGTTTGGGAGACAAAAAATCATCAAATTGGATTTGGAATTGGATTTCAATTCTCTGTTAGAAAATAAAGTGATTAAATCTGCTTTTTTGTAATTCTTTAAATATTTTAAAATGGAGTTTATAAACGTAAATTCTGTTCGTTACTTGTGATACAAAGAACCTATATTATAAAATAAATTCGATGAATAACTCAAACAAGACAAAACTTCAGTATTGGTTTGATCTGTTAATTGTGTAATGTGTGAAAAATTTAGCTACAAACACAAAGAATCAAAAAGGTGTAAAACACAATACTAACATGCCAAAAGTATTCGACAAGTTAAAACAACGCTAGTATAAAGTAACACGTAGATTTCTGAGCAAGATGGCGGGACAGCCACACGTCTAAATAGTAAATTAATTAAAAATTTAAAATAATTTAGATAAAAAGGATGAACAGTTTGTAATCTTTCGTTATTAATATTTGGTTCTGAACAAAAGACGCTCAAGAAGTGATTCGGCTGGTTCCCACCGTGAAAAGACAGAAAATTTATTATAGTGATAGTGGTACTATAGAAAAGTTAACATAAAAGGAAGTTCAAAAGTGGCTGTCCCGGTTGTACAAGTGTGTATAAAAGTTGAAAGTTGAACTCAAAGTTAATTTTTGTTAAAAGTCAATATTGAAATATCAACTCGATTTTCTCTAAACGAAGTGACTCTTAGTATATAATCTGGTCAATGAGTTTTACACTGAGAATTGAGTTGTGTGGATATTACAAGGTCAAAGAAGTGTCGTGTCTTTCGGAAGGGTCGTGTCGGTCTAGAAACAAATGCCATTTATGCAATTCACTGCCATACTCATCTATTCATTATGTACGTGTGGGCCTCCGTGAAGAAGTTTTTGTTTCAATAAGCAGTTTAAATTGAGGATGGTGATTCTAATATTGTAAAAAAATACTAATGTTGCTAATGGCCCTGAACAGCCTTTAGCCCTAAATGATCATATGCCAATGAATAAATTTCTCATCGAACAAGAAGTCGATGTGGTTTTCGTTTAGAAATCTTGAATTTTTAAAACGATGAATGATTGATTCAAATAACAGTCACATTTATAAGGATATTTAAAAATATATATACAAACGGGCATAGTTTTTTGCACAATTTGGTTAAGGTTGAAAAACTATATCAAGTTTGATTTTCTCAAATCCGGTATAAATTGCAATATCCATAATTCGATGATATAAATCTGTAAAAATATTTAATGTTGTAAAAGTAATATTTAACCCAGCGTATTAACTGAGGGTCACTTGCCATACAACAACAATGGTCTAGTGACAGAAACTAGTGCTAGATTATGGATGATGCTGTAGTTTTTATAGGTAACAATAGCCTAAGAGGTTAATCTTAAAGTTTTTGATAAATAGCCTTAAAAGACGTATTGTTCGATTCACACCTAGCTCCTGCTAGTAATATGCCTACACCAGCCTTCAAACCTGCACTCAGTTTGGTTCTCAAATCAGACGCAAGAGATGTACCGGTTGAGCGTGGGAAAATTTTAAATTCCGAGGGGAAAAAGCGGCTCCTTTGATGTTCACCTGCTATTGGTGAGAGGTAATCGCCTGCTTCTATTAGTCAGCTAGCAGATACCCTGCCTGACAAAATTGCAGTTGGTTTAATACTGCTACGTATCATAATGGCCATGAAAATTATCTAGAAAAAGTTGAGATATTTACTATAGTGTATTGCAGGCTTCCGGTACGGTAACACTGGTGGCGACATATGTCGGCACGTGTGCTAGTTATTATGGAAACTTTCAGGGTTTTGTGTATTGAAGCCGGCTCGCACGCTGCAGGGGCATTTTCTCCACAATAAGAGCTGGCGAGAATATGGAATAATTTCTTCTTTCAGAAGATAGTTACTAACCGGTTTGCTTGGCGTTTTGGCATTAATATTTTATTACAAAAGTAGTGAGGGGATGTGTATATATAAGTTGACTAAAATATTTTTCTTGGTTTTTGGTCATTTGTTTATTTAATTTTAAATGTTACGTTTCGGACACATTTTGTCCTTTTTCAAAATGTCAAACTCAATAGTAGACATTTATGGACAAACCACTAATTTTTTCTGGGCACATTTACACATTTAAAATTATTTATCATTGTAAAAATAATAACCAGAAGGAGAAACAACATCAAGAAGACAAAAAGAAATCCAGCAAAGGTTATTAAAATCTTTTGACGAAAAACGTAAAATACAACAAAATTTTGTTTCTACGATGAAAAGCGAACACCAAAATCTAGTTTCCACGATGAAAAGAGAACAGCAAAATTTAATTGAGGGATTATTCTCGAAATTTGAAGAAAAACGAGGCAAAACGGAAGAAAAAAAGACAACTGCAATTTGAACAATTAATGCTAACAGTAGCACAAGTTAATGAAACCGTTAATGACAGAATGAAAATAGTTGAGTCAGACATAAAAGAGATAAATGATGACATTTAGACTATAAAAAATACCCTGGACACTCTTGAAACTAAAGTAATTGACCTTGATTCCAAAGCTAGGTAAAATTTGAAATCAGTTCTATTCAAAACACAGTTCAAGATAGAATCAGTGCCATCCAAAACAAGGTAGAAACATAAATTTAAAAAATGCAGCAGGACTTACAGCGTGGAAAATACCAGAACACCAAAGTACCAAAGGTTCCGTTAGCAAACCACCCACATTTGATGGCAGTTCATCTTGGCCCATGTATAAACGGCAATTTGAGACCGTGGCTACAGCTAATGGATGGGATAATCAAGAAAAATCTACTTCTCTGGTAATTTCGTTAAGAGGTCCGGCCCTAGAACTCCTCCAGACGATGAACAAGGCAATTTCGACAAGATCATCGCCATCCTAGACAAACGATACGACAATCAATCCTTGAGCCAGGTATACCAAGTCCAACTCAGTGGGAAAACGCAAAAATCCGGTGAAAGCCGGAAAGGCTCAACTCATCAGAATACTATCTAGACGACTACCATTGGGGCAACAACAGGCAGTCGAGGAAAACATCGACTCAATGTTACAAAATAGAGTTATTGAGCCATCCATCAGCCCATTGTCTGCTCCCGTCGTGCTAGTTAAAAAGATGGAGGGAACCACCCGATTTTGCGTGGATTACAGTAAGCTGAATGATATCACGAAGAAAGACTGTATTCAAGTATTCGAGTAACTAGAAGCGAAAGCAGAAGGCTACGAGAATTATGCGAACCGACCTGAAGAGGGTAGATGTGACTCTGCCGAAACGTCGTCATTTTACCATCAATCCTGGCAGGGACCAGTTATCAACTACGCGGATGAATTTCCGGAAACCACTTAACACATTTAGTCCGCGAAAACTTAAAAACCCATATATATATATATATATATATATATATATATATATATATATATATATATAATTATTGTACGAAGGCTGTGGGTTTTAAAAAATGTTTATAATAAATCTACTTTATTTTCACAAAAAATTCACAATCGCTACTAAAGTAATACTTGCAATAAACAATACAACCATGCGTCAAACGTTTCAACTATGCCACAACTGCCTTGTCTGTTTCGGGTGCCACATTTATATCCTGTTTTGCTAAACGTTTTGTTTGTTATTTGTTATTTTTTACAACGGTGAATAATTTTGAAAGAATTCTTCTGCTAGTACGGTCAATTAAACATGGTGCTTTCCCTTCAAATCTTTAGGCCGTATACTCCGTGTCAACTTTGACAGTAAAGATTGTACATTCATTACAATTGACTACTACGACTCTTACTGAGTAACTGAAGCTTATATCGTGTGTACCAACATAGTATATAATTAAAGTCATCGACGTTTGATTGAATTTCAAAGGAAATTATGAACTAATAGGAGATTTTTGGGCATATAACAAAAGATCTAAATTATCATTTATACAGTTTTTACAATATTTCACCCATTTCACAAAGCAAAACTAAAAATTCATTTGCTAAACTTGTTGGGTAGTTTTGACACAATTATTTACATAAGCGCCCTACGCTTATATTATTTATATAACGAAGCCCTTTCTTGAGCTATATTTAAATCTTTAATTCCTACAATATTCAGCTGTTTAGTTTCCACATAAAACCGCGAAATCCTTCCCTTCATAATTTACTTACACGCGTTAATACCATTTAAATTTCACTTTCAAATATTTAATGTTACACACAAAACATCGCCTTTTAAGTCGTCGAATTTCTTAATCTTCTCCTCAACACTCTGTGTATTTTAGACATCAAGCATAAAGACCGAGAAAAAATTCTTTCGTTTAAAGACAAACACAAACATGAAGTGATGTTTCCTTTCGGTTGAACCCTGTAGAAACGGAAGGAGATTTGAAGCCAATCCAGCAGCCTAATAAGATAACAGACTTTAAAGTACGAGAGCAAATATTTGCACTCGGAGGAGGGAGGGCTCATGACCAAGGGAGGATTGTGCACAACTTTCTGTTTGGGGTGGTGAGACATTGGATTTCGCTTTTTGGCGTTAAACATGGGGTACGTTTGTTATGTTTTATAACTATGTGAAAATAATTATAGTTGCTGGGTGCTAATTTTTCCCAGAAACTTAGAAAATAGCTTTAAAAAACTAATAAAAAAATTCTAATTTACTAAAAAAATTAAATCATTCAATTCGTAAGAGGATGGTGGTCCTTATCTCTTAACACTTTGTTGCAGAATCACGTTGTGTAATCTATTGCTTCAATTTTTTCAATGGTTTTGGGTTTGTCAAAACATTTCCTTTTAAATGGCTGAACTGCGAAATAAATGAAAATGAATCAGTCGAGATACATGACAGGCATTCAATTGTTTTTGCATGACACACGAACCTATAATACAAACTTAAGTATCTACCTAACTGGTATAGGGCAACTGTCGAAAGGGGTACCAAAACTCAACGGTTGAGATAGTAAAGTACAATGTTCAACACACTATAATCTGAATTGCTAATTCACATGGCCTCTTAAAGCTCATAGTTTGGAACCTATTGCTAAAATTTGGGTGACACTCAGCTTAGACACCTTTTTCCATCTGACTAGACTTTTATTCTCATTCTCATTTATTTTTATCGTCACGTCATCTCTGGCTGTATTTGCGAAGTTTATTTTCAATTTTAATCATTTTGAAAGCTTAGCTTGTATTATTTATTGCTAATCAAATCACTTTGCCCTAACTAGGTCTGCATTTTGATCTCCGTAGTTATGTATGCTACTCTTATTGATTCGTTATATGTTTTGCTTGTGGCTTTTGTTAAAATTCGAAGTCATAAGACGGCGTTTTATATGCGCTGTGGTGACTAATTCCAAAATATCAACTATGTCATTGGCATTAAGTACTCTCTATGCCGGATGACCTAATATAGTTCACTACAGAGTCGAAAAGTAATCTCGACCCAATTTCTCCCTTAAAATGAGTCAAGCCTATTCAAATCGATGAAATCAAAATAGAGGTCTTTCCTTAGCGATTTTTCTAGAATAATATTCACCATCTGTATTGCAGCTATACTACTAATTCTATTGATTCGCCTGTAGTTTTCGATTTTGAATATATTCTTACAATACAGCATTAAGCTGCTGTTCCTCCTTATCTTCGGTATTTTCCCTTTCATGGATAGATGATTGAGCCATATTGTACTATTATCATAAGGGTTTTCTCAGACTTTATCTGCAGAAATGACTGCAATGGGACACGTGATTGGTGAAATAATTAATGTTATGGATTCCTTGTTTAGAAGCTCTTCATAATGTTTTCGTCCACTATCATAAAAATTTTCAAATAAATCTTCAATATATATGTTACATTTGATGCCATGGTTTTACGATTCCTTGTAGTTATTAATTTCCAAATTTCCTATCCTGGTTTTGCATTTTCTAGAATAGTTACTTTGTTGTTTTAAGTTTAACATATTTTTATTTACAGAGTTAAAATTACATAAATTTTCTTACTCCTATCCTCTAATTATATTTTATTTCCCTACTTTCTTTTTCCTATTTGATATAATGTTAATTCCCTAAGATATTTCATACTTAATATATCATATTTTATTCCCTAATATTCTTATCCTATTTACAGTCTTGTTCACTTTCTTCTCTTCACTATTTCTTCCTCTTGTAGTAGAGCTTGTCGCGGTCTTTTCAGCCTGTATCTCTCATGTTCCTCGTAGTTGGTTGCCTCTGTCATCAGTGGGTTCCTATGCTGTTCCATCCTGGCTATGGTTTTTACTGTGTTGTTATCCTTGCTTCTTTTATTTATAGTTATCGGAGATTAAGAGGGGATGGCAAATGATGAACGGACTGTGTTGTGATTAGTTGGGTGTTGGTTTGTGTAATCTGGCAATTACGGAGGTCCATGCTGTAGGACGGCAGGAGCAGTCAGCGCGTTGGTTTCGACAATCGTTTCTCTATTTCTATAGCTTCGTGAATAGTGGATGCCCTAAGGGAATTAATTGATATGATAGTCCTACTGTCTTCGAAGTTGATAGAGTGTTCTGTTTCGATATGGTGCTGCGCGATAGCTGAAGTCAGATCTTTTTTGCGACCTGACAGAGAATGTTCATATATTCGTTGGTTGACGACTCTGTTGATACGACATGGCATTTCGTAAACTTCTCGATCCTCGTTAGATACTTTATCTTTAGGGTTCCCGGATAAGTTGGCTATAGTTTGAGTGGTGTTGAAGACTGTCATTATTTTATGTCGGTGCCTACAGTGTTTTGCTCTTAAGTGTAGTGTTATGCCCACAAAAAACATAAAAAATCATAACATAATAATAATTATTATTATTTCGTAACAGACAAAAATCATTATAGTTATTTTTCATAACAAAAAAATCACAATAGTTATGGTTGTGCTCATAACTCGAACACGAACGGAAATAAACACAATGAGAAGCCCGTCTTTCATTTATATATAAAAGACTTTGAGAATATCGACTTTTAATTTACAAATTCTAGAATAAAAAGGTAAAACAACAAGATAAAGACACACATAACAAAAAGACACAGGAGACCAATTTATATGTTTTTACTAATAAGATGATTGTTTTTAATACAATAAAAGTTGTACATATTTGTAATATCTAAATATCCATGTATTTGCAGTAATTTGTTCCCTGTGATTAACTGTATCGACAGCTTGGTTTTCTTTTTAAATAGTGAATTGAATTCATCTCTTTAATCTTATCAAGCAGTTGAATATTTTAGAACCAAGAACTGTCTTTGAGCTATGTTTTTTGTGCTTTGGGTACGATGTATGTATTATCTCTTGTTCTTATATTGTTTGCCACAAATATATTCCAACTATTACTTGTCTTGATGTAGTAGGTGTTTTGAAATACACACTATTCCATAGATCAGTTGCATTTACAACTGCCATTTTCTCCCTCATTGTTACCTTGTCCTCATTGTACGAAACTTAATATAATAACCCATTAATTAGTAAGTTTGAAGCCGTATTCTAAGAATTATTCCGAACACTGCAGGCAGAGCACACGTACATTCACTCCCTTTTGCTAAACGAAACGTCTTTTCACCATTAATTTATAAGCACAATGCTCGCTTCATTTAGACAAACGCAGCATCTCGCGATGAATTATTGCCATTATATTCTAACTGCAAATGCAAGATGAACCTCTTATTACCTTCCGGTTCTCTACGTAACTGCAATTCCCATTCTCATATCCCACCTACTCTCCCGCCCACCCTCTCATAACCCTCTGACAAACCGTAACAGAGTACTGAATTATCCCTAAAGGACTGAAATATAACGAACGATGAGGAAGGATATAGAAATGGAGTTCCCCTCTTTATAAAAGGACATTACGAACAGAAGCTGCAGCTAGTTGCCACTCTGGCACTTAACATTTTTTTCGCTGTTCCCTTTAAGCTCTAGGCCTGCCGAGGCACCTTTTTTATTTGTGGAGCTAGTTATAACGCTGATCTGGCCTATTTATTCAATGACGCAGGAAAGTTGCGACGATCTTTTTGTTCTTTATACAGTGGGCGAGTCTTTTAAGAGATGCCAATTATAGACTTTTTCCATCTAATAAAATCTGCAAAAGATGTACAATATTTAAGGCCACCTATTCATCTTTAAAATTAACACTGAAAACTTGATATAAAACTGCAACATGTTTAATGTAGATTTAATTCCAAATCAGCTCCCTTTCCCCTACTTTACATCCGACTCTCACATATACGCTAGAATACGCTACAAAAGTCTGTCTACTAGTAAAATGAGAAATTTCAAAACATTGATCTCCATGAATTCCATTGTGGGTAGATACGCGAGTATAATCGGAAACTAAACTATACTGGCAAAAAATTATCTGCTTTTTGGTCTCAACAAATAAATTTATATTTTAATTGAATTATCAGTTGCACATTAGAGTTAATTAAAGAGATATATAAAAATATACTTTATTGGTTACTAGAGTTTCGTGTCTTTTGTAAGTTATTGTTTGGTGTCTGTTCGCGTTTAAGTAGGAATCTAATATTTTATTCGAGATGGTACAGGCATCCAGAACAAAAAGAGCTTCAGTCATTTGAAACTAAAGCATGAAAGCGAAAGCTTTTAGAGAAATAATATACTTCCCGTCTCTCGTTGTCTCCCTGTTTCTGTTTCTCTTTCTTTGTCTCATTCTTAGTAATGAATAAAAATTTCAAGTATTAATCCTAATGTGTAATTTAAGTCTTAATTTTAATACAACTGCAAAGGAACATATCATTTGTAAGTTAATTTTAAATTAAAATATAAAATTTGTTGAGTTATAATAATTCAAACCTAACTGAACTCATTTAATATTCAAGTAATATATAAGGGTGTATTTTAAACAGCACTCTAAAAGCTCACAGATTTTTAGGAAAATGTGTAAATCGTACATATTCTTGGTTCTACACCAGCGCCATTTTGGTCACTTCTTGAACTTGTTATTTAATGCTTTCAGCTGGACACTTTTTCAGGTTAACCCCCATATAAGTTTGTCTTCCTTGTGTCTACAATCTATAAACTTACCCCTTTTTGAGGAGTTGTAGTTTGTCATCCTTGTCTTGTCGCTACCATTTATAAACTTTTGTGCTGTTCAGACTTATCTCAAGTATCTAATTTAAAATATACATAAACAGATAATAGGAATGTTTATTAGAATAAAAAACAAATTGTGTGCAGGTACTGTCGTCTATCAGTCGGATGTTATATTTGTTTTTTAACCAACTTCCAAAAATGGAAAGTTTTCAATTCGTCGGCATTTGCTCAGTGATTATTCTAAAATGGCTTTTGTACAATTTTGATGATTTAAACGGCTTTGTATTAAGGAATATTACGGAAAAGTTACCATATAATTTTCTGTCACGGAATATTTACGGGTTTCCAGAAAATCAGAAAAAAAAACAGTAATTAAGGGACTACACTTAAAAGTAAAGTAAATTTCAATGAACTGTTTTCTCTACAAGAATCATCACATTGTTTTCTGAATGATATTGTGGCATCTCTGGTTTTATTTTTTCTTTTCATTGCCAATCGTCTTTGTTCAATTTGTATTCATACCATTGAAAACGAGGTCTGATTTAGACCTTGAAACGTTTGGACTTTTGAAATATCCAGAATATCATGCTTATGTGGTAGTTATTCCCAAAGAATCCAGAAAAAATTAAAACAATCAACAAGCTTGATCAATTTGAATATTTTACATTGTATTCTATAAAGATATGCTTCAGCTTGATTCTGTATATTTTTCTTTAATGTAAAATATACCGTTTTTCTGAAAATCTGAAAAATATGCAAAAAATGATAAACATTAATGTAAATGTCAAATTTTCCTCATAAATATCTAGCTTAAATATCAAGATATGTCATGTATATCATACAAGGTGTTTGGAACAGTTTTCATTTTGATTCATTTGAAGTCAGTTTCTTTTTGATTAAAAGTTCTTTTAGGGGGCTTATAGTCGAGTGATATGACAAAAAATATTCCATTTGTGTATCGAAAAGAAAAATTGTTATGACGGCCATATTTCTATACAGTATACAATGGTAAGTGTATGTTTGTGTGTGTGCGTGCATCGAATATCAAGCAGCAAGCAATGTGCGCAGTTGAAATATAGTAACTAAATTACAGTTATACAGGTGGGTTCAAAAAATCTTACAAATAAATAGTATAGTTATTCAGGGTGTATCAAAAATTTGTTACATAACCATAAGCAGTTAGGATATTTGAATTATAGGGCGGGGTATAATTATAGTTATAGAGATGGGTTAAAAAAATTGTAGAAACAGTTGCATATACCGGGTAGAGTAAAATTATAGTTATACAATCTGGTTAAAAAATGTGACAAGTTTTGTTATATAGGGTAGACTATGAGCAGTTCCATATACAGAATTCTTGACATATGGTGCGAAGTAAAATTGTAATTATACAGGAAGATTCAAACAATATAAAAATAGAAACAGTCTATAGATTGGAAAGGATTTATACTTATACAGGCTGGTTCTCAAAATATCAGGGCGGTTGCAATATCGTGTGGAATTGAATGATAGTTGTAAAGGGTGGTTCAGAAAATGATAGACAAATAAGTTATATTGGGTGACCAATACACAGAAGCATATACAGGGTGGGTGCAATATAGGGAGAATTAAAATTACAGTTATAGAAACTGGTCCAAATAATAAACCAAATAGAAAAAAGTTAAAAAATAAGTGGAAAATATAGAAAAATAATACAAATTAGAGAGAGACAGGCAGAGAGAGAGAGAGAGAGAGATAAAAAAGAAAATATCTATTGCGTACACACGGGTTTTAAACTGTTTTTATTTTAAGTCAGTTGAAGTCGGTTCTTTTTTAAAGATATTTTTTTTACTAGAAGTTACTAATTCTCTATAAACGAAGAGTTTCTTATTATATTATTATATTACCTGGTTCCTGTTTCTTACACAGAAAAAACTAAGTCGTATGTGTATTTAAAGATCAAGGTAGTGTGGTGTCGGTCGGAAGGATATGTCGAAACATATAGGGTCATGGGCCTCAGTTGAGGATATGTCGAAACATATAGGTTTTTGCATTTCATTACCATACTCCGACTAATCTTAAACGGAAAAATCGATGGAAAAAGATGGATCAGACACAGGAACCGTTCGTGGCTATGGAACAATGGACAGGCTTAAACGCAGATGAGTTACTCCTTATAGCATACAGATCGATAAAGGTACAGAGATATTGTGAACATGTTAGTAGTCAACATTCAATAAGACCATGACACGTGTACAGGAAGAAAAAATCTACAAGTTTTCCTATGCCACATTGAAATTAGACAGAACTCTTGTGGAATATGCAAACTGTTATTTATATCTAGACGAAGAATAAAAACGTTTATAGCAATACATTATAAATCAAATATTCAACGGCATTAATAAAAGAAACTGTTACACAACCCATTATATTACGTTATTTTAATATGTATTCAAATAAAAAAATGTAATTGTTAAAGAAAAACAGTTTCCTAGAGCGAGAAGCATGGGAATTTCTATATTATTTAAGATTTATGAAATGATAACTATTACACAACCACATGCAGAAATAAAATGCTGAAATTAGAATAATAGACTCGCATAGTACACAGTTGATTAAGTTGAATTACTATAACATGACATATATAGCATGAGTGTCTGCGAGAGGTAATTGAGTGATACAGTTAGTTCATTGTGTATGTTGCATGTTTACAATCCATATCCATCTATTCCAGTGATATTGGTTCACTTATCTTTCTCCTGTCACTTTTGATATATCGCCAAACGGAATCAAATTAGCCGTCGGAAAAATATTTCAGATATTGGTGCGAGCGTCTAACTGTGATTTGAAGGCGATTTGATTTATTGAAAATTATCGTGATGTAACCATACCTTAAGGTTACGTTTATCTTTGTAACGAGGTTTTATAGGGTCGTTTTGATTAGTTTTTTTTAATTATTTTACCTAGTTTTATAATATTTGGCACACTATAGTAATTTGGAAAAATGGAATTCAGTATAAACTTACACCAGAAGTTCTTTCGTATTAATGAAATGATGTCATACTTAAGGGAACTTCAGTTTCAAAACTGATGAAAATGTTCATTAGAGTTTGTTTTATTTAGATCTATAAACCTATGCACCATTAATTACTTTATTTTTATATATTTATAGCGATTTCTAAAGTAAGGAATTCAACTACAATCATCAATAAATAATGTTACGAATACAGGGTCGCATCCAGTCACGTGCTTCCGAGGGGGGGGGAGGCGATTTCATGCCTCCTGGGGGCGATCCTGTACTAAATTTTCCAAAATATAATTTTAAACCCATATTTCTTGAACTATTACATTCGAAATGGTGGTTATGTGGTTTAAACCCATAGAAATCACCTTCTTCTAGGCTCTTGGAGTTAAGATTACCCTGTTTTAATTTCATTTTAACGCCATTTAAGTTAACAACAGGTTTAAAAACTTTACTATGGCCATACTGCGAAATAGAGAGACTAGGCTCCAATAATCAAATTTTCGATATCGAAGATGATTGCTGTTTTTTCTCATAGGTGACTTGGCTACAGAATCAGCTGGTTATGGCAATTTATAAGTAAGTAATGTCGAAAAGATTGTTAAGGAGGTCTTTGATTATTATTTGCCTGTTCATTTCTACCTCAAATTTTTCCTTCAACAGACAAGTATTCGAAATTGTAAATGGGGAACATGTGTAAGGCAATTTCGAAAAATTGTCCACATTACCGGTTGTCTGTACAGAAATTCTTTCTCATGGATATATTTATCGGTAATTTCAACTTTAACAGCCTTAGTTACATATTCAACATTTTTTCTTAGATATATACCTACTCCTTCAGTATTAATAGAATCTTAATTAATAAAATATATACTTATTATCTACGTTAAACACATATCAGTGTGACGTTTTACACTAAGATTACAAATACGTGCGTTGAAGACTATATTCCATATAATCTTCTAATATTAACATGAAGTATGAGCCAGTTGAAATTTCTAATATTTTTATATATCTTATTAATTGTATGAAAATGTATGATAAAAGTAAGCATAACTGGAAAGTTTACTGTGGACAGTAATACTAATTTTCCAGGAAAATGTGTTTTAATAAAGGTAAAATAACAATTTATATTTAAAAAAGAAAAATATTGGAAATATGTCTAATTTACTTTGACATTTATGGAATTGTGCCATTTTTTCCCAATTTGCTGAAAACTAGTATGTTGTGCGTTATAGAAAATGCATTTTTCCTAATTTCTCTGCATTTTTAAATTTGTTATTTTTTCTTCTCATATATTTTTTTATTATTTGAACCACCTGGTATAAGTATAGCTCTAATTCATCCTATATTGCATGCACCCTGTATAAGCTGCTGTGAATTGGACGCCGAATAGAATTTATATAACTATATTTCCAGTCCACAACATATTGCAACCACCCGGATATTTTCAAGCCACCCTGTATAAGCATTATTCTTCTCCAACCTATTCTACGTCTCTAATATTTTTTAATCACCCTGTAGAACTATAATTTTGCCTCATATTATAAGTATTCCATATATACAACAGCTCATGTCTACCTTATAAACAAATTTTCCCACCCTTTTTAACCATCCTGTACAACTATAAGTTCAGTTAGTTCAACCAACCTGTATATGCAACTGCTTCTAACATTTTTGTATACCTGTAATTATACTCCGCCCTATAATTAAAAGATCTTAACTGCTGATGCTTATATACCACATTTTTTAACGTATTTTGATCCACCCTGTAAAACTATAATTCTACTCAATCCTTATTTTAACTACATTGAATACGCACCTATAATTCATCTCCTCCTATTTTAATATAATAGAAAAGGTTACCTGGAGAGGACATTCAATTGTTTCTCTACATACACTACTAGCATATTGTCTGCCATTCCACTGTACTGTAAATCCCGTAAAAGAACGTAGTTTCTAAATGAACTGCTTTCAAATGAATCCAAATTAAAACCCTAACAATCACTTTGTATGATCAATATATTTTTGTGATCTATCTTGACGTTTCATTTCAGAGATTTCTGAAAAACAATGTGTTTGACGTTATAGGAAAATGTCCCCGATGAAGTCGGAATATCTCTTTGCAGAATACAATTTAAATTGACTGAGCAATTATTGATGATCCATTAACTGTTTTTTCTGTTGTTTTTTTTTGGAAAACGATAAATCTTACATTTTAGAAAATTATATGGCAACTTTCCGCAATATTCCTTAATACAATGCAGTTTAAATCATCAAAATTATTTAAACCTTTTTTGAATAATTGCTGAGCATTCATAAAAAAAGATGCCATACATTGATCACCTCCTCCTTTTTGGAAATCAGTTAAATGAAAGCTAAATATTTGCTATAATATATTTTTAGGGTTCCGTATATACAATATACGGATACCCTTATAATATCACTCGATTTCTCTGCCTCTGTCAGATCACAGCAATTTTCTCCTATACTAATGGACGGAAGAGGTTGAAATTTGGTATCAATGTATAGTTTGGTGACCCGATCAGGATTACATATCTTAAAAAAAATTGATTTTAGGGGTACTTCTGGGAGGAAAAACTAAAAAAAATCGACCGTCCCCCCCCGATCTCCGAAACTACTGAGCCTAAAATTTTGAAAAAAATAGAAATATAGAGCGTTGCCCGAACTTTACAGGAAAATTAAGGAGAAACCATTAATGTTAATTTTGGGGGGCAAATTATAGAATTAAATAAAAATTTAAAAATAAAAAAAATTTCAAACGCATCATGTAATATATCAAATGAAAGGTCTCATTCTGAGGAACACAAATATATTTTTTTCATATTAAAAAAAATTATTTAAAAATATATTAACGAAAATATACCAAAATTTACCCATTCCCCCCTGATCTCCGAAACTACTGAGCCTAAAATTTTGAAAAAAATAGGAATATAGAGCGTTGCCCGAACTTTACAGGAAAATTAAGGAGAAACTATTAATGTTAATTTTAGGGGGCAAATTATAGAATTAAATAAAAATTTAAAAAAAAAAATTTTCAAACGCATCGTGTAATATATCAAATGAAAGGTCTCATTTTGAGGAACACAAATATATTTTTTTCATATTTAAAAAAATATATTTAAAAGGATATTAACGAAAATATACCAAAATTTACCCATTCCCCCCCTTATCTCCGAAACTATAAAACGTAAAGTTTTGAAAAAAAATAGATTTATAGGTTCTGACCTGAAGTTTACTGGAAAAATAAGGAGAAACCTCTACTTTTAATTTTGGGGGGGGGGCAATTACAGAATTAAATGGAAAATATAAAATTAAAATTATTTCTAACCCATCTTGTTATATATCAAATGAAAGGGCTCATTACAACGAAAACAAATATATTTTTTTCATATTTTTAAAATAATTAATTAAAAGATATTAACAAAAATATAAAAAAAATTACCCATCCCCCCCTTATCTCCGAAACCATAAGCTGGAAAATTTTGAAAAAAAATGGATGTATAGCCCCTCACCTGGAAAATTGAACTTTACTGGAAAATTAAGGAGAAACCCCTAATATTTATTTGGGGGGGGGCAAATTATAGAATTAAATGGAAAATTAAAATTAAAATTGTTTCTAACCTATCATGTTATATATCAAATGAAAGGGCTCATTATGACGAAAACAAATATATTTTTTGCATATTTTTAAAATAAATTAATTAAAAGATATTAACAAAAATATAAAAAAATTTACCTATCCCCCCCTATCTCCGAAACCATAAGCTGGAAAATTTTGAAAAAACAATGGAGGTATAGCCCCTCAGCTGAACTTTACTGGAAAAATAAGGAGAAACCCTAAACATTTTTTTGGGGGGCAAATTATAGAATTAAATGGAAAATAAAAAAATAAAATTGTTTCTAACCCAGCATGTTATATATCAAATAAAAGGGCTCATGATGAAGAAAACAAATATATTTTTTCCATATTTATAAAATAAATTAATTAAAAGATATTAACGAAAATATAAAAAATATTACCCATTCCCCCCTTACCTCCGAAACCATAAGCTGAAAAATTTTGAAAAACTGGAAGTATAGCCCCTCACCTGAACTTTACTGGAAAAATAAGAAAAAACCCCTAATATTCATTTTGGGGGCAAATTATAGAATTAAATGGAAAATAAAAAATTATAATTGTTTCTAACGGGTCATATAATATATCAAATCCCAGGGCTCATTATGACGAATAGGTAGGTACAAATATATTTTTTTATTTTCTTTTAAAATGATTATTTTAAAATATATTAAAAAAAATTTTTTAAAAAAATTACCCATTCTCCCCGTTATTTCCCAAACTCTAAGACCTAATTTTTTTTGTTTATAGGAAAAATATGAAAAAAATACCTAATTCTATTATTTGGCCTCCAAATAATAGAATTAAACGGAAAATAAATTACTAGAAAACCCCCATAGTAATTTTAGGGACAAATTATACAATTAAATGGAAAATAAAGATTGAATTTTCAAACGCATCATGTAATATATCAGATAAAAGGCTCATTATGTGAATTACAAATATAACATATTTTTAAATCATTTGTTTAAAAGATATTAAAAATATTAAACATCCACTTAATTCCCACTTTAGAAACTACACTATTTAAAATTTGAAAAATATAAAAAAAGTGTATATTTTTTATAAATTTAAAACGCTTCCTTTAAAAGATATAAGGGTAAGTATAAGAAAATGCACTCATTCCCTGCTTGTCTGAAACTGGAATATTCGAATCTTGAAGGTGGTACGGAACCCTAAGTATGCGAGTCCAACTCGCACTTGACCAAATTATTTTATGATACGAATCCCAAATTACTAGTTTTGATTTTTTCCAGATGACACAAGGTTTTTCAAAAGCACTGATTCATTATTGTGCTGAAAATATGCACAGACTCAGTCTTGCCAATGAAAATTTTCAGAGCTTCTCCCTGGTATTGATATCCTATTAAACGACAATGCCATCCCCGGCTGACATTCTCGCATTTTATAACGTGTTTGGAATTTTAATTGAAGACGAATAGATGGCGGAATGGATTGAAATTTGATACAGGAACGTTTAATATTGCCTTTAGGCAGACTGTATCGCTTCTCTGCAACGGACCTATAAGTATTAACGATGTTTTCCAGCACCAGGGGGTAAAGAGCTGTTCCGAGCAGATAACTTGGGCGCTCTTTAATTTCAAGAACGCTATAGGAATCTCTCGTGAAAACGTCGTTAAAAAATGATGGAAATTAAAAAACGAAAACGAGTAGTAAATCGTTCTTGATAAATTCCGAACGGATTCTGATAGTTGTTGAAATTGATATTAAATCTATAGTCTGAATATGATTGAAGAAATTGTGTCACTCTTTTATCGTAAAATTTATAGAATCTTTTTTTTTATTATTTAGATTAAAGTGTTTCGGCTACACTATAGTCATTGACACAGTTACAGTGTGTATTAATATTAATTAGATGTATTTGTCGATGTTTAAACACTTCTTGGGAAATAACACCACAATACACGAAATTACTGTATATTTTAAAACATTGACAAAATAAACCACAACTATACTTCACGTAACAACTGGCTGTATTTGGTACTAGTGCTATGTTAAATATTTGCATTTACTATTTACACTACAAGTATGTACAGTTCATATTCATATTTTGTTGTACAGGTTGGTGCTGTACAAAAATCGTATTACTTTGTCACGCTGCTGTGGTATACTGAGTATTCCCTTGAGATGAGATTATGTTCTCTGCTTTCATCTTTGTAGTGTGGGCATTCTGCTAGGATGTGTTCAACAGTGAGTAGGCTGCTTGGATCACAGTGCTGACATCTTGGTGGATTGTTTTTGGTCATTAGAAGTGGTGTGTACTTAGTCTTCATTTTGTCAATTCATATAACGGACTTTTTTGTGGTATACTCAGGTTGCCATTTTTGTAGACTGTTTTCATTTATAACTTTTTGAAGGTCTTTGAAACTGCACAAGTTATTCTTTGGGGTGCTCCCTGTTATAGCTTCTTTGGCTGTTTTCTCGGCTAACTCACGTCTGTATGTGATGGGCTATTTGTGAATTTCCTTGATATGAATTTCTAGAGAAGATATACTTTCCTGTGATCGTGATTCTTCTTATTTATTGTGTGTACTAGCTGCTTTACATCTCAACTTGTAGTAGAACGTGTCGGCGAATTCTGAATTTCTACCTATTACTAGTAATCACAAAAAGATGCAGAATGTTCCAAGGACACATTCAGTGAGCTCTACATACTGGTATTATCTGCTCCGTGGGTTTCACAGGTGCTGACATTCGATATTGGTGGATTGGTTCCTTTGCTTTTAGGCATGTCGGTATTACGGAAGTGGTGTGTTCATATTGTCAACCAATTCTAGTTGGTAGTCGATAGAAGAAGAGGTAAAAGAGTTACAAAAAGAAAAAAATAACTACAAACTCATAGGTTATACCACGCCGTGAACTGAAGATCCCACTCTATCTTAAATTTTATCTTCAGTTAGGTCTGTAGGGCCTTAGCGATTAGAAGCATGGGCACAGAACACAGCTTTATTCTGCTGTTCTTCCATTTGTCGTTAATACATGGAATACCAGCAAATCAAAACTGATATCCAAACAATATTGAATAAATCAAAAACATGTACTTCTTATATCTATTACTCTGTTAGAACAAAAGAACAAAACCATACTGCATTGTTTAAGTAATTCAGCTCCATCTATCGAATTGTTATAGTACTTACTAAACGTAAAAAATACTTCAGCAAAAATTATGTTTTTATGTGATTTCACTATATAATACCATACTTGTTACCACAATGTTGTCAATTGCCTTAACGTAGTATACGGACAGAGCTGAATTAGCTGATTATAATCATTTGAAGATAAATTTTCAGAATACGATTTTTTCCATATAATCCCCCTACTCCCTACCCCCATTGCCTAGAAAGAGGATTTGTAGTTTAAATTGGGCAACTCTGGTTAATAGGATAATATTGACGAAATAAAACTCAACTATATACTGTAATTATGCAAAATTATTAAGAGGCAATCTTTTTGAGGAAATTTTCCATCAATGTGAATTTATATAACAAAACAAATATCTGAGTTTGTACAAAAACACTGCGGTTTTTAATCCTCTTTTTGCAGTCAATAGATACATTCACAATTTCGGGTGATATATTCATTATTTACAAATTTTGTTAGTCATGAAAACTTCCACTGCTCCTGTCCTGTATGGTTTCTTAATATCCTTTTTAAACACATTTGAAAAAAAAAAGATATTTTTGTATTCCTCATAACGAGCCCTTTCGGTCGATTACATAATGAGCTTGAAAACATTTTAGGTTTTATTTTTATTTAGTTTTATTTAGTAGGATATTTGCTTGATTTTTCTTGTAAACTTTAAATTACGCCCTTTATCTCCAGTGTTTTTTTTTCAAAATTTTATGTATTCGTGATTGAATCCGACGTTGTATAATCACACCAAATTTTAACATATTTCGTTTAGTAGTTTCCGAATAAACGAGTATGACGACAGAACATGGGTAATAGCTTGTAAATTTTCCTTAACTTGTTCATCTTTCATATACAAATGTTGAGTACCTCATAGATAAAAAATAGTCAAAAATGTATAAAATACTTTTGTAGTCCATTGGTTTACATTATACTGAGTTTTAACCGATTTAGGTCATAAATCACTATTACAAAATGCCAAGCAGAACACCTGATAGAAGCCTTCTCACTTCATTTTAAAGTTAAACTGACTTGACCTGAATTCTCATTCATCAAAAATCTACTGAAATAAACCATCATCTTAGGTGTTCCTCGTGCGCTCTCATCCCGAAGTACACGGTCGTCGTCTTGTAATTACCTCGACGATGTTTTTCCAACTTTTTATGTTCCCGTTACCGTCAGGTCGCCATGTTGACGGGTTTGTTAACAGACAAATGGTAACTTATGGCCCGCGGTTTATTTTGAGTGTACGCCTCCTTACAATTAGTTCGAAGATTAGTGACAAGTGAATGAGCTTCATCTATTTTAGACCCTAACTAGACCGAGAAGAAAGAGATCGGGCGGTGAGCTGTAAGATAATAATTCAAAAAAAGAAATGGTAGCGTTTATTTAACAACATTGTTTTTAGATGACACTGTTCTGATAGAATAAACTTGTTGAAGTTTTTTGAAGTAATTAAATAACAGAGTTTAAAAGGTATTATTAAGCATTTTGTAAGGCAACGAGTTTTTTAATTCGGAGTTTTACTGTCTTCCTTTTCATGGTGTCAGAATTAGATAACCCCACCATACAAGCACAAGTATTGCGGTACAGTAAAACATTTAAAAAAATGTATAACCGACTTCTACCTATAACTAAAAAGCTAAAAATAACAACAACAAAATACAACTCTAGCAAATAAATAACACATTCAATGTTGTTAGGTACCTACCCAGGAAGTAAAAAATATTAACATTAAAAGGTGCTCATTCTGTACAAATTAATTACCTACCAATCTAGTATATTTTGAAGCCGGTGCCAAGCAAATCTAAAATATTTCATTGCGTACTTATCAACTAATTCATCAAACTTGATTTTTGCTTATCACCGACTTCGAAAATATACTAGATTGGTAGGTAATTAATTTGTACAGAATGAGCACCTTTTAATGTTTATACATTTTACTTCCTGGGTAGGTACCTAACAACTTTGAATGTGTTATTTATTTGCTAGAGTTGTATTTTGTTATGATTATTTTTAGCTTTTTATTATATAGGTAGAAGTCGGTTATATTTTTTTTAAATGTTTTATTTTCAACTTTTTAGTATTTTTGAACTGAGGTAGTTTTCATTCTTCATTCTATGCATAACCTTAACAGACAGAACCAGGTAACATCGAAAGCCTCAACATTACACAATGATACTTTCTCATTTAAATTGACAGGTAAATCTTTACGAACAAAATGTACTAGTACTCGTTGACTTAATAAGCCCAAAATATATTTATGCCTTATGGACAACCCTGTATAACTATAGATAATTCCACTCCAACCTATGTACCAACCATCCTTTACATACGACTGCCCACGGACAAGCATAAATTTGTTAGCTGCCTATAGTTTATAGGACGGAGTCAAATCCGTCCTATATTTCAACCATAGTATATAACTCCTTGTGGGCTAGCCCATAAATTAGTTCATTTTTTATATTTTATATTATCGACCTGTGTAACATTAATTCCTCTCCACACTTTATGCCACTTCTTATGGGCTATAAAAGAAATAATTTTTTTTAATCACACGTTATAAATATAATTCAACTGCAGCATATATTTCAACCATCCTTTATTTGATTTGCTTATGTCCACATCATATAACAATGTTCTAATCACCCTATATAATTTTAATTTCACATTTTTTCCAATATTTTTATACCACCAAACGTCCAGTCCACCCTATATTCCAACCATCCTGTATATACGGCTGCCTACGGACCACTATCATTCTAGTCCGTCCTATATTTCAATCTTGATATAAATGCAACTCCTTCTATCACTTTACTTTGTGATTTTGTTTGCTATAACTAAACACCCTGTCTATAAACGTACCAAATAGCAGTTTAAAGTTTGACATGTGTTGTCACTGAATTTTCTATTAGGCCGGGAGAATGTGACAACCAAAAGCACCGTCTTCGCAAAACGGAAAAATTTGCATTTAAATAGGTGTTTGCCTGGTATACAAAAACGAGCTTGGTACTCATTGATTTAAGGAGCCGAAAATACTATGCTTTACTACCTATATGCTTGAGATGTACATAGAAAATTTTCAAGTTCGCAATTAAAACTTCCAGTGCTCAAAATTACCGCACTATTACGTTGGAATTAAAATATTTATAAGGAAATGTCCGTTATGTCATTGACCAATGAATTTACTGTTTTTGTTTCCCCAGGTCTCTATTTTCCCAATCTCCCATATCTAGTTTCTTATCAACCATAACGTTTTTTATGTTTTTCCCAAGTCAAAATAAGTCGGCTTTTTTCATTTTCACTTTGGCGACCGTTTCCATAATTTTCCTTGGTCATCTGTTTTCTAGCATTCTTTTAACATATCGATTTCTCAGTGTCTTTGTTATATACTTATTTATCTGCATTCTCTGCCAGATGTCTTGAGTTTTAAGTTTATCCTGCCTTGTAACCTTCAAACATCTCCGCATAAAGTCCAGCTTTACGTTTCTTATCTTATCTCGCACTTCTTTTATTATAGGCCACATCTGTGCACCGTAGAGTACTATATTTTCCAAAATGCTATGAAACAGACTTTTATTTGTATCCTGGCTTAGCTGCTAGCCGAACTTATTGAGTATATATTTTGTTTTTTTTTTAATTCTTCAGAACCCATTTTTCATATTCCTCTCATTGGCAGTTCCAGTAGGAGGCACTAGGGGCACGTCCCCTTCCCCCCGAGACCATCAAGTTTATATATACACATATACATAACCAATTATATAACATATATACTAGGGTGATTCATTTCTGCAAAAAAAAATTCTCTCGGTTCTCAAGCAAAATATTAATCTACATATAGAAAAAAAAATCTGACCAAGTTTGAACTCTTAATCTCAATTTTAAGTCCTTACAGTATATATTTGTTTTCCAATTTAAAATGTATGTATTTTTTTGCAAAAAAAATCTCTCTGTGCTCAAGCAAAATATTAATCTATATATAGAAAAAAAATCTCACCAAGTTTGAAGTCTTAATCTCAATTTTAAGTACTTACAATATATATTTGAAATTTTCCCATTTAAAATGAATGTATTTTTTTTTCAAATTTTTAATGTATAGACAATATTGTGAATCGGTTTGATTGACCTTATGGGGAATTCCACGCTCTTCAAAATTGCTTTTTTTGTTTAACTCGCACTCGTTCGTCAGTAGGAGTGGAATTAACAGTTCTTTTTTAATTTTTTTGAGCAAACCGCAAAAAGCAAGTAGAAAAAAAAGACCGACTAGTAAAAAATAGATCTCAGACCAAGATTTAATAAATTTACAGTCATTTTCATACCTCAAAAACGTTACAAATTATGCTATTTAAATTTAACTTTCTTATTCAATACTAACGTATTTCCCTACATTACTAACTTTTCTCGAGTTTCTGACTATCACCCCTAATCACCCTAATACACGATTTATTTTTCTGGGGATTTTGATTCATCGATATATTCTGATGGCATTCTAGTACCCCCCTGGGCGACTGGAGCCGCCACTGATTCCTCTCGTAGTTTCCTCAACATAAATTCCATCTTTCTGATCTTAGGCAAATACCACGTAATCATCAGCCTATAATATGGAAAGCATTGCATGTTTGTCTGTTTTAAATTCCACTTTCGATTATTGGCGGTACCAGATTTCCCGACATTGTTCAATGTATATATTGAAGAGCAACGGTAATAAAGTACACCCTTGTATTAAATTGTTTATACGTTTACTTAATTATATTAATTTATCTTTCTCTTATATTCACTCTTGCATTGCTTGCTAGACCTTACGTCTTGGTGCTTGTTGAGAAGCCTTTTCCATTTATTGTCTAATACATTGAATATTGTCTATACATGATATGTCTTTTTGGAGACCACTTCATCCTTCTCCAAGCTGTACACCCTCGTCTTCTATTTTTATTTGATCGTACTTGCAAATAATCTGCGTATGGATTTTACAGTTCTGAGGTATGTTCTCGCATTCTTCTATTTTATTAAAGATTTTCGCAAGAAAAATATTAATTTCTTGCCTTCATATTTGAATAGTTTTCGTATATTTCCTGGACCAGGGGCCTTATCATTATTTTTTGCTTTCATCCTCTATAATTTAAAGTATCTCCCCAACTTCAAATATATTTTCTTATTCTTGGTATTCTTCTCGAAAATATCGGAGTTAGCCAGCATTTCCAGAACATTAAACCAAAGACATGTCGTAATAAACAAGAATAAATAGACGTTTCTTCAGATAATAACACATTCCAGAGGCTGTACTAATGCGTTCAATGTTAGAAATATACACCACACATTTCGCAAACATCTCATCTGTTAACCAGATTTGCATTTTATGTCTAAAAGTATCAAGCGCTTATTATTAACTGAATGCTGTTATAAAAACTGATTCAAAAACACTCCAATACAAATTATTTTATGGAGCTTGTCAATGGAAGTCTCATTTTCATTTATCCGCAACCATACTTCGTAGAAAGTCGACTAGTTTTCCCACCCATTTCCACTTTCCTCCGAACTCAGTGAATAAATCCATCTGCAAAAGACAACCGGAGGAGTATTTCCACTCCCTTTTCTCATCTATCATTATTGCTGTTCTCATTTTCTCGAGTATACCAGCCACTACGAACACACGCATTTCCACAAACAAGAAATATCTCAACGTAATGACGAATGCGAATAGAGAAAAGACTCAATGCGAAGGGAAATCCCATTATGCCATTGTTGTGTTCAAGTGGCATGCCGTCGAAATGGCAGAAAAACGTTAAGGAGATTAAAATAATTAAGAAGAACTAAGAGGATAATACGACATTAGCCTTTTTGACATTATTTTCCTTTAATGAAACTAAGAATATATTCACAGATCAGAAAAACTGCTAGATCAAATTAAGTTGTTAAACTTAACTTCGTGTTTCTTGTCAGCTCATTCTGAAGATATTCTATTAAAACATGCTTTTCGGCAATATGAGTTGGCCTGCTTTGATTACTTATGGTCTAAGCGACTTACCCATCGGTCTTCAAAATTTGTGGAGTATTTGACTTCAAATGTTGATAATTGACAAGTAGGAAGTCGTTATAGGTAATGATTTCTAAGTTAATAATTAACCTGAATTACCAAGGTAAAAACTATGAATTTTTGGCATTTTAAATGTTTTAAGATGGTAAAGTTTGTCTACTCGTGTCTTATTTTACCAACTAATGCTCAATACATTGTCACTGAGAGTTGTTATGTCAATGCCAAATATTTATAGGCCTTCGTCGGAGGTTCCAGCAACTTTGATAGGTTGGAGTTGGCTTCCCCCCTCCCCGGTCTTTTGGGTCACATGGTCAGTTGTCTGGGCGACTGTATGTGTTACTGGTTCGAATTCATTTTACTGATTATAAATTTCCCAGTATTGTAGAGATGCAGATGGTCATCTCTCGGTTTTATAGTTGTCCGGACTTTTCTATTACCTCTCGTACCATCCTTGTTTTATAATTTGTTATATTGACTGTTTGCAGCTGTTAGAATTAATTCTGTGGATTGATGCTGAAATACAGCAGACGTTATTTATTTGTATCGCTGACAGCCCATTTATGCTCTTCGAATCTAGCAGAGATTCTCTTGTTCATTTGACCGACATACTTTTTGCTACAGGTTTCACACGCAATCATGTCTTGATTTTCTCGTTTCATTTTGGGTTTTGCATTTCTTAAAGTTTTACCTATGGTGATTTCTACGCGATATTTGTGTTATGCTTTTAAAGAATTCGGCCGATTCTGTCAGTTGTTCTCTTCATAGGGTGTTTTATTACATGGTTTGTGTATGTATTTTGTTGAAGGCCAGCAGTCATCTGTTTTACTTCTTGTACTTTGTGGTTGGGTTTGTGAGTCTTAGTGATCTGCAAAATAGTGCATTGGCAATTCCCTGTATTTGTGAGGGGTAGTGATGAGAGTATGCATTTATATATCTATTAGTGTGTGTTGGTTTTCTATAAATGGTGTCTAAGAGGCCAGTCTGAGTTCATGTTACGTGAAAGGGTGGAGAATTATTTTTACAGTTTAACACTCTCTACTGGCAAAGTACAAACAAGTTGACTTACTAGTTTGTGCAGATATAAATAGAAATTTAGCCTCTTTACAGTCTGCATGTGTTTAAATAATTGATCAATTTTTTCAAGCTTTAAATGACATAATAAATAGTCAGATGGCGTTCAGGCATTAGGCAAAAATACTGTTAATTTTATGGAATCCCTTAAATGTTTGTCTATTTCCCAGAAGGCTTACTGCATACTACAATCGGAAATTGAGTAGAATAAATGCCAAAATGCGACTAATAAGATGTTGGGATATAACAGGAATTAAGGATAACTAATAATAATATATAACAGCAAAATAGATATCAAACTGAATATATATTTTGAGAACATTCGAGTACTGGTAAATACAATACTGGAAGAAATCTGGAAATCCCTGAATTAGTGGAAAATTGTACTTACTCCTTGCAGTCCAGCCTCCATCGTATAGTAGGTCAACATGCATCCAAGCATTGTAACATTACTTAACTTGTGATAGTTTTTATCCTTCCCATTTATCACCAAGGTCAAAATCGCGCTTAAAAGCTAATTAGTTAATTACATTGCTTAAAAATGATGACAAGAACATATCAGTAAACGACAATTCGAAATTAGTTATCTCAATCTACTTCGAAAATGGAGAGTGTCGGAATTTCTGTAATGTTTCTCATTAATATTCCACTTTCGATCAATTAAGTTAGATATTAACTTATTTAATATTCTCTCACAAATTTCCTCATCCCAAAAAATTGGGCAACATACTTCTTTATAGCAGCAAAAACTCGAGCACGTTATATTACAATTTACTTTCAAGACGTTACCTTATCGATACAACAAAGACTCGAAGCTGATCGAGCAAAAAATCCCCTTTCAAATTATTTTTTCAATGACTTCATCTCCTTGAATTCTAAGAGAGAAAAATGATCAATAACTGAAGAACACCCAGAGAGCATCTGTTCATAAAAATCTCTCATAACCACTTGAGAAATTCCCTTCGTTCTTAGTTCCTTGGGACACGAAGGGACTCTCGCTCCTTCGCGACTTCCTTAAGTAAAACTATAGCTTTCAACCCTCCTTTATTCTTGTATCATCGTCTTAGATTTTGAAATCGCCCCCGTCTCGTACGTGATCGCGTTATCCCTCGCGGTAATTTCGGCACCCTTGACGTGCAGCTACCCTTAACCTCTCTTATTAACTTTACACAAATTTTATTATAACTTGGCATTTGAGAAATGATCTTTATTTGGTAGTCATATACGAGGAAATGTCCAAATTCCAATAATACACATTAAATAGTTTTGCATTTACTAACCAAACATTTTGCAATAATGGACAATTTAAATCATGCAGATATAGAGCACATTTATAAAAATCTAATAAAAAATATATATCAAAAAACTACGACCACAATTAAACCAATACTCAAATAAGCTCCCCTCTTTAAGATTCGCAGACTATGTCATCCTAATCACCGAGAAAGAAGATATACGAATGTTACTATAACTAGAAAAAGAGTCGAGAAATATAGGACTAAATGATGAAGAGGAAGACCAACTATAAGATGATGTGACGATATCAAAAAAGTCGCCTGGATGAGAAAGCTGGAAGGCTATACTGGGCGTAAAGAGGCCCTTAAAAGGTCAAGGTGGTAGTCTGTCTCCGATGCCTTCATTTTACATTATGTCCTAAATCTTCTATAATCTATGCTTCCCACATATCTTCATGTCCCCCTTCCCAAAGGGAGACGTATTATACAACCAGTATAAAAAGGCCAGGGCGCAATTATAACTCGGCGGGAACGCCCAATTTTTATCGCGGTTTTGGATAGAACGGGAAATTTGACATCAAAACGTGACCTTGACAGTGACATTTACCAAGATACTGACGTTCAACTGAAGGTGAATAGAAGTTTTGAATTGGAAAAATTATACGAATTCGATGTGATCAAAAACTTTTCGCCCGAATTTGACCTTGACCATGCCCATAGCCTTGACCGTGAAGGTTAATTCAAAATCACAGGTAATTTTGTAACGGTAAATATACATTTTCTCAAATAATTCTAGGGAGATAAAAATTAACGATTTCTATTCTAGAATGTACTTGACCTTAATATAACCTTGAAGGTGATAGTCAAGATAAAATTTAAAGTCACCAACAAATAGTTAGGTTAGGTTAGGTTATTTCCGTAATCGCTTGACTGCTGATTTATCATGCCGTCCTGGGGCTTTTGATACACCTTGTATATATTTTCTCCCCCTTAACTTTCTCCTCTACCGATTTTGAAGTACAAGCAGTCGTTGGCAGACTTATTTTTAGGGTTCCGTATATACAGTATACGGATACCCTTATAATATCACTCAGGATTTCTGCCTCTGTCACATCACAGCAATTTTCTCCTAAACTACTGGACGGAAGAGGTTGAAATTTGGTATGAAGGTATAGTTTGGTGACTTGATCAGGAGCACATATCGCAAAAGAAGAAATTTTGATTTAAGGGGTACTTCTGGGGGGAAAAACTAAAAAAATCGACCGTTCCCCCCCCCCTGATCTCCGAAACTACTGAACCTAAAATTTTGAAAAAAATAGAAAATATAGAACGTTGCCCGAACTTTACAGGAAAAATAAGGAGAAACCATTAATATTAATTTTGGGGGGCAAATTATAGAATTTAATAAAAATTTAAAAATAAAAAAATTCAAACTCATCATGTAATATATCAAATGAAAGGTCTCATTCTGAGGAACACAAATATATTTTTTTCATATTTTAAAAAAAATTAATTAAAAAGATATTAAGGAAAATATACTAAAATTTACCCATTCCCCCCCCCCTTATCTCCGAAACTATAAAACGTAAAGTTTTGAAAAAAAATACTTTCATAGGTTCTGACCTGAAGTTTACTGGAAAAATAAGGAGAAACATCTAGTTTTTATTTTGGGGGGCAAATTACAGAATTAAATGGAAAATATAAAATTAAAATTGTTTCTAACCCATCATGTTATATATCAGATGAAAGGGCTCATTACGACGAAAATAAACATATTTTTTTCATATGTTTAAAATAAATAAATTAAAAGATATTAACAAAAATATAAAAAAATTTACCCATTCCCCCCCCCTTATCTCCGAAACCATAAGCTAGAAAATTTTGAAAAAAAATTGAGTTATAGCCCCTTACCTGAACTTTACTGGAAAATTAAGGAGAAACCCCTAATATTAATTTTGGGGGGCAAATTATAGAATTAAATGGAAAATATAAAATTAAAATTATTTCTAACCCACCATGTTATATATCAAATAAAAGAGCTCATTATGACGAAAACCAATATATTTTATTCATATTTTAAAATAAATTAATTAAAAGTTATTAACAAAAATATAAAAAATTTTACCCATTCCCCCCCCCCTTATCTCCGAAACCATAAGCTGTAAAATTTTGAAAAAAATAGGTATAGCGCCTCACCTGAACTTTACTGGAAAAATAAGGAGAAACCCCTAATATTCATTTGGGGGGCAAATTATAGAATTAAATGGAAAATAAAAAATTAACTTGTTTCTAACGTATCATGTAATATATCAAATCACAGGGCTCATTATGACTAATACTAATATATATTTTTTTAAATAAATACTTTAAAATATGTTAAAAAAATATAAAAAAATACCCATTCCCCCCTTTATTCCCCAAACTATAAGACCTAATTTTTTTTATTTACAGGAAAAATCCGAAGAAATCTTTAATATTAATAATGGGGGGCAATTTATAGAAATAAGAAGAAAATAAAAAATATTTTTTTAACGTGTCATGCAATATATCGTTATGAGAAATACAAATATATATTTTTAAAATTAATTGTTTACAAGATATTAACATAAAGATTTAAAAAATTCTCATTTCTCGCTTTATTTCCGAAACCATACAACCTAAAATTTTGAAAATAATTAGGGGTACTGGGGCTCACTTGAAATTTATAAGAAAAATTATTAGAAAACCTCCATGGTAATTTTAGCGACAAATTATACAATTAAATGGAAAATAAAAATTCAATGTTCAAACGAATCATGTAATATATCAAATAAAAGACTCATTATGTGAATTACTAATATATCATATTTTTAAATCATTTGTTTAGCAAAGATATTAAACATCGACTTAATTCTCATTTTAGAAACTATACTATTTAAATTTTGAAAAATATATTTTATTTGTATTTTTAAATAATTTGAATAACAGATTTAATAATTTATAATTTAAAACTTGATCTATTGTGCCCTTTATCTTCCAATTTATAGAGCCTCAAAACTCAGACAGTAGATTATAAAAGACTTCTCTGAAAGTTTATTAGTAAAATAAAACTCTAATGTTAATTTTTGGGGGCCAAATTAGAAAACTAAATACAGCGAATCTTGAAGGTGGTACGGAACCCTTACAATGCGAGTCCAACTCGCACTTGACCAAATTATTTTTAAATGGCATATGTTTATAAAGATGATGTCTATTATACTGGGTGTTATTTCATCGAAATTTGAAAAACGCTGAAATATAAAGAACTTTAGCACCTTTGATCCTCTGTCCTAAAGAGCTGCATTCTTCAAATTTTAAATGGCAAAAGGTATTCAAGGATAGTTTATTTGGATGAATTTTGGCATGCTATTTTAAACAATTCATTTTCGAGAACTTTGGGAAAACTTTACCTTTCATGATTGTTGAGGAGGTCCTTAATTATGGTGTATCGTCACTAGGGTTTTCATTCCTTCATTCATTTCTCTAAAAAATAAGTACTCCTATATGCAACCTGAAATGAAAACAAATTGTAGTAAGGAAAATTAAAAAAAAATGCCCGAATTGCTGACTGGTTTTACAGAAAGTTTCTGACAGATATACTGAGATAAAGATTTTTTTATAATATCATGAAATGAAATTGATCAACCATTCTTCCTGTGTACACATATCTGTGTTATAGAATATTAAGTATTCTCATCTGCTGTGTGGACTTTTTAACTCCGAGTCTGGAGTCGTTGAAATTCACATTATTATTTATAAACATTTTTTTCTTGGATATTCCTCGAAATCCTTGAATGTTTGCTCACATGTGATAACTATAATAACGGCAAAATAGAAGAACCAACGTTGGACTTTCACAAGTATGCCTATGACATCCTGCTTCATAATCAGACCGTAAACTCGACGGTGTTATGTCGTATCATCTAACAGTTCCTGTGGCCGCAATCTGTCTCCGTTGTGAGACCATGAGACCATCTAGGAATATGTTACGTACCAAGACAAAATCCAACAAACTCAAAACACAAATGTTTAATTGTAGATGAGTAGTTCCTGTGGCCACTGTCCGATCCTATCATCAGATCCTTAACCCCACTTAAGGGCTACAGTACTCAATACAAATCTAGCAAGCCCAAATACAACGAGATTACATTTCAAACTGCGTAGTTTTCGTAATAAAGGAAGGAATGTGTCGATTTTTAATATTATTATTTGTGTAATTTGTTTTAAACAAATTTTTCTAAAAATATGAAGAAAATGTATTTGTATTCCTTGTTACCAGCCCTTTATCTGATTTATTACATGGTAAGCTTGAGAAAAAATTAAAATATTATTTTTCATTAAATTTTACAATTTGGCCCTCAAAGTAAAAACTATTATTTTCGCTTTGGGTAACGTCCTATATGCCCTATTTTTTTTAAGTTTTGGTTCAATTGACTCCGGATATAGGGGAAGTCGATGTTTGTAAAATTTCTTCCCAGAAATACCTCCCAAAAACAGATTTTCCCTGTATGCGATAGCACTCCTGATCAGGTCACCAAAATAAGCACTGGTATCAAATTTTTACCTCCTCCAGTAATTTCGAAGAAAATTGGCTAATGACGGACATATATAGGGGTTATTGTGTAATTTTGAATGTACGGGACACTAAAAGTAATACATTATTGTATTTACACAAGTTAAATTTTACCACATTTTTATAAATAATTTCACTGTGCCAATCACTCCGATTACTCAAATTCTTTCTTACCTATTTGCTGTAAACACAACAAAAGACGATGCATGCCTCTACATTCTTACCCTAATTACAATTCTTGACTAAGATGAAGTTACAAAAGCAAACCCTTGTTCGGGCTCTTGTCCGCACGGCCCAATTAAAAAGGGAAAAATAAACAGGAGGAGCCAGTTTCATTGTGTCGAGGAAAACGGAGGTTCATAATCCGATCTCGAGAAGAGTTTGTAAGGAGTTTTCCGGAAAGGGGATTAATCTTACAGAATGGGGAGAAAATAAAAAACAGTGAGCAAGAAGTATGAGGTTATGAAGGGGTGGTACGACTGCTTTCTCTCGAAAGAAAAAAAAAGGTGAAATGCATAATGAAAAGTCTTATGGAGTCCTGTCACCGTTGTGAATTTTTAATGCGTTTCCTGAAGAAGAGAATGAAAATCTTTTAATAGGATGCTGGCGATATGAAACTGTTCGGATTTGTGTGCGGGCTTTTCGGAAATACCTTATTATCTGTTCGTAAATGTTGTGTTAAAAAACATACACAATTCTTAACAAAATGTGGTGTTGTGTGAAGAATTTGCCATAACGGGAGCAGTATCACCATTGAATACTATAATTTATACTTAAATTTAGTAATTTTTTTCATTATTTTCTATATTAGGCGGTTTACATCTACTTATTTTTTCCTTTACATACAATGTATTTTTCCTTATCCTTATCTGTTTTATCTCGATATATTCAAGGAATTTGGGTTTAAATTCCACTGCATGCGTAGAAATAGCTTTAATTTTGTTGAATTTCGTACCATGCTACAGTCAATAATACTATAAGTCAAAAGTCTTGGTATATAAAATGATTAAGTAAGAAAAATAACTAGGTTTGTTTTTCTTACTGTGGTAAAAAAATAAATGTATTTAGAAAACAAAACAAACAACAAAAATATGTCGATCACAATTAAGGATTTTATTAACCGACTTCCAAAAAGGAGGTTTCAAGTCGTCGGCACGTTTTTCTTTATTTATGCTCAGTGATTATTCAAAAACGGCTTGAGAAATTTTGGTGATTAAAACGGCATTGCATTAAGGAATGTTATAGAAAAGTACAATATAATTTTATATAACGTAAGATTTACGGTTTTCCAGAAAGACAATAACGTGAGATTTACGGTTTTCCAGAAAGTCATAAAAAATAGTAATTAAGGGTGTACACTTCAGTGGATTTCAATGAATCTACCCTGTTTTCTCTAAAACGGCTCGATCAATTTGAATACTTTAAATTTTATTCTACAAAGAGATGTACCAGCTTGATTCCGTATAATTTTGTATAACGTAAAATAAACAGTTTTCCTGAAAATCGAAAAATTATGTGTAAAAAAACTGTAAAAATCAATCAATCAAGGAATAAACCAAACTGTTTGGTTTACTCCTTCGTGCTGACAACTTAGAATTGTTGAAACGGCGTTGAGTGTTTAAAATAAAGGTTTAGTGCAAAACTGTGTGGAGCTATCTTTTGTTTACGGAATATGGTGACAGTAGGTGTCCAGAGCATGCGTCCATCTAGCTTAAATGTCAAGATATGCCATGAAAGTATATCGTACAGAGTGTTTTTAACGGTTTTTATTTTACGGGGCTTAAAGTGAAATGTATCGAAATGAAAAATTGTTATGTGAGCGATCTTTTGTTGTATACGGTGATAGGTGTGCATGTGCGTGCATAGAAATTCAAGCAACAAGCAATGTGCGCAGTAAATGTGATATTGGGTGATACATAAGCAGTTCCATATATAGGATGGTTGAAATAGAATTAAAATTATACAGGGTGGTTCAAAAAATGTTGTATTGGGTAAAACATAAGTAGTTGCGTATACCAGGTGGTTGAAATAAGAGTGAAATAAAACTATAGTTATACAGAGTGGATAAAAAACTTTAAATTTAATGAAATAAACATATGCCGTAAGGATATTTGAGTTATAGAGCAGAGATAAGTAGTTGCTTATACTTGACATATGGGGCGAAGTAAAATTATAGGTACACAACAATAGAAACATGGAAACTGTCAATATGAGGTTCGTTCCTTCAGCCTAGATAACCGATACAACGGTCGCGTACCTGAGCACAAGAAAAATAGCGTTCCTTCAAAACAATAACCGTTTAGTCAACGGTTCAGTTTCGTGTTCCAAGTGACACGGTGACTGATTGGCAACAGTTAATGTACGGTAATTTCATCACCGGCTTAGTAGACGGTGGTGCAGCCACCGACTGATAATGCATCGAGTTGCGCAATAAACGGTTCATGTACCGATGCATTAACCAATTGCCGATCGGTCGATAATCGGTTGAAGGAACGAACCTATCGTGGAGAAAATTAATAATTATACAGGGCGGTTGCAACATCGTGTGAAGAATTATAGTTGTTCAGGATAGTTCAGAAAATGATAAACAAATAATTTATATTAGGTGACCAATACACAGAAACATATACAGGCTGGTTGCAACATAGAGTGAATTAGAGTTACACTTATAGAAAGTGGTCCAAATAGTAAAACGAAAAGTTAAAAAATATGTGGAAAATATAGAAAAAATTCAAATTAGAGAGAGGGACAAAGAGAGAGAGAAAGAGGGAGAGAGAGAGAGAGAGAGAGAGAGAAAGCTAGAAATCATCAAAAAATGAACGCTTTAATCAATCAGAAATGTCAATAGAATAGAGTGTCTAGAAAGAGTCATTTTCCACTTTCAGGGTACTTTTCTCCATGCTAAATATCGACACCTACAATTGTAAGACGCTGATATAATGCTAATTTACCTCCTAAACAACCATTACAGGTTCCCACTCTAGTTCTAAGACATCGCCTTTTCGGTTTGGGTTTCGCATCAGTTATGGTGGGTGTTCTTTGCCGATGACACCAGAATTGGACTGTTTAGTGGTGATAATCGACAACGAGTCTGGACTGCAGAGGATCAGCTCGTCAACAGCAACTCTACTTTAATATCGAATAAGTTCTTACACACATTATCCCATGTATAACGAATTAGACGAAAAAAATTGTGTTTATGGGCGATAACATTCGTCCGTCCACATGTGCAGCAGGACAAATCGGTAGTTTGAATTGGCTACTCAACTAGCCTGAGATGAGTCCAATTGATAGTAGTAGTGGTACGGGTGATCGAGAAAATAATATAATTTTATGTTTCATTCTTCTAAAAAAACATTTCTTTAACGACGTTAGGTTAGGTTAGTCTGACGCTTATCAGTAGCCTTTCCACGAATCTGTGCTGTAGCTATTTTCCTTAATAAATGTCTCTTTTTAAAATTTACATTTTTAAAGTTTTACACCATGACCATGGTCAATGAGCAAATTAAAATTTTCTCAGCATGTCTATTTTTTTGGAAATTTAAGGATTGAAAACATTCCTATTAAACCATTCAGCATAAAATTATCTTCCCATAGTAATTTTATAAGAGCATCCTCGGAGGCATTCGTATACTCGTACCTCTTATGTACTAATGGGTTTAGTGTTTTCATAAAGACTTATAGTGGATGTAGCATTCTTTTATATTCTCAAGGATGATATTTGGTCTATTACTGATGTTTGTTACAGACTCCATAATTTTTCAGTGTTTTATTCTGTCCAAATTTTTTGGAAAGTCGACAAATACTAGATGTTGTTCAAAATTGATTCAGTTAATATTCCAATTATTAATAGGCGTTCTATTTTTCCAGTTTTTTAGTCATAAGATTTGTAATATCGTGATGAATTATGTTGAATATTTCATATATTATATATGTTGATAAGAAAAATTAAATGGCAAAATAAAAGGTTTATAAAATGCCAATTTCAGTGTTTTCATTTACCGATACTCGGAAATTTTTTACATTATACTGGTGTAATTATTAAAAGTATTTGCTCCTAAAGCTTCAAATGCGGCCTCATGAATGCCCTTTTTAAACGTGTTATATTCCCGTTCAGTTGAACCTATTAGGGTATTAGACAATTTAGTTGAAGTTCTTCTATGTTGCAGAGAAAATAAACATATTTAAATTAAACCATTATTTAAAAAACTACAACAGAACATACACAATAATAATAAACATTTCCAAGAAGCAATTACTACAAAAGGTAAAGCTTGTCGGTTAAGATGCTATAAAAAGCTGCAAACAAATGTTTTACGGTGCTGTTGATAAAACTTAAAACGTTTCAAACCTAAAATTTCATTATATACATCCAAACTCAATCATATTCAAATTTCCTTCGACTGAAAATCTCGCAATACAAAAACACAAACATCACAAACGCTGAATTGTAATTTTCCCTCATATTTTCGATCAAGATAAGAGAAAAATGCTCAGCGTTTCCCCAGGAGCAGTAACAGCAGCGGGAAAATTTCCATCAAGGAAATATAAACTGAACGGATTCCCATGATGGTCTTATTAAAGAAAAGCGCCGTGCCAATGTTGAAGAGTGAATTTTCGTAGGGAAATCGACAGTAAACTAACCTTATCCCACCGATACACACATGATTTAGTATATATTGAGATCGTAAAATATCCAAGAAAGCAACGGGATGCCGAAACGCAACATCATTTCCAATCATAAAGCAACTTCCGAATTTCCTCTGGGATGGCGGCGTTTTTTTCTTATAGGTCAGTCGAAAGGATGAGCAGACAGACTTCGAAAATAACGCCATTTACATACCGCATACCGTTTATTCCCTACCATATAGTAAAATTGTCGTAATATGTGTAAAATATAACTTTAATAATTGTTACATTTCAAAAACTTTTACTACTTCGATATATTTGTAAATCGATATTTTTAGTATAATTACTAGAGTTCATACATTTCTTGTAGATTATATTATAATAGTAGTAGTTATAGCGACTTTATCTACCAAAACTATATCTGGTCAGCATCGTGCGGTCCCAGTACAGCTTGTAGTTGTTATTTTCTAAAACAGATTCTGGATTGTATTTATAGTATGGTAATTTCCCGACTGTGATAGTTTAATTTCAGTGCTAGTTCCTGGTGCAGTATTTTTGCTACAGCATCATGTCGTTCTTTGTATTCAGTTGCAGCGAACGCTTGACAACCTCCTGTGAAATGTTGGATAGATTCAGATGTTTAGCAACCGTACCTGCATCTGTCGTTGTTAATAGAAGGGTCTTTAACGATGTACTTTAGATAGTTCTTAGTTGGAATTACTTGATCCTGGATTGTCAATATAAAGCCTTCCGTTTCAGGAAACATATGACCAGAGATCAACCAGTAGTTGACTCTCTGTCGACATAATGACGTCATTTATATGTCTTCCATGAAGGGGCTTCTCTTTCCATTTCAGCAGTTTCTGATCAGTGGTCTGGTGATGTAATTGGACGCGTTGTTGTGTCAGTCGCATTGATGTTCAGTTCATCAACCTGGCACATGACTCTATGTTGATCAGAAAATTCTGCGAGTTTCTGGAAATTACATAAAATAGAAACTTGTTGATCTAATAGTTTGTTTAGATCTGCCAACACTCTTCCTCCTTTAAACCGTGACAAAGTTGTACGTTCGACAGAGCACTTTAGTTGGCGATTTTGAGCTTTTGTTAGTAAAACTCGAACTTTTCGTTGTAATTGTTCAATGTCAGCACCAATTAACTATGCTGAAAGAGTAACTGAGCATTGAACATGCATAGGTGTTAATGGCCTGGAACAGATTTTTACTGTTTAGTTTGGTTTTCAACAGTCGTCTTACCCTCCTATAAAACTCTGCTATTAGGTCTTTTTTCATGGTCAAGTGATCAATATGTTCAGTCTGCTTATTCCAAGGTATTTATAAGTATGACCTTCCCCCATAGATGCGTGCCTTAGAGGGAGTGTGCTGCCATACATTGTATGGTCAAGTCGGGATGTTGTAGTTGTAGGTATCTAAAGGTTAGTAAATAGTTTGCAAAACTGTAAGCCTGTAAAACAGATTTGAGCCTTATAAAGGAAATGAGTTATAAACCGATTGTAAGTTTCCCTATGCCAGTTATAAAATAACTCCTTCAGAATTTTATGCATACGGTAAAAAATAGTAAACAAAATCGTTGTTAGTACGTGACAATGAAGTACGACTATCACTTAAACTTATTGTAGATCAAGAAACCTTTTTATATTGGCACGGTGAGAGGGATTAGTTTGTGCAGCACCTAGTTGACTCTGCAAACTTGAACTTTTTTTTGTCTCTAAACCAACATCCACAACAGTAATTAATCAATAAGAGAAAAGCTTAACGTTGTCCTTGAAAAAACGTAAAACTAGAGTTAGACTAGTCGTTTCAATAAACTCGTATCAAACAAATCGTTTTTTTTTTTAGAATGTCGTTTGCAAGCACTCGGAGCACTTGAAATATTCTTTGTAACTTTTTTAACTTTGATTGATTTTTTCCATATTTTTTCTGGTGTTATTCAAACAATATTTATAATATCGAAAAAAAGTAGGAGTTTAACAAATTCTCTAGGAGTACTAGACCGCTTTTTTGCACCATGTGCACCACGTCAGAAAGTGGTTTAGAATGAGGTTTTCTGCGGTATGGATGATGTGCAAGTTTCTAAAATGCCGAGAATTTTACAATTGCCAGCACGTAGAAGAAATGTGGGCCACCTCGGAAAAGATGAGTGATAAGACAGGTAATATAAAAAGACAAACCAATAAAGGAACAGAAAGACCAACAAAAAATTTAGAAGAAAAATAGTTTTGTGAGTGTTAATTATATTTGTAGTTGATCTGTATCGGTACACTACAAGAACTGCTTATGGTTTGACATTTTTTGCGCATACCTTAATTATGCTATCTTTTCGTGATTTTACAACCCACTGAACGCAAGACAATATATTTTTTCTAAACGGGAATCTTCATCAGTTCCGCTTTTCTCAAGTGATTGAAACCTGAAGTAAGTATTAATTTATTTCGTACATATAATTGAATTTCATATTTTCACGCGAAACTGATATCGACACCTAGAATTTTTAGTGAAAACTGTTCCGCAGAGACACCAAGCTAAGAGTTGTCATGTGTAACACCTTTTTCTGTGATGCACATCGAAAAAATTGTAGAATAACTAAAACCTATGAAATTTTATCTTAAAACGCCTAGTATATAATTAAATCTATAGTTTTTCAGATTTTGATAAAAATAGCTCTAATCTTTACAATCCAGCATTTTCAATTCAACTGAATTCGAAATTAAAAACTACGTGTTAGTTTTTTCGTTGGAATATATTTTAATACGTTTCAGGCTTAATAGTAGAATATGCGAACCCTACCTGTTTGTGTAGTTTACACAGGTAGAACCTAATAAAGAAAACATAAGAATTTAAATTTTACAACATAAATAGCGCCATATTTGTATAATAATTAATAAATGTGAAGGCTTTTACATCTCTACTACATGAATATAATTATCATAAATGTATGATATTACTAATGTTTATATCACTTTTACTACATCTAAATGTAAAATCAATATTTATATTATTTATTAATTAAGTTACAACAATGATTAATATATGCAAAATTTGACAATTTAATTAACGGCCGTATAAAACAAAAACCTTGAGCTTAATTGAAATATTTTTACTCATTTAATCTATTATATTATTACAAACAGGTCTCATGTGTTCGTTTCTTTGTTTTTAGAGACTGTTCTCTGGAACTGTACCTGACTCTAAATATCTTCCGTCAATAACACGGACTCCTTTCTATTAATAAAGATAAGTTTTTGGTTCCAAATCGCAACATTTATAATAATCTCGTCGAATACTAGTTCGCTTCCACTGAAAACTGTGATCAATGTGTCAATCGATTCGAAATACATCTTCGAATATCTAGTAAACATAATTTGGACAAGTGCGACTTAAACTCGCCTACTAAGAGTTCCGTACCACCTTTGAGATTTGCTATATATGGATGTTTCCAAAAAATAAATAAAAATACAGATTTAAAAGAGGTTCAGTGTTTGGAATCTAACTTGGGGGGTCTCAATCTGGTCTACTCCCCAAGTGTCACTAGACAACAGTTCAGTTGACCTTGTTATCGCTGTCGAGCTGGTAGGCTACCCGCCTAGGAAAAATCCCTAGCTACGCCCATGGTCTCTTTAACAGTTTCGTATAATGAAACGTAGGGAGAACCGGAAATTAGAATAAATATGAGACCCAAGATTTACAAGAATTTTTCTAGATTTGACAAATCATTTAACACAAGACAAAATATTGTTTCTACTCTAGAACCTTGATCAGTTGAGCTCCTAATGAATTCTTGATTAATTAATCAAGTATTTCGTACATATGATAAACTAGAAGCAACAATCCAATTCTTCTTGCATTCAATGAATTATAAAATCTCGAAAAAGTGGTTTTGTAATTGCTATGACAGGATTTTCTTCTTTTGTGTGATTTCTTTACTAGGAAGTACAGGGATAATTTATATTTAAAAAAACTGGCTTGAAATAAAAACCGTTTAGAAACGTGTGCAATCAATAACTATTTGCGACATATCATTTAATCTGATTTAAGGTTAAATTCTATTGATTATTTTAGCGTATTCTTATTATCCCTCTCTCTTTAATTTGTATTTTTTTCGATATTATCCACACATTTTTTAACTTTTTTATTTTTTTATTATTTGGACCACTTCTATAAGTGTAATTCTAATTCACCCTATATTGCAACCACCCTGTATATGTTTCTGTGTATTAGTAACCCAATATAGATTATTTGTCTATCATTTTCTGAATCACCCTTTACAACTACAATTCAACTCTACACGATGTTGCAACCGCCATGTATAAGTATTAATCCCCTCCACCTTATTGACTCTTTCTATTTTTCTATTGTTTAAATCACCCTGTATACATCAAATTTTACTTCGCTCCATATGTCAAGTATAACTACTTATGTTCCACACTATATAAGACTTTTTTAACAACCCTATATAACTCTAATTCCACTTCACCTTATATTTCAATCGTCCTGTATATGCAACTGCTTCTAGGATTTTTTTAACTTGCCGCCCTATAACTCGAATATCCTTACTTCATATGCTTATTTAACCATTTTTTTAAGTTTTAATCCACTCTGTATAACTATAGTTTTACTTCACCACCTTGTATACGCAACTACAACATTTTTTGAACCCCTGTCATTTCTATTCCACCTTATATTTCAACCATTATATATATGGAACTGCTTATGTACCACCCAATATCACATTTATTTGTAAGATTTATTGAACGCACGTGTCTGTCACTAATGGAATATTTTGTCCTATATTCTCTTCGACTGCTTGAAGCCTTCGATGCACACACACACACAAACACGTTTTAAACACCACCTGTATACGTTATAAACTTTCATCGCATATTCTTGTCCTATTCTCGACTGCAAGATATTTATGATGAACATCTGACATTTAAATTGATGTTTTTTGCACATTTTCTTACTACTTTCAGAGTGTGTTTTACGATAAAGAAAATTATACGGAGTCAAGCTGGAACATCTCTTTGTAGAATACAATTTAAAATATTCAAATTGGTTGAGCCGTTTCAGAGAAAACAGTGTAGATTTATTGAAATTCACTGAAGTGTAGTCTCTTAATTACTGTTTTTTCTGATTTTCTGAAAAACCGTAAATCTAATGTTATAGCAAATTATATGGTATCTTTCTATAACAGTCCATAATGCAATGTCGTAAATCATAAATTTCCCAAGCCGTTTTTGAATAATCATTTTTTGGAAGTCGGTTAACAAATATTATTAATACAATGTTTTGTGAACTTTTTGAACGATAATTCTTGAAGTAATCATCGCATAGTAATCAGGAGATGAGTTTTGGTTTAAGAGACTTTTCCTAGTAAGAATACTATTTTGATTTGACAAAAAAATAACTTTAATCAAACTGTAAATATTTTATGTATACAAATAATGGTTTTCTGAATTATAGTTCTGTCATCTCTATCCAAACGTGTTCCAATGGCAATACAAAGTAAGAAATTTTAATTTCCTTATTCCCGTTGTGAAAGACCCCGACACTTTTCTAGTATTTGAAATATACAGACTTTAAGAAATTCTAAAAGTATATGCCCCAATAATAGCTTCAAATCATAGAAAAATAATATTACTTTTCTGAAAAACATGGTATTATCATGGAAATTTTGAAATTATTGCTGTGTGGCAACACTGCGGTGGCAATGTAGCTACAATTGTCATTACTGTATTTGATTTTTCGAAGTTTGACTACTTTACTAATCAGGATGATCAAACATGAAAACTGTTGGCATTGTCTGTTTTTTTTTTTGAAAAGTAGTTTTTGTGTTTGATCGCCTCAGTTCAGTAGATACGAGAACGTAATTTTGCCAATTACAATCAAATTTCACTACATACTAATAAAAGTGACCGTAACAAAAAACTTTCCTTATTCAATGGGATTTTTAATTTTTAATTTAAAACTGTTTCTAGTATATAATTGCTTAAAAATGAATACAAATCACCCTTCGTTCCTCGTTCTCATGATAAACACCATGATAAAGAGACGGGGTAATCTCTCCTTAAAGCAGTCCATTCATCCATCAATCATGTAATCCCGAGTCGTGTGATGAGAACAAGGAAACTACAACAGTTTTTGTTAGTTTTGGCAGATTTCCTTGTTAGATGAGATCCATTCGAGTCTTCTTCTTCTCAAGATTAATCCCGAGTCAGTCGATGGGACACGACAGACAGTAACTTTTGAGTTTTGGCAGAGTTTTCCTTGTTAGATGAGAATCCTTCGAGTAACTTCTTCTTCTCAAGATACTATGGGTTCAGATTCGTCTATAGATATGTTTTGGCGTATGTTCAGCGATTACTTTAAAACAGCTACAATTTTTTCAATAACTTAAGGCCTGCGATTTTTGAAAAAATTGACATAAGTATGCTATTAGCTCTATAAAAAAATGCATTTGTGAAGAACTATAATTGATCGTATGTATGGCTTCTGCGAAAAAAACAATGACCGCCGAAATTAATCGTCATTTACTCATGACTGCGTATGGGTTAGAGTAGTTCACGTTTTCGTGATGTTCAGAAAAACAAATAGGCATCCAATTAATCCAATTAATTTTCCTTAAGAAAACTAACAATAATTTTCACAAAATTTCGTAGTTGTGTTTTTTGGCAGTTACGTTCACGTAAATAATATTTCGTTGTCAAGTTTTCCAATTCTTTCTAATTACAGTTAGCCTTGAAACGTTTGACGTTTTGCATAATATACACATCTTTGAAAAAGTTTCTTGATTTCACTATAACAAAAAGGTACTGGAGATATCTTTGTAGATATATTATTGAATAAAAAACCCGTATGTATCATTAATGTTTTAATGTAACTTGACTGTCAGCTTGTTTCCAATATAACCATTTCTAATGAGTTCAATCTTATCTAAGAATCGCTGGTCCCGTTGGCATTTCTTCTTCTACTGTACTAAACAAACAATTCACTTAAATTAATAATTAACCCGTTCAGAAAATGGGAAACTTCTCCATTCGTCTATAGATATGTTCTGGCGTATGTTCAGCGATTACTTTAAAACAGCTACAATTTTTTCAATAACTTAAGACCTACGGTTTTTGAAAAAATTTACAAAAGCATGCTATTAGCTTCAGAATTATGTATATACAAGCATTTATAACTTTGTTATTATTAATGTTTAGGAAAACGTTAAACTTCATAAAAACGCTCATGGTCGAAGACCTAAAATAAAATCTTCCTTTTTCGATTATAGACGAGAATTGTCAAAATATATGAATTTTGCTAAGAAATTATTACATTTTTTGCCAATATTCTGAAAAAGAGTTAATTAAAATGATAAGTTGCATCCAATTGTGTATTTATTTCCTTCTACCATAAAAAATCTATTTATTTTACAAATTCAAACACAATTAAATCTTATACATGTGGATATATAGCCTCATAATAACAACAATAAATAGTCAAAGTGCTGAAATCTGAGAGAACAATTATAAGGAATCAAAACCAAATCATTGGTTTTCCTTGAATTTGACCTTAACAGTGACTTCATAATTGAATTGAGGTCACGCCAATATTTTGAAATATATTTTTTTGCAACAAAGAAAATTGAAAGAGAAGGAAATTATAATTCAGACACTGGCTAAGTTTTGATTTACGATGTGGCAAAAAAAATATGGTGGGGTAAACAAAATGTCATAAGTAGATTCCAAAAACTGCTTTGTACTTTACCCAATAATACAATGGTATCGTATTGATAGAAATAAAAATTTTGATATCTTTTAATAATTAAAATTTTGTTCAGTTGGGTATTGAACTAGAACAAACAATTCATGATGTCCCAGCCAGCCCATACCTTTAGATATGAGGAATTATCTCTTACACTATTTCAGTATCAGATGCTGGATGCTCAAAATTTGACCATATAAACATACTGTCAGTTCAGGGTAGTGATTTGCAAATTCGATTACTATAAATATGTTACGAGAATTCATCCGACAGCTAGTGCAATCGGCCATCAACATTCTGGAAGGGCCATTTCGAGACTTCTGGTAATCCGAAATGTTTTCTCTCTCAACAGACCGACCGCTGCCGTTACTGGAAATTCCCTTAAAGCTTCCAGAACATGAAAGAGTTTCCCGATGGTTCGTGGACTTACCAGAACAGCTGGCGATAGGAGGCATTCAGTTTTCGACGGTCGTATTGTACCGTTAAGATAAAATGTAAATCGTAGTTCTGTGAATATAAATTGGAAAAAGTAGTGGAAATAAATTGAGTGTGTGAACAAATTCCAAGAACTTACCCTATAAAAAAATATCGATTAATCGATTATGCGTATGACAGTAATGGAACTATAATCGATTATTCATCGATTAAAATTTACTATAATTTATGAAGGTAGGTAGTTCTTTCTCATTTTGGTGCAAAATAACCAAGATATTAACAAACTACCTAAAATGACTTTGTAAATCACAATTCTCACTAAATAAAACTATGGAAGTTTTAAACAGTTGTTTATAAATAAAATGGAGACTTATTACAACATTTACATTAATATAAACACATTTATACGTTTTCAAGCAGTGCCCAATTTGAATTAAGATATATTATAGAATCATAAGTGTTTTGGGAGTAGATTACGGGCATCAAACAACAAACCTAATGGAGAGATTCATAGTGTTCATAGATAATATCAAGGCATTCGCATTTTTTGCAGTGACAGAGTTGCCGTGCTAAACCACGCTGAACAAAAGCAAAAACAAGCCAATAATAATCAAAATCCATCCATAAATAAAAAAGTTATATCATGACAACAAAATTTCATTTTTTCTGGACAACCATTTAATTTCTGTGTTTTGCTTGATGCAAAATAATCGAAACGTTTTCGGGAATGTAATAAGCTCTTTGATCAACGAGAAAGATGTCATGCTTTTATCGCAAATCATATAAAAGAGAACGGCACAAACAAATAACAAATTAGGGAGTATCTCCGTCGTCATTCTGTAAATACCATAGCAGAGTATGCGTGCATACCGAAAACAAGCATTCCATTTATCAAATAACAAGAAAAATAACTCCTGAAATATTCGACATTCCTTGATATCCGTAAATTTTCTCTTACGTTGAGTCTCTGGTTGTTGCTCGCTGACACGACCATTTATTTCGCTGCGGAGGACATCAAAGACGAAAATAATTGTGATATTTTCCAATATTCGACAGGTAATTTATGAAAAACTTGAAATGATGATATCGAAACTGATGGTGACGTCTTTTGGGGGACGATCTGATCAAGATTGGTAGACTTCTGTGTTCGTTTGATGTCTTCATGTAAACAAAGCCGGGAAAGATGTACAGTGTTTGAAAACAATTTCTGTCGGGTTATAAATTGTGTGATTTTGTTGAGAGAATTTAACACGCAAAGGAGTGTCAACAACTCTCGCTTGAACCGAAAAATACAATAAGAATTGTAGGAGTTACAAGACATAATTTTTCACAAAAATAAATAAAATTATATATAGGTAAAAGGAAATAATTTTGAAAGAACTGGTGTATCTGATAATTTAAGCATGAATGAAGAATTATTTATTTGGGAGTACAGCCATTTGTTATTTTGATGCTCGAATATTTCAGATTTTATCAATGCCTGAGACTGAGAGTTTGTTGTTTGGAACACTAGGCCAGTAGGCCACTCTACCTATTGCTGGTTTGTTTTTTTAGTGTTTGATTATTGATTTCCAAGTGTTGGAATGATGCAAGGTGCCATATATTTGGTTTAATTGTTCCGTTTTATTTCCATCTCAGTTGCCTTTCGTACCATCATTGTTTTCTAAATTTTATAGCTGCAGACAAATAGCTAACACAACCAATTATGTATATATGCCTATGAAATGATATGTAAATATTGTGCAATATAAATTTGAAAGTATAGACAACAAGAATTGATTGAATTGAATGAATAACTTATGAATAAGATTCAAACACAATCTTAAATGCATTAATGTTTTTAAAAACTGGTTCCTTAATGTTCGTTTTCAAAAACTAAAATAATTTTATTAAAATATCCTTATGTAACATTACAAAAATGTATTATTATTATCCCCACTTGACCATACAATGTATGGAACCACACTCCCTCTAAGGCACGCACAGAGTGCCTTTAGGGGAAAATTCACTAAACCCCATATATTCTAGATATCAAAAAGGTTTAGCTCTGTGGGAGCCCTGGTCAGCTTTTCATGCCCGTGGTTGGAGTCGTAGCGTCAGTTTCCAATGAATTCCCTGACCGCCCGGGCTGTTCCTAACAAGACGGCTTTTTGCATTTGTTGGTAAAAATGTTCGTCCAGACCGAGGCATTTTAAATTGTTTAATAGATGTTTTGGAACTAGTCCTGTCGTTGACATAACAATTGGTACAGTTCTGTTCATGTCTGATCTGATCCCCATATTAGGTTATTTTCTCAGCCTGCTTGATATTTATATTATTGTTGTGTCAATTAAAGTTGTTTTCCGAGAGACTTTATCTACCAAAACTATATCTAGTCTATTATGAGCAACAGTCCGATCAGTCAGTATCGTGCGCTCCCAGTACAGCTTGTAGTTGTTATTTTGTAAAACAGATTCTGGTTTGTATTTATAGTATGGTAATCTCACCGACTGTAATAGTTCAAGTTTCAGTGCTAGTTCCTGGTGCAGTATTTTTGCCACAGCATCGTGTCGTTCTTTGTATTCAGTTGCAGCGAACTCTTGACAACCCCCTGTGATATGCTGGATAGATTCAGATGTTTGGCAACCGTACCTGCATCTGTCGTTGTTAATAGAAGGGTCTTTATCGATGTACTTTAGATAGTTCTTATTTGGACTTACTTGATCTTGGATTGCCAATATAAAGCCTTCCGTTTCAGGAAACATATGACCAGAGATCAACCAGTAGTTCGACGCTGCACTGTCAACATAATCTTGGTTGACTTCATTTATATGTCTTCCATGAAGGGGCTTCTCTTTCCATTTCAGCAGTTTCTGATCATTGGTCTGGTGGTGTAACTGGACGTGTTGTTGTGTCAGTCGCAGTGGTGTTGAGTCATCAACCTGCACATGAATCTCTGTAGATCAGAAAATTCTGCGAGTTTCTGGAAATGATTACGCAAAATAGAAATTTGTTGATCTAATAGTTTGCTTAGATCTGCGAATCCTTTTCCTCCTTCATATCGTGGCAAAATTGTACGTTCGACAGAGCTTTTTGGATGGTGATATTGAGCTTTTGTTAGTAAAACTCGAACTTTTCGTTGTAATTGTTCAATGTCAGTCTTGCACCAATTAACCGAAAGAGTAACTAAGCACTGAACATGCATAGGTGTTAATAACCTGAAACAGATTTTTACTGTTTAGTTTGGTTTTCAACAGTCGTCTTATCCTTCTATAAAACTCTGCCGTTAAGTCCTTTTTCATGGTCAAGTGATCAATATGTTGAGCCTGCTTTATTCCAAGGTATTTATAAGTACGACCTTCCCCCATAGATTCAATTGAGGTGCCATCTCCCATTTCGAAGTGCCCCTGCTGTATTTTGCCTTTAACTATATTAATAATTCGGCATTTGTCTAAGCCAAATTTCATATGGATGTTACGAGAGAACCCTTCTACTATTTTAAGCATATCATGCAGCAGTTGTTTCGTAGCTGCCATCAACTTTAAGTCGTCCATGTATAACAAATGTACGTTGTTGTGTTTGAGACTGAATCCAAAATTAGTCGAGTTCAGTTTGTTTGAGAGAAGGTTCATGGAAAGGCAGAACCACAGCGGGCTAACAGAGTCTCCCTGGAATATACCCCTTCTGATCGGAATAGGGTCAGTTTGTATCGAACAGTTGGCTTCATTCAGTGAGATTTTGGTTTGTCAGGTGGACATGGCATATTCTGAAAAGTTAATAATACAATTATTTACTTTATAGAAGTTTCAGTGCCTTTTTGTAGTTCACATATGTCATGTAGAGATTTCTTCGTTTAGCGTGGCCTTGATAGCAAACAACGAAATCAATTATCAGTTGTTCTTTGCACCCCATCGAATTTTTCGCGCATCCCTTTTGTGGTTGAGTAATTATGTTGTTCAACTCACAATGTTTGAAATGCGTTGATTAATGCACGATGATATGAGTTTGTATAAGGTTGGAATGCAGGTGATTGATCGATACTTTGCTGGGTCCTGTGTACATAAGTTGTCCTTTGGTAAGAGGTATGTAACACAATGCGTAAGGAAACTACGCATCTTGTGTGGGTGGGTAATTACGTCATTTATAAGGGCTGTTAGTGTTTCGTGGGTTGCGTACAGTTTCTTTATCCAGTAATTTTGCACACCATCTGGTCCTTGGTGCTTTCCAGTTATGGAGGTGCTTCATTATGTTGGATGTGTCTTCCGTTGTAAATGGTTGGTGTTGCATGGTATCACAGTTCTAATGCAGCCTCCTCCTCATTAATCCAGCTGGCTTTGGTGTTATAGGAAATTGTTGTGGAAATCTGTGTTGTCAAGAATTCCTCGATGTCTGTTTTACTGGGCTAACTAGGGGCTTCATTATTATTGATGTTGTTAAGTTTTCTATAAAATCCTTTTTCTGATTGTCGGAACAATGTTTTGTCTAGGTTCCGTTGGTTACTGGTTTTGTACTTTCTCAATCGACTTGTATAGACGGAGAGCTTTTGTCGTAGACTCTCCAGACACTGCTGAGATGTGATGTTTTCTCCATCAAACGGTTATTGTCCATGATAGTCTTGACAAGTCTTTCTATTCTGTTGTCCCTGACCCCTCGTTGGTACTCGGTCAGTCTTCCAACGTTTTCCGAAGAGAATTGATTTTTACTTCAAGCCTTCTTTGCCAAGGTGGTATTCGAGGTGTTTGTCTAGATTGGGGAGGATCTTGCTTTGGTCTTATTGCGACCCCAATTGGTCTGCAGATGGAAGTTGCAGCACAGTAGATGATTGTGTTTAGCGACTCTAACGTATTAGCACCTAAAACATAGTTTGGCAAGATAAATTTGTTATTATTGCTATAATCAAATATTACAAGTGACATTTTTAAAACAATTGTAGAAAAAATTAAAACTATTCATAAAATAAATTATAGATTTTTTATTTTTTTTATGTGACCTTAAATTGGTAACAATACACTCAACAATCAAATTTTATTAGACAATTACGGGCGTGTTAATTACATTTACAGTTTGTTAAATTATTTGACTTCTTGATTAAAAAAATATAAATAAGTATTTTTTACGTATTTTTTCTAAATGATACCTGATTTTGACCATTACTTTCTCCTCTAAATTTACATCGTAAATATTAGGAAAAAATGTCCAGGAATTGAGACATTCTTATCAAAGAATTTATATCATTTAATGGTCTTGTTTTAATTTGCGATATATGCAATAATTTTTAAGATATTTGTTAAAAACGCAATTTACATGTCACCCAGAAGGCGGACTGAAATTCCTGGATTATAAAGTGTTAATACCTTCAACTTCCCGAGTATTTAAAACTTTTAAATCGGCAAAGGCTTAGTTTACAAATATAACATGAAAAGCAAAAAAGAAACAAAAGAAAAACTTATCCATCCCCTATATAACCCTCCCCAATGAGTTAACCCTTTATGTTTCAATACTAATTTTGGTGTTCAATGTCTGTTAAACCTGTGACGTAATTGACTTTGGTTCACTCCAATGTCTATTCCAATACTCTTCCATAATTTAATTGACTTCATCCGCTGCCTTTCAATTTCTACATATTTATCCAATCAATTTAGAGTATCCCATACATTCTTGAGCTCTCAGCAATCTTCCTTTCACATAATGTTTGCTTTTCCTTTAGGAAAACACGCCGACTAAAGATTGGAAAAGTATTTCGGAGTTCCTTCAACCAAAAGGCAAATATTTGAAATTTAAATGGTGAAGTACACGTCGTATATTCCCGACTCAGAAGTCAATAAGGGCCAGTTTTTCCTTTTATTGCCGGCAAAACTCTGGAGTTTTCCTCTTATTTTCCTTGGGCTTTTAAAATGCATGGTGGCGCGGAGGTACTCTGAAGGTAACAGTAGTCGACACAACGTCGAAGAAGTTTTCTTTCTGAAATTTATTTGATGTTTACACAAAGAGATTGCGTGTGTGAAGTCAGGTTTGGATGGGATTCGCAAATTGGAGATGAGGTTGAATATTTGATCGTTTTATCAAGCAAAAAATATGGTTTAAGAAGTAATGCGAAACGTTGTGAAGAATAACAATATCTTAGAAGAAGAAAACTGGATTTTAAAAGTTGAAGTTTTTTATTCAGATTTTTCAACAATATGCCTAATGGACAGAGACAACAAAATTTTTTAACTGTATGCAGAGTATATAAAAATACTTCAATCGCAGAAACGTATAGAAGTATTAGGCTTTCTAAATTTACATATAAATTACACCGTCAACATTTTTGACCCAGTCAAACCGTGCTACCAGATTGATTTTTGTTTCTTCACTAGATGCCACTTCATTATACATCTACATATACTGGTAGCATCTTTTTTAACTCCTTATTTGACAACGTCACATAAATCATAAAGATTGAGTAAATATAAATTTTTACTGTGTGCTTATAATCCGTTCTGATCGAGAAACTAATTCTAGAAACCTTGCGATCGCATTATAGAAAGTGTTCATTGTTTCGAAAATCGGGGCCCTCTACTTTCAACACCTCTATGCTGGTCATAATTCACTTACCTAAATGTAAATAGTTTACATATGTTAAGGTTTTTGCGATAACGGAACCTCAGCATCTCAAAAAGTAGCATCTAACTTCTTGTCTAATTGATTTTTATCTTTTAAGAAATTTTTGTTGCTTTATTTGAACTAATCGTTCTAATTTTCTAATTCGTCATATCCCTTTCCGTTACCCAGGTGGAAGTATTTTAGATTTTTTAAAAGATTATTATTCATATAATATTTGACTTTTTGATATTTGAGTTATTAAGACTTATTCTCACTTTTTTGTTTTGGTCCCGAAGAGAATTATGCAGACTATTTCAGACAAATATATTAGACGTATAAACACAGAGTTTTGTACCCTAACACCAAGCCTTTCTTTTTTCATTCAACGCACGTTTCAACAGGGAAGCTGTCATCATCATGGAGTAAACTAAAACAGTTCAACTATATTTCAAAACAAAGCAAATATATTAATTTACCATTCAACGTGTCACAGTCATTTAGAAGAGGAACTTCTGTTATATTTTATATTATGAAAATTGCAACATATACGCGGTGTGGTCGAAATTGTCAGTTATCGTTAGTATTTGTTTGTAAAAATGAAAAGTAACTAATACCAGTCCAAGATCACATCCAAAATTCGATCAATAGAGCATAGCCAGCCCACAGATATTGAGAATAAACCCAGATATATAATTGTTTTTTCAGTGGCTTTTGTTTATTCCAGTGGTGATGAATTAGGGTCAGGGTCAGGGTTGGACTCAAATCAGTGACACAAAAACGAGAAAATTTGGAAACCAAGAACCTGAACGAAACTAATATCTGTGTTTATAAAAAAGAATAAACCACTGAAACATTAGATCGACCATCTTGTAGCACGATGACTTCCCCCCACACCCTCCTACTCATGAATGAATACATGCATACCATGAGTAAATATTATATTATAACAAAGAAATGTAATTTTCTTAGATTTCGGGTTGATGTTTTTATCTCCAAAATAACGGTCATTCAAAAAAAGTTTCTTCTTTCGGTATCAGTCGTGACAACACAGTAGTTTTTGACATGCAACTAAGTACTTTCAGCACAAATAACTTCAATTATAAAAATAAATTTGCCAATAATCCCAAATAAATATCATTTTATTTGTTTCCTGAATGAAATTGTGGCATCATTATGTTTAATGAATTTGTTGGGAATAACACCTGCATTTGCTTTCTGTGTATTTCCAAAAGTTTTTAGCGGAGAACCCGTTGTCAATGGTAATAAATAAACTATATGAAAGGGCACAATTGTAAAATTTATAAATAAAATGTTTAACAATGTTAGGTGACTAAATTGACATATCTAACAGAATTAATTTTTTCTTAAGATCTTAGTTATCTTCAGAATTTTTTTATGTGGCGCTTATGGGTACATTCGCTAAAAATGAATTGAGATCTAACCTAGACCCCGAAACGTTTGAAAATATGCAGAATTTTCAGCAGGTATATGTGGTTTTATTCCCAACAAGTTCATAAATATAATTTTATGCTTCAGACCCAATTACTGTAAACGCATTTTATCTATTTCTTTGATTTTCGTTACCCTTCATTGATTTTCCTTACCCTTCTTTGATTACAGATACAGATTTAGAATTCTCAAGTACTAGTTTATCTGGCTTCTTGAAAGTATTCGATTACACTGTCACTAGATTACTGTCGTTCAAAGTCCATTCTTCAAATTTGTATCTGTTGAGTAGCTGTGGAAAGTGCTTGATAGGTTTACATCTTTATTCCTGCCAGGTATCCAAAATTTGAAATCACTGTATATTCTTTGGAGCCAAGGCAAAAACGTCTAGTGGTTGCATAACATTAATCGAAATGTAATGTAGACGTAATTATCCTGCGAAGACTTGAAGAAACCAATAGACCAATCAATAGAGCAAAAATTAACTAATAATGTGTAAAAAATACTATCAGGATACCGACTGTGCCATGACATTAACAAAGATTCCTAGCGATATTTTGCTATGTTTTCCACTCCCAATTATGGTTTTAACTTTGTTATAAACAATGGAAGCAAAAAAATTACGTTTTTTTTTCTTGGCATCTTTATAAAATCAAAAATAATAAACTAATCTCAATGGTGTCAACAGGTCAATTGTAAAGCATGAAAATACCAATGAAATGAGTCCAAGTTCGATCCGATTGGATCATTAGTAACAGGGAAAAACAAAAAATACTGAAAAATGTAGCATTTTTTTTTAAACCGTATCTTTGTCACTTTAGAAGCTATAGAACTGATTGTAATTTACATCTATTTTATGTATGCCAAAACCAGGCGCTACCGGTTTATTAGTTTCTGAACAATTGTGGTATAAAATTTGCTGTTCACTATTTTGCATTGTGCCCCATGCGTCATAGATATTCAAATTTCATTTTTGAAAAAAGTTGTTGAAAGTAGCGGTATCATTCTAAAAAGCCTCTATTCTCATTTTTCACTAAATGTCTGTGAAATATCTGAACAATGTTAGCAAACATGACAAAACTGGGCGAGCGTATGAATGTATCCAAGAAGTGGGGGAAACACGGTTGTTGAGGGGAAGCGTATAGTAATATATAGTAGAGGCACATACATAGATCGTTTTAATATTTAAAATCCTCACAAGTAAGAATTTTTCTAATGACCGCTCTCTTTCGATGTTCCATAAACCCAAAATCCACAAATTAAAGCAAAAATGTTTCCGAGAAACCATTTACATATAAATATATTAATAAACAAACAGTTCTCATTTGATATAATAAAATCGAACAAATCACTCTGTATAGAAGTTTTTTTAGCGATTAGATTCTTTCAGCATCTGTCAGAGTGACAGTTACTATCGATAATAATTATTGTTAGCAGTTTTCCTCAACAACCGTGTTCCCCCCACTAGTCGAACACATTCATACGCTCACCAAATTTTGGTCATTGTTCCTAACATTTTTCGTATATTTCACAGACATTTAATGAAAAATAAAAATAGAGCCGTTGTAGAATGATACTTCTACTTTCAACATCTCTTCTGAATTGATATTTGACGATCCATGTCGCATAGAGGCACACTGCAAGAATAGTGAACTAAAAACTTCAGATCGCAATTATTCAAAAACTAATAAACCCATGGCTCCTGGTTTAGTCACGCATAAGGTCGATATCAATTACTATCAGTTCCCACAAGCCCAGTTCTACAACTTCGGTAGTGACGGAGTTATGATATTATAAAGAAAACCGCTAAATTTTCCAGGATTTTTTGTTTTTCCCTGTTACTAAAGATCTTATCGGATCGATCCTGGGCTCATTTCATTGGTATTTTCATGCTTTACAATTGACCTGTTGACACCATTGAGATTAGTTTATTATTTTTCATTTTATAAACATGCAACGAAAAAAAAACGCAATTTTCTTCTTTCAATTGTTTATAATAAAGTAAAAAAACATAGTTGCGAGTGGAAAACGTAGCAAAATATCAATACAAATCATTCTTAATGTGATGGCACAGGCAGTATCCTGATAGTATTGAAGTGAAAAATTATTGGCAAGGTTGCGCCAATACTAATAATTACTATATATTCCAGCTGAAAGATACATGGCCCTAGCGAGCGCTGGGGGCAGGTCTAGGTGTCAAAACCCCCAAAATTTTGGACTTTTGGGTTTCAAGGTTCATTTTTAACCAATTAAACATCTTTTTCATAACAATAAATTTTATATTTATACAAATTTATATATCCTGGAAATAGATAAACAAAAATATAAATTTTGCAGTCCTAATCAGGCCTTCAATCAAAAAATTATCCAATCCACCCCGAAAAAAATTCTGACTATGACCTTGACAAGATGTGTAGCTTTGGTAGGTTGAACTGTGCTCTGTTTTGAGTATACGTTGCAAGTTTTGTCAAGAACCATTGCCGGTAGAAAATTTCTCGATTTTTGCGGTTTCGTGAGGAACCGGCTTGTTCTTTGGATGCGGTATAGCAACCTAGAATCAAGCATTCGGGTAAAATTATGACTTTTTCTTCTTTTCACACAGTCTCCCTTTGCAGGTTGGCGATCCAAATGGCTAACATTAGTTTTACTGCCCCAAAGATGTCATTTGACTTCTAACATCTATAATGAATTTTTAACAAATTTTTAGGTATACAAAACCAAATAGGTTTTAATTAGAGCACAACAATTTTACTCTTTTGTAAGGCACATCTAGAAAACATCAATGTGTTTCATCAATTAAAAACAGTTGATTTTACAAAATCTCTCATTAAAGCCCGGGATTTAAATCCTGAGTGTGTCTGCTAAAACTATGGAACGTAACTCTCGACATAAAAGCTCGCAATAACAGAAAAACGTTCCTACGCTTTTATTTTTCCCGAACCTAAGCCTCTTTTTGTTATGTTAACACACGAAAAAACTCATAGAAAATTCCAAAGCCCTCTTGGCCCAATTTCGCGGCGCAATATCGTCGCTTTGACACACATTATGCAAAATGCCTTTGCGAGATTTGCCGTTCCTCCGTGCCGGAACAAAAAGCCAAATGAATAAACATTCGCCTCTTCGTCATGACGATGGAGCTTCCCCACTGGGAAGATTATTATACTTTTTCACTTTTTCTCCACGATTTTCTATCGGACTTTATTTTGTTTTATACTTTCTTTTACTCTCTAATAAACACTTTTCAGCGTCTTTTTACTGCCACAGTTTGCCGTCTCTTTAGGTTAATGGGTAGAAAAAAATTGATGTCGAATCTTGGGAGGAACGCCTCTAAACAGCGTAAATCAGGCTCTGGATTTTATTTGGGGGAAAATGGGGTTTTTTATCTTTTTTTTGTTCACCTCGGTGCCGGAGATATGGGCCTGATTGTCGGAAATTTTACAGAGTGTATTCAGTTCAGTTTTAAACTATTTTTTATTGTTCCAGAATGGAAGAAACAGTGCGGGCAATGTTGGGGTATAAAAAGCAAGCAGAACAACTCCGACAAGAAAAGGCTGCACTAACTTTGGCGTTCGAGGTAAGACATTTGAATATTTTTCTAGAGGGACAAAGAGAAATTTGGGTTTCAAAACTCGGAATTTTTTTTGAATTTTTCAGCAGAATCCATCCAAAAATTGTTGGGTACGAATATCACAAGTTCCACAGACAAATATTTTTTGGAACGTTAGTTTTATATTTTTAAAAACTTTCGAAATCAATCAAGGTGACCAAATAATAATTATTAAGATAGAAAGCCTACCAAATTTCACATGTTGGTTGGGTTGTATGTTGAGAAGCCATTCTCGAACAAGAATTGCAATAAACTACACTTAGTGGATCCCAAATTCTATAGCAGTCTTTTGTTTGATAACCACCCTCAAGTTCTCTATAGGGTTCCATTCAGTTGCCTTACGCGGCCAAGGCAAAATGCATCCGTTTCTACTAAGGATTGGAATACTGAACCTGTCTCAATGTTCTTTCCAGGATGTTTAGGTGCTCCATGCGCAAAACACACAACATTTTGACCCGTGTTTAATCTTTTCCACAAGACAACCGAGGTGGAACCACTATCCAAAAAAATTTTTTTAACAACCAAAATCTAAACTCTTGATTGGTCAGGGGAAGCATACCTGTAAATTATTTACAAAAAATACTTTTCATAAATTAGTCGCTGTTTAGTTTAGTCAATTCCAGTCCACAACTTTCATATCTATATGTTTTCTGGCTCATTGCAGTTGAATCATTTTCCGGGCCTCATCAGGGGTTGTTCCTTTGTACACTCGAGTTTCCATCATAATTATATAAATCGCTACATGCTGTTTATTGTTTACGCAGTCCGCTTTTAAAGTTTTTTGACACATTTTTATTTAAGTGGCATTAACTACCGACTTCCTAACAGCTACAAGTGAAGCTACACCCCTTTGGTAATTTGTAGACTAACGTAAAATAGAATGAAATGTGAAATCTTTGGGACCTTTATTATTGTATGTTTTATATTTAGTTAACGGTAATTAGGGTGGGCTGAAACCTACAGTTGCAATATATTATTCTAAAACTATTCCATCTTAAAGCGTAAAGTGGGTGAACAAACCTGGAGAGAATAAATGTAATGCTACCGAAATTTTTCATTAACGCTTTTTTTGGTTCTTACATGTTGCATGTTGCAATGTCGTACATTCAAAATTCACGTCCTTTAAACGAAAAAAACTGATGTCTTACCAAATTCATCCTAGGAATATTTGAACCGACTGTAGATAATGTAGCCTTCTGCTCGTAATTTTCTTGGACTGCATAGTCCTATGACCTATGGATGATAGCAGAGCCAAGGCTATCATTATCAGGTGATGAGGACCTTAGATCCAAAGCTACCGAAACGTTGTAAGCAACTAGATAAAAGACGAGGGAAGTCCAAAACTTTTCCGAGCAGAACTCTACGAGTCGAACCCACTGGTCGTGATAGTCGGTTACATTGTACCTACTAGTAGGTATAATCCCCATGGTGTCACACCCTTATGTTGCTCCTGCATTTATTGTAGTATTGGAATTCGATAGGATCTCAATGGATAAGCAAAGTGAACGAAGTAATCTGTGGCTCTTGTGGTGTCAATAGGATGCGAACCCACACATCGTCAAGGTCTGGGGAACCGAAAGTTCCCGCTGTAGTTTCCATTAAAACAAACTATTTCAATGCTAGATTGTAGCTGCGAGACGTTTTTGGGCGCTAGCGTTGCTCCTTCGAGACTGATTTTCAGATAGATCTAAGCAAGTATAGATCATTGAAGATTAGAATCTATTTTGTCTTCTATGGCGTTACATTACGTTCGTTATAATTTCCCGTATACATAACTTTTTCTTCCGGCAGAGTAATAATAATAGTAGGAGAGATAGAGCGGGATTTTGCTCGCCATTCTGAAAATGGACAGAATGTATTATATTAAGTTCAATTCCTGAACTACATCATGTTTCTAGGCAGGCGCCAGTGGAAGTGATAACCGAGGATAGTTACAGGGGGTGAAAATGAAATTTTTTTGGGTCATGCTCATCATCGAGTAAACGTTCCAAAATTGCCTGCATACAAGATTGTGATATATTTAAGCAAATTCCCGAGAGGCGTCTGCCTGGAGCGTTACCATCAAGGTGGCGGACAGGGGTAAACTTGTCAAAAATAGTGGTGAACTTCTTCATTAAGTAAAAAGAACGCCATTTGCACCATATTTTTGCTTACACAAAAGAAATCATAATCCGAAAGGACGTACAGCTAAATGACATAAATAGATTTTTCATGACGTCATTAATGTGGTCTGTATGACGTCATACACAATTTTTTTTAAGGATTCGGAAAGAGCAGAAAAATAAAATTATAGCTAAATTAAGTCGACGGGGGTTTTCGACATCGATGATTTCGAATCTGAAATCAGTTTTTCAAAATTCACAATCCAAGTTGGCGGATCAATTATTTGAAAAAAGTCAACTAATTAACGGTAATCGATCCTGATCTGAAAGATGACTGATTCAAAGAGGGTATTCCAAATTAAAAACAAATTTGAAGTTGAACTTGGCCACTACTTGTTTTGAAAAGTTTCAAAAACTGATTTCATATTCGTCATCAACGTCGAAAACCCCCGTATACCAAATAGTGAGTAAGTTGGTTGATATCAGATTTTTGCAATCCAAGAGGGCGGACCAGTTTTTCAAACAAAAACTGTTTTCAGGTTCGAAATCAGCGACGTTGTCCGCACTTTGCAAATCAGTAATAAAAAATGTGGCTTCACATTTAAAAAAATTGTGTATGACGTCATATAGACCTCATTAATGACCTCATGAAAAATATATTTGTCATTAAGCTGTATATTCTTTGGGATTTCTTTTGTGGCAATAAAATGGTGGAAATAGCGTTCTTTTTAGTTAATGACGAGATTCACCCCTATTTTTGACAAGTTTACCCCTGTCCACCTCCTGTAACTATCCTCGGTTATCACTTCTACTGGCGCCTGCCTCGAAACGTTATGTAGTTCAGGAATTGAACTTAATACGATACATCCTGTCCATTTTCTCCATGACGAGCAAAAACCGGCTCTATCTCTTAGACTATAATAATTGTTGGATTGTGATATCCCGAATTTCCATTACGCTTATATAAGTAATTAAATATAATTTGATACAAGATATGAATGTCGAAAAGTGTATCAAAGAACTATATTTCTAGTAAGAAAATGTTTTCTATATATTATATTATACGAGTAGTTAGTAATAGTCTAAGATCCGAACCTAAGTCGACCTTCACCGAGCTGATAATAGAATGAACATATTTCATAATAAATTTAGTATATTAGAAAATATATTAAAAATAGGTTACCTAAAAAAATCCTGGACAGACTATTTTTAATTACCTTTTTAAAAAGTATGTTTCATTGTGTTATCAGCTCGGTGAAGGTCGACTTAGGTCCGGATCTTCTACTATAAGGAGCGTTAATGTATTAAAATTTTCTTACTGAGCTATTTGAACAAATATTAGTCGAGTAAATAAACTTCTTCTTTAATTAGTACATATTTGTTATTTCTGTTAAAGTGCCTCAGCTGATTCTGTGTCCAGCTTCCAAACGATCTCTTAAGAAGTCATTCTGCGGAGTTTTCTACTCTGTGTTATTATCTGATCTTTAGTCCACTTTGCTATCTGTTATATTACCCAATTAACCATGTCTTTCTCATGCAGTTTTTTCTTATAGCACTTCTACCTATTTGATTTCGCAGTGTTACGCTGTGTCCAACGTAAACGCGATATGCGCGTTGCGGGCGGTACGTTGCGTCAAAGTAACAACTGTTAACTATCAAACACATAAAAATAATTCAGTTTGTCCTTACTGGAAAATGAATTCCTGCGATTGTAGCGATTTTGTGTGTCGCATCGTTAATTTGGTTTGTTTTAGCCTTTATTTGCACTTTTTAATTGTCATCTTGACGTATCGCCTCGCCCGTAACGCGCAAATCGCCTTTACGTGGGACACGGCCTTATACATTTTACCGTTCTCAGTGTTTTCATTTCACCGCTTTTCTTTTTTTGAGAGAAAGAGAGAGAGAGAGCGAGACAGAAACAGAATTAGATCATAAGATATTTCAAGGCCACGCTAACTACAAAATTACATCATTTAACTGATAAATGTTTCAATATAGCTGCAATGACATTTGTTAAGCAAAATATCGTCATCATTGTCTAAAATAAATTTGTGAATTTTGGAATAATTAGTTAATTAGGAACTATTAATAATAACAAATCAATCTGAGGAAAATGAGTCAAAGATCAATTTAAACAGAATAGATCTAGATTAAAATATTGTATGTATACTTAGTTTCATACGTTTCAATGCTCCAGTTGTAACAATCCTCATTTGTTGCAAACATTCTCCAAAACCCTGTATGTGATAATGTTCTCGTGCATGGCACACTTCACTTCGATTTTGTTATCCGTTTTCTCTCTCTTTCGCCCCTTGGCAAGTAAATGAGGAAAGACACTGGATTAAATGAGGTGGTGCAAAGATTAGCGAACCGAATTAGGGTGCGTTTAAAAACGGAAAACGGATGTTTGCCAGGGGAGTGGATCCACCATAGCGAAAAGTGAAAACGAACAGGGGGATGTTTTAAGGTTAGTCAACGGTCGTTCCGTAAGGTTTTTAGCTGGAATATCTGCTGATGGTTGGTAATTGATAATCAGCGTTTGTTGAAAGTCGTTATTTGGAGAAGATATCGAGATTACGAGATCGCTGGTGATTTGTGGTAATGGGCTTAGATAGAGAAAATAGAACATATTAACTTTTAATTAAATAAAATAAGATGTTTATCTCAAAATTAGTCAAAACCGATTTCATCGAAATTAGTACCATCCACCCTAAAAACGGTTATAGGGTGAAACGCGGTCTAGAACTCAAACCTCAAAGTCTCTTGGTAGCTGACAATAGGAGGGAATATTACACTATTGTGACACGTAGAAATTAAAATCACTTTTTTAGCGAATAATGTCCACTAATCATAAAGTGATATGTTTTAAATTGGCTTAAACATTTAAGGATTATTGAAATTGTGTGCAGAATTAAAATTGCCCATGTAAATGAGTCTTGGTCATCAGTTGGGACAAGCTGAAATTGTAGTTGGGTTATACTTTTTTGCAATAATTTTAGTTTTCACATATAATCGGTAATAACTATTCTTACACTGGACCGCCTTCAACTATTTGTTTTGAAATTATTTTATCAATATCTGGGATAATGTGAAGGTCTTCTTCCTCTTCCAAATATTTGAAAATTTCTTATATTTGACTAGAGTTTAGTTCTCGTGTCGACTTTTGACGTTTCCTTGTTAGATGATAAATAAGTCAATAATGTTTTAGTTCTTGCCAGATAAAAATACTCGGCGTATGACCTTCAGATGACCTTAACAATTGATCTCAAGGTCCAGATACTCAACGTTTTTAGGTCACAATTTCAAACATGTACTCGCTCACAATGCTTTAACAAATATTTAACTTTGATCTCGACATCTAAATCTCTTTCCAAAAAAAAAATAGAATATTATTTTGACAGAAATTATCCTGCTCATTTTAGATTGAATCTCAAAAATAGACGTTCTCATTGTAAAAATCTCTCTGACCTTCAATTGACCTTCAAAATTAATCTAAATGTCAAAACTGATACAAATGGAAGATTACCCACATTGTTTTCACCAACTTGTGTCTAGACTGTTTTTATACAACGCCAACTTTCCGAGATATTTACGAGTTTATCATTATATGCCATTTTTTAATTAAAATTTCAGTTTTGTTTCATTGATATCATTCAAAAATTAGAAAGAAAACTACAAAAAGAGATTGAGGAGCGGACTATTTGGCATCGACATCCTCACTAGTCGGATCCTGGCCACACCTATGACTACTACTACATAGATATGGGCAAGAATGCTATTTGTTAAAAACAGTTGCTATTGTTATTGATAATTTCATATAACAACTGAAAATAACAGATAACGGTTATATATTTTAACTGTCAAAAATGTTGTTGTCACCTGGAGGAAAACTAAAATATGGTAAAGTCATAATTGTTGTTTACGGCTCAGGTAGAGATCTTCTCATTTAGTATTACCTTGAATATATGTCACAGAGTGATGTTGTTTCTTTCAGATTAATGTTAAACTGGAAAATATAGAACTAATATGCTGAGGTTTTATCATTTATGTGTAGTACGTAGTGAAGTGTTGTTGTGTACATATTATATATTTATCTGTGGGTTATTCTCAATTATATTAATACATACAATTATCCAAATTCAAGCGATTTTGTGAAGGGATTATTTGGCACTGTTGTAAGACAGTGCCTGGCAAGAGGACTTTCTCAAAAATGGAAAACTCATAATATGTTAAAGAAGCCGGTTATCTACTGATAGTACACATAAATATGTTTTTGCATCACAATATGTAATAACTTCCTTAACACCATTTTTTAAATAAAGATTTGATATATTTTATTTTCACACTGTGAACAATATAAAGAATACTCTTATATTCATATTATGTTAATATATTTGCGAATTCAATCCTATTATGTATATATGATTTATGTATTACCAATAAATACTATGGATTAATATTTAAAGAACTAAGTCACTATAAAATTTTAATATTGTAGAAACAATTTAAATATTTTTTTACAAGAACATACACCATTACAATAATTATAATGTATACCCATAATATAGTTTCTAATCATTATCTGTTGCAAATTTCCCCATTTGTAATTAAATAGTCAAGATTTCAGTAATGTCAACCATGAAAGAAAGATTATCCGAACTACAATCTTAGATAAATTATTTGCAACAACAAACAAACTACTGCTACATTTTTTATTATTCGTATTTTCTTAGCCCTTCACTACTATTCAGTTAACAGCTCTTGCTATTCAGCTTACTCTTTTATTTTACAACGACAACCATGAACTAAAACTATGAGTATGAAAAACGCTGCTATCTGCTATTTTGTCAGTCGTTTGGTTTTCGGCTCTCTATCATTGGTTTTAGAAAAAGCATTTGATGTTAGCTGCTATTGCACTCTGCGCTGCTTACGTTATTATTCGATAACCGCTAGTTATATATCTGTTATATTACTTGGAGCGGACAATAACAATTGTCATTGTTGTCGAGTAAATAATAGTTGTTAACAAGCAGCTATTTTAATAACATCATTAACTGCTACAAATAATCACTTGTTGCATCCATAAATGTAATACTTCATCAAAAATATCTGATCACACTGTTCCCGCCCGATAGTAATGTAAATATTCCATTTAGATTAATCCGGGTCAGAAATGGTGTGCGTGCATAAACTCCATGTACATGAAACACAAACTTCACTTTGACTTTTCCGTTATTTTTTGTCCAACTAGCGAAATTCTAACACAAACACAACTCCACAAAGCACAGCCGAAAAGTTCCTGACACCACGTGTTTGCCCGGCAGTGAATTCGAGGTGCGCCCGTGTGTCCTGCCTGCAGGATAACGAGCCCTGTCACAGTTCCACAGGATAATGAGGGCTAAGGCGTGAATATGCATGCATTATCAAACGTTTCGAGGATCGTCCGGTTAGTTTACAATTCGCACTCGCCTAATATAATCAGATTAGGTTCCGTTTAAGCCGTTTACGTGTATTGTTAGCAGAGTCGAAACTTTCTGGATTGACGTGTTGTTTGCCTAGCGTCCGCTCTTTAACGTACGGTTTTGCTAAATTGACTAAATTTAATTTTTAAAGTTTGCACTCTACCAACATCACAAAGGAAGATACTATTTTCAACGCTTATATTTGCTTTTATGTGTATGCTAATCAATTATTCGAAAACGATCGATTCGGGTAATGTCAACTGTATTAAGAGAGAACCCGAGTTCTATAATGTCAAAATGTAGGAAATCAGAATAATACTAATCTGATCTACAGTGTGGAACAGACAAATGGAATAATTTCAATAACGGATAAAGCAGGGCGTCGATTTGTATTTTTAAATGCGCATTTTTTTCAACAAAAAATAACTTTCTTATTTTAAATGCAAGCCCCTGTGTATTATATATTTTTTGGATTCTCCAGAAAATTCTAGACATGATTCATGTACAATATCTTACACCTATCTTCAACTGTTTCGGAAATATTAAGTGTTTTCAGATTTATTACAAAAAATAACATTTAAAAAAGAAAATTATTTTATTTCACAAATTCGCTACACTACACTCCATACTTAACTCCCATTATTTAGCTCTTGTTGCCCCCACCGAGAGCCTCAAAGTGCTACTGTCGTTTGAATTTCCTTAACTGTACGTAATAATATCAGAAACATGGTTCATTTAACCGAAATGTACAAAATAACCATTCTACAAATGATTGGTTATGGAGATAACAAACGGACACAAATCTTGCCTATAGTCCAAGGAATAATTAGCAACTTAGAAAAGCAGTTGCGCGAGCTTGGAAATTGACTAAGTGCTAGTGCTCTAAGTGATAATCCAAAATTGGATATTATGCTTGAATTTCAAGAAAAATTCTGGTCGAAAAGCAGCCCCACTGTTCAACGTTAGCCACACATCAATTTTTGGAGTATTAAAGGAAAGTAAAATGCATCCCTATAAAATGAAGCCGACTCAGGAGCTCATGGAAGACAATTTCGATAGGAGAACGTATTTCCGTGAACAAATGATGGCAAATTTAGATAACAATGTAATCCAATTAGAAGATGTTTAGTTTTCTGATTAGTGCACATTTACACTTCACAGTCATATTAATCGTCAGAATTGTCGCTATTGGTCTAAAGAGAACCCTCACTGGATTGTAGAAAAACATACCCAATATTCGGAAAAAGTATATGTTTGGATAGGAATTGTTAGAAATCATATTGTAGGTCCCTTTTTCATTGATGGCAATTTGAATGGAGAGAAATATTTAGAACTTAAGATGTTTGTTGGTTTGAACCTATTTATTTACGTCTGGTTTTTATGATTGTTGGCGGTATTTTAATCGCATGAATGGAAACCCTTTTTTTAATGCTGTTGTTTATTTCCATAGAAACTGTACTATAATTTTACTTCAAATAAGTAGTTGTCAAGTGCAGTTGCAAAGTTTCAAAGTGTGGCGCGTTTAACTGAAAAGCAGCGAATCGAAATTTTGAGGATGGCCACGTAAGAGACATACACAATTAAATGTTTTTGCAACATTGTTGCATAAAAATTGATGTGTACCTTGTAAAACTGAAATCTGACATTCTTTACATATTTTGAAATAAAATGGCTTACATTTTCTTGTAGAAATTTTTCTCTTGGTATGGAGCGGCTGTTCTTTGAATTTGAATAAAGCGTTTAATTTGGTGTCTTGGTTCATTATAGGTTTGCCACATCTCGGTAAATCTTTGGTACCTTCCGTATCCTTGTGTTTTACGACAACTGTTCTTACAATACTTCTAGAAATCGGAGCGTTTTCATCTTGAACTCCATTAAATACGGCCCTTGCTTCTTCTTGACTGCGTAACTCCGCCCCCAAATCCACCATCATTAACAATTCTGTGCATTTTCTCTATAATAAACCAGTCACTTTTACAAAAATACTTTCTTTACTAACTTATGTCATCAAAAGCGTAACAGAATAATCACTTGACATAACATTGTATAATTGTACACATCTGTACACATAATTCGTCTACAATAAAAATAATTTGTTAAATTTGAAACTGGTTTACTTTCAGAAAACATGAAGACACTCATACTGAAAAACCCTCTATCACTACCATAATGCATTTGTTAAATTTCCCTCTGACAATTTGAATTTCTTTCCAATACAGCAGGGAAGCTTTAAAACCATTTATGACTCGAAAGGTTTCACATGTCATCCTGTCAATTACGTTGTCATCAGAAACGGTGATAAATGAGTGTTGAGGTTAATTTAAATATATTATCACGACTCATGATTGGATTGTATGTAATGCGGATTCTGCATCAGTAATGTTTCTTCATTATTCGATAAACGGATAGATTAATCTTGGTTTACCGAAATGGAATATACGTACAGATAAGAAAATTATTCAATTTGTTTTGTGGCGAAAGTGTGATGTTGTAGATGATAAAGCAATTATTTGCGTGTCTGCAATGAGAAAATTATGAGTGAAAACTAGTCGTAGTCTGTTAGTCAATCTATAATGAAACTGTGTGAAACTATCTAATTATAAAGTCATTATAGTAAATATTCAAGGTGGTAGGTGGAATTTCACTAGTTTTCATCGAAATTTATAATTTATTGTTTCAATAAAAGTTTCAGTCTCATGTCAGAATAGCCCTAAAGAATAAACATGACAGTGATCAAAAAACACTGAAATGATGTATTTACCTAGTGAATTAGGATTTTGGAAAAAGTTGTGTAAAATTATTTATGAACATTTTCCAGTTTTTCTTCTATATTTTCGTTGCTGTTGGCTGGAGAAAATTTGGTTAAAATAGAGTTTTCTAGAAAGTTGATGCCATTATTGACAATTGATACTTTTTCTCAAAAACGGGAATTTTTGTCGGAGAAATGTGATTTTTTAAGATCAAAATTTGTTATAGAAAATTTATTACAATTTTATCCGAATTCTGAAAAAAACGATATGTTCTTTAAAGTAGTTAATTATCCCGTGAATTGTTTTGTATTAGTGCACTGCGAGAGAAGTAATTAGATTGCTATAAAAATCTGAAAATAGCAACAAGAGACAAATCTGAAATAATGATTAAAAGTGTTGGATTTTTTTTGTATAAAAAGTTAAGATACCCTTATTCTTTACAATTGTCAAAATATATATTTTAATATTTTTATTTGTGAAATGAAAAACCATGGTAAAATATAAAAATTAAAAAAATAAAGATATCTCTGTACATGATAAAGGTTGCTCTACCTTAATTGCACAAACAAGTTCAAACATGTGCATTTATTATGAGATTTCGCAGCTCTTGCAATTTATTTTTTTTTACCGACAAATTAATTGTTGCCCTCCTAATGCTCCCATACAGACCTATTCAGTGAAGAGTAACTACTATAAAAAATCTTCCATATTCCAAAGTTTCAATAAAATCTTCTGCATCAAATATTAAATCTAAAATGTTCACATATTTTCTGAATAAGTCCTTTATTCGGGAAAATCGTGACATTTTCCAAAAGTATATGTTTACGCTCTTGCAGAAAATTTCATTCTAAACAATTTTTTATCAAAAAACTTTTTTAGAAGCTATAGAAACGACGATAGAAAGAAAAAAGTGTAAAAAGTCTGCTTTTTAACTTTCATTTGTTTATAAAACCTTTTCTGTAATTTTCTGACAGGGCCCACATAGAGCAATTATTATACATATTATCTAGAATAGGGGATCCTAAAGTTTTTCTTAATTCGGCCAATATAATATTACCTAAAAAACGTAATAAAATCAAAACAATAACCACGATTTCTTTTTTATATATATTTAACTTTTTCCCTTTTTTATTAATAGTACCTATTATGTGTAGTATTTCTTATTCTTTCTTATTTATTTTACTTTTTACTTATCTATTTTTTAATAAAAATATAATATATTGTATCGATATCGTGGGCCGCAATCTCAGGCTTTGCGGGCCACATTTTGCACTTTGGAAACTCCTGGCCTAGAACATATTTCTCCTAAAAACAAGCCTATTCCCCATTTTGTAAACTGCAAAACACCAATCAGAACAAATCTCATGTATATGTACCATTTTTTGTGCTTGATCAATTGTACTATTTTGTGTTACCAAAACCAAAATGAAGGAAAATTTAGTCATGAAGCCAAGTCAAATATTTTAGATCATTATCATTAGAATTAATTATGCGAGGGTTCCATGTTTAAAATAACTTAACAACCTGCATATATACTCCAAGATCCCAGAACGATCAGCCATAACTCATATTCACAAAGATGAAACCTTGGCTTCTGAATGGCGTTTCATGTTCTTTGAATACCTGCGTGATTGTGGAGTTTGCTCTGTAACACCTGGGCAGATACCGGGTGACAAAATTAGAGTTACTTAACTTAAGTTTCTATTGCTGGTTTTTATATATTTTTTGTAAAATATTTCCCTGAAGTAGTATTGTTAGTGTCAGACACTTTTCATGGGCCAGGACTTTTGTCAGACGCTTTAAATTCCAGAAAAGATAAATGAACTTTACTTATTTTACCATGTCTGATTTCTCAATGTTATTTAAGATAATTATTAGAAAGTTATATTTCATTAGTCAGACAAATTGTAAGGACTAACCATTCTCTAAACACAAAAATTATTCAGCCGTGAGTATAACCGCGAGAGTACTATGCGCATGCATTATTCTATATGATAGCAATGTAATTAGCTTGGAGAAGTTGCTGAAATAATTCAGTTTCGCATGGTGGTAAATGGCTAGCATCTAATTTTTTTAAATTTTTTGGATTACAATCTTTGTTAATATCGGATACGGTATAGTTATTTAAAAACAGCTGAAGTCGGGCAGCATCAACGTCGAGTATGCCAGGAACATTATACATTTTTGTACTTTGTTGAAAATATCTTGTTCTACATGCGCATCGATAACGACTCTGGATCTCCAAATTGCATAAAGCTCGCTGTTATTCAGGTTTCTTCATCAATATATTAAATGGTGTTCGTTCAACTTTTTTGAAGAAGGAGGAATTGAAGTCACATCCAGTTAATGCATAAAATCCTGACAAGCTTCTACATAGAGACGATCCCAAGTGCTCGTAAATTCTAGCACGTAGGTATTCAAAGCTCATGAAACGCTGAGAAGCTAAGGTTTCATCTTTGTAAAAATAAATTGTCTGTTTGCTCTGGGATCTTACTCTTATAGTTTTTTTTTGTTCACTCCAGCTTAATTCACATTTTATAGAATTTTTGGGTTCTCCCCATGCTAAATTGGTATCGACATCTTCTTTTGTTACCAGTATCGGTACCTTTGCTTCGATACTACTGCCAATACCGGTATCGAGAATTTTTGCTCGATACCCCTGTAATATCAATATCGATATGGTAATGGTATCGCAACATCCCTAAAGATATATTTAGATATAATTTGCCATCAATAAAAATCATTTAGTAGGCCTAAATATGTGCCAAAACAAATATCTAAATTTTTTTCAATGACGAGTAAAAATTTATTCAAATATAAACAAATATATACTTCCAGATGCAGATAAATATGCCCAGAATTTTTTCGAATCTATGGAATAAAGTAGTTACACGTATCCTCAAATAAAAGTTTATTAAATTTAGACTTCAAACTAGTTGTCCTGGTTATATACAAATTATTTGATTTAACTGACTGTATTGCGCAACAAACCAGACGTATCTAAGAAGAGAAGTATCCTAATGATGTTTTTCTGGATTGTCGTGCATTTACAAACCTTCATCAGAGTATCTCTGAATGCAACTATTGTCAACAAAGTCTCGGAGGAAAAACCTTGTATTGTTAGAATACAGGATGTTGAGGAAGCTGTCTGGCACTATATCAAAGAGATTCCAGAAAAAAGGAAACCCATTCCACGTAATTGTTATTATTTTGTAATCAGAAATACATGAAAAACTCCATGGAGGATTTGATTACTCTGTTTTCGGAATTCAGTTTCTTTGTAGGCAGGACACTTGATTAAGTACTTACTGAATGATGGAGGAGGTAAATATCTATTTTGAAGCAAAAGCTTCTTAACGGGAGCCCACGTTTACACATATGAAAATAGATGAGCAAGGGAATGAATTGGATGATTTGAAATTTCATTTGTTTCGACACCGACACCACACACTACCTTGATCTTGAAATACCCATACAATTCAGTTCACTTTGTAAGAAACACAGACCAGGTAAAATACATAATAAGTTTCTTCTTTTATAGCATATCCATAATATATAGAAAATAAATTAAACCTGCACAAAATTTCTCTCTTAGAGATATATTAAATTACGGACTTGACATATGTATGACAGAAGTCAGAAAGAACGCTATTAATTTCATACACCTTTTTTAAATTTTTTGCCGCATTTACAATACATCGGATATGAGCTTCAACTTGCAAGTTACTAATGATAACACATCGAAATAGAAACAGAGACAGGAGATAACAAGAGACGGGAAGTATAATCGTAAGAATCTTTCGCTTCCATCGTTCAGTCTCAAATGACTGCCGCTCTATCTTTTTAATTATTCAAATTGGTTTCCTGAAAACCAGATAAGTTAAATAACTTAAAAAGAAAGTAAGTGTATTTAGTGCAATATGTGGAAATTGTACGGATCACTATTTACTTTCTTATGGAAAAACTCTCTCGCATAATTAACTGACAGAAAACAGGTCAACTAGTTTTCCTGTATAATATGTGAATGTATATTGCAATACTCATTTGTTTGTGTTGTGAGCTCGCCTAACTTTTTGGTAATTGTCAAAATCGGTTGATAATTTTAATATGAATTTTGTAGTTTCCTTTTTGATGTTCATTGGACAGGATATGTTGCTATGATATACCTAGCTCTATAGAGGGTGTACCAGTTTCTTTATTTATTAACAACACTTTCTATGATTTTTACTGGCTCATATGTTCTAAATCATATTTTTTAACTGTCGAGCTGTCCATATGACTTCCAGAGGCAATGTATTCGTGAGGATGGATGGATTGAAGTAAAGTCCTAGGTTTCGAAAAAACATAAATTGTTGATAGAAGGGAAAGTAAAATAGGTATATGATTGATCCCTTGTTTGAAAAACAATTTAAGTGAAGATCAGACATATGTTATCACTGATAGTAATTTTTCTTTCACATATCAGATAATTGAAATTCCAAATACATGTTAAAAATTCATGATATATAAACCGCACTGGTGTTAAATTCTATTAATCCCCCGAACATAATTCTCGAAATCTCGACATATGCATTGCCAATAACGTAATTTCGCTGTTTTGATGCAGAAAACACCCCTCCGTCAATGGGGAAAGTTGTCCCTGTCTCTCTCTCCTTTGCGGTTTCATGCAAACAAAGGGTGTTTCACCCCTACAGTGTCCGCGTTGCTTCCTTTCACCCTTCCGACTCTCCTCCACCATTCGTTTGGACATCTTTTTATTAATACCCAGCAGGACCTCGGTACGCCGCTACCAGCAGAACGCAAGACTAAGACTGATGATCTGTAATGCCCTGTGAACTTGTTAGCGGTAATTTCTTTCTTGTCGCTCCATTTCTTTGCCAGCAGGAGAGAGCGAAACCAAGTCATGAGAAGCGACAGTTTCGGCTTTATCATGTTTTTGTGCGGCCGGCCGAACAACAACGTGCAAATTGAAAGTAAATGAAGGGTAAATGTCTAGAGAGATAAAATGTTGCAAATTACTGTCATTCCAGTGGCAGTTGAGGTTGAGTAGTGTCTTGTAAGAGCTATTTGTGTATTTACTAAACGTTATGTTGAAACCAACAATCTGATACACAAAATAATTATAATGGGGTGTTCAAGTTTTCCAAATTGCAACCTTCTATGTGTGGATGGAGGATTATGGCTACACTGATATATAATTTCAAAATCTGCTGTTAGATGAGGCTGAGGCTTTATGAGAGATGCTAACTAAAAATAATTTCACTGTATATACAGGGTAATTCATATTAAAGTTGCATTATTATAAAGGAACATCTTTTCTATTATTGTTTGGTGTTCTCAGTGAATTTTCGGATGAGTTCATGTATCACACATGCTTGGATAGGTTTTAGTTAACTAACGAACTTCTTTCGTGCGATTTCCATCTTGGGAGTCACAAGGTAACTAACTGACTTACATACAAGCACGACTCTCGATTTGGGATCTTTGTATGATAGTTTTGCCTGAAACTATTATTTCGTGTGTATGTATATAGTATCTACATAATTATTACAGATTTCAATCAGTTGAGGGATGCGCTACTGACAAAGGTTTTCGACTAGAAACAATATGTCTTGCGTTACTCTTCAATACAATTCAGCAGAACCTCCATTCCAATTGGAACTCCTAGTCTGGACACTTTGGATTATCTAAAAATATATCAGACTGTTTTAATATACTATCTTCGACGTGTCATTCTTTTTTACTCAAGACAATACAAACGTTACATCTCGTGCCAACTCTTTTTACTCATTAGAATTTTACATAACAGTATCTACCAAATAAATGTTTTTTGATTTTATTCACAAAAATTTACATTTATTTATATTTAATCGTAATGGAACTAAACATAGCCATCTGACAAAACTAACCAGCACTATTTAGAGTAATTAACACTGGAAATAGTTATGCTGTAATTATTATTTCGTTACTGTACACCAACGCTTAAATCCTCCCTCTCCCTTGCTAATATCTCCCTTGGAAACCCTTCATCTACCGATCCCCCCGTTTTGGGCCTTAAATACCTAGCGATAGTAGTTTAATGCGAGGCCATTTTACGAACGCAGAGTCCTTTAATAGTCGGCGTATAGAAAAAAATATATCATTATACATTGAGAAAAAACTTAATTTAGAATATAAACGTTGTTTCAATTAAGGTGCAAAATTTTAAGGTGATATATTTATCTATAATGCATAAATATGCGAATTATGTATGAAACAAAATATCTTCTATTGATACAGTATCTAATTCCGGCCTTCAGTGTTTTGTCTCGTAGGCTTCTTGGTATAAACCTGTGTCTTCAGATAATACAAAGTCCAAATATGTAAAATCACAAGACTGTGGCGGACAATTCTGGTCATCAATCCTGGAAATGACACGCCCAGGAACAAACTTGATCAAGACAGTTAATTTTTCGCGAGTGGTATGATATGTGTCTCCGTCCTGCTGAAACCACATGTAATCAAGAGCTATATATGTTCCAATTGAGTCTCAAAAAATGCGTTATCATAGCACGATAATGGGCAATTTTTCCGACTAACGAAGCCTTCGAGGTGAAAATGATTTTATTACCAAAATTGGCATTCGCTTCTGTTTGCTCAAGGATCCAGTTGTTGGACTCTTTTGACTTTGCATGGGCTGTTGGCAAAAGTTGTTGAGTCAATTGGACTTTTTGTGCACGATGACGAGTCGACACCTCCGGACTTTCGGCCATACTGTAGCGATGTTGTGTTTTGAACGACCTCTACGACTTTGTCTTATGGTCTTCAAATCACTAACTGAACCAATGCTTTAACATTCTTCGATTATTCTTTTCACAGTAAATGAATTAGGAAGATTTAGTGGACTGAATATTGGACGCACTTTAAGAATAGTGGCAACCAAACTGTCACCATTTTTAACCCACTTTTTTACCAACTTCAAAAAGAAGAAGGTTCTCAATTTGTCTGTATCTATGTTTTTTTTTAATGTTTTTTCATCGATTACTCGGAAACGGCTCAAGGAATTTCGATCCTTTTACTGGATCCTGTTTCGAGGGATGGCGAAGTGGTCCCATATTTTTTTCATTAACATAGCTTATACCTTTTCTGAGATATTGGGGAAAAACTATTTTTACCTATTCTCATATACTCTATGCCTTGGTCGCTTGGAGTCCCCGGTACTATTAAAATTTGGAAAAAATATTATTCGGGGTACAAATTGAAAAGAAAATGGATTAGTTCCGGGATATCCCAAAGTGGTCAGATATTTTTTTCAATAACAGCTTGTATCGTTTCTTAGAGAATGGGGAAAAACTTTTTACCTATTTTCTTATACTCTTTGCATTGGTGGAGTCGCCGATATTATAAACTTGCATGGAGTTGCTGTTATTAACTGTTCGGTACTTGGGGTAAATTGTAAATAAGATGAATTAATCAAAATAAATGTCAGTTAATATGTATGTTATATAAGTTTATAACATGAACTTTGGGTGAACTTATGTAGCAACTGTATTTCATCGTTCCCAGCTGACTCAGCGAACACGTGCAGTGTCAGATTACAGCCCCGCCGAGCATCCGTGGGAATCGCCGTGTCGGCAGTGCCGATTCAGCATTCATTAGGTTATATATTGTAAAATCTCTCTTGTTTGTTATTCATTATTACTCAGTCTGTTGTTAGTTATTATTGTCATTATTTCAACTTTGTATTTTGTATTTTAAAAAGTTATAATTTTGTTAAAGTAAATAAAAATCTTTTTTAAAAAGTTTAATTTGAGAAGTGTGATATAACAAATTGGCGCAGTCAGTAGGATCCGTCAACGTTACTAGAACACGAGCTTACTTCTAACTGGTAGCGGCGGATTCCTATCCCTCAACGGAGCAAAGAACCTGGAAGAAGTCCCAACTGCGATAAAAAGGAGAACACGGATCTTCCAATGTTCCTGTTGATGTGAGTAGTAGTGAATCGTCTAACGTTTAAGGTTTTAAAGAATTTATTTGATTGATTTATTTGATTATTTGATATTTGATTTTATTTGATTATTTGATTGATAATTTGATTTATTTGACTATCTTGATTTGAATTGAGATATTATTTGATTATTTGAATTGAAATATTTATTTGATATATTTTGATTTACTTTTATATATTTATTTTATTATTTCATTTTTATCTACCGTTCTATTATCCAAAATATCGTTTATAGCCCATTTACATACATTTGCTTAATAATTTTTACACTATATTTTAATTGAAACCCATATTACAATCCCTCCTTTATTTTATTCGTTTATTATTTTTAACTTGGGTATACTTTTAATTCTAACACATCGAAATGGCACAAGCAACAAACAATGTAGTTTCTGATGAAACCGAAAAGTACCGGTTATCGGAAATATTTTCCATTATCCCGGAATTTGAAGGCGACCAGATCTCCTTGGCCACCTTCATACACGCATGTAATTGTGCGTACAATATGTCGACTGCAGAGCAAAAATATCTGCTAGTCATTCATATAAAAAATAAACTTAGAGGCTCAGTTGGTCAACTCGAGAAACCCCGCTTCATATTTAGAAATTAAACAGCTTTTGACACTACATTTCGGAGATTCGCGCGATCTGTCTTCTTTGATCCACGATCTCCAACGTCTCAAACAACTTTCTAATGAGTCCCCTCTGACCTTTTATAATAGGCTTCAGGTTTTGAGTGCGAAAATGCACTCATGCATCCAAAAATGCTCTGGGCTAACCAATGAACAAAAAGACGCTCAGACAACCCTTGTAGATACGATGGTTCTGAATACACTTCTTACAGGATTAGAACCACGTCTAGGCCAAATAATTCGTGCCAGCAATCCCAAAGACCTTCTGGAGGCACACTCTCGAATCAGACGAGAACTTCAGTTGTCATATTTCGAAGAACAAAAAATTCACAAATCTGCTCCTCCCAAACCCACATTTCAGGTCCGAAAACCCATTCAACCACCGAAATGTTTAAATTGTGGTAGATTAGGCCACATTGCAGTAGATTGTCGGTTGCGACAGCAAAACAACCCTCAATCTTACAACCAAAATTTTAGACCTAGTTTTACAGGGCCAAATCAAACTTCGAGGCCAAATCCACCCCCAAATAATACCAACCATCAAAGTCCACCATTTCGACCGACAAATTTCCAAAGACCCCCGTTTAAACCAAATCAATTTCGACCGTCTGTAATACAGACAAACCCTCACTATCGTCCAGAAAGGACGCATCATTTCAATGAACACCTGAATACTGATTATCAAGAATATTCAGTAAGCGACTACGGCTATAATACTGAAAATAGCCCATACATTTATGACGATTTCAGTCAAAATCCTGTCGATTATGAAATTGAACAAACTCCAGACGATAATTTCGTTACACCTTTGAACAGTCACGAATACCAAGATTTTCTAGCTCTCCCGAGCCTAGATCAACCCCCCGATTCGACAACTACCATTTCCGAAGTCCAAACCCAAATCCAGAATTTGAATCTGGAAGATTTCAACCCAAATGCGAATTTCCCGGAACAAGCATTTCTCTAAGTCCTCTTTTAACGGTAAACTCTAAAAATCTTTATTACATTCACGATGCTTCCGAAAAATTTAAACTTCTCATCGATACCGGAGCTGGTATCTCCATTTTTAAAGAAAACACCGTTAAGAATTTCCTTCAAAGATTTCCCGAAAAAGTGACAATCCAAGGTATTACGCACGAGAAAATCCCTATTTCTGAATCAACTCTTATTCCATTTGCCATAGGTAACCCTCATAAAGTTTTTATCTACAATCTAGATATTGAGTTTGATGGAATATTAGGTCTTGATTTTCTTGAGCATTACGAATGTATTGTTGACTTGAAATCAAAACAGTTAATTACGAACTTCAAAACTATTCCCTTGCATAAAGTGCCCGATCACAATCAATCTAACATACAACCGACAGACATTCCCAATACTAAAATGCCAATTTGTACTTATAACAATCAAATAACTATTCCAGCAAGAACCGAACAAATTTTCAAACTCAAGTGCGACCTTTTTAATACTGACGCAATTTTACCGACACAAGTAATTGACAAAGTACGACTTCCCAACGCAGTTGTACGCGTTGATTCAAAGGGAGAATTTCTGACCTCAATAATAAACGCGAACGCGATGCTTAAAACTGTTAATTTTTCCGATCTTCACTTAGAACCCCTTGACCAAACACACCCCCTTTTAAATATGAATACACACGATTACTCTGAACCTATAAACTTGGACAGAAACTTAACTATCAGGGAACAAATTCGTACAGAACACCTTAATGACGAAGAGCGAGAACTTATCACGAACCTCTGTTTAGAATTCGAAGATATTTTCTATCTTGAAGGCGATGTTTTGTCTTTTACCAACGCAGTAAAACATTCAATTGACACCAATAATGCCAAGCCCGTTTTCACAAAATCTTACAGATATCCTCAAGTCCATAAGGAGGAAGTGAAAACTCAAATTGCCAAAATGCTTGATCAAGGCATAATCAGGCACTCTTCTTCTCCTTGGTCCTCCCCCGTATGGGTCGTCCCTAAGAAACTCGATGCTTCTGGTAAGCAAAAGTGGCGAGTTGTTATCGACTATAGGAAGTTAAACGAACTAACTGTAGACGATAAATATCCTCTGCCCAACATTTCTGATCTCCTCGATCAACTTGGTAAGTGTCAATACTTTTCGACACTGGATCTCGCTTCCGGGTTCCACCAGTTGGAAATCCTTGAGGAAGACATTCCCAAGACCGGTTTCTCTGTTGACAATGGCCATTACGAATTCGTTCGTATGCCATTTGGTTTGAAAAATGCACCTTCTACTTTTCAGAGGGTCATGGACAACATTCTTCTGGGCATCCAGAATGAACGTTGCCTTGTTTACATGGATGACATTATCGTTTATTCACCAACCATCCATGAGCATATGTCCCGTTTGACAGAAGTCTTTAAGCGTCTTAGACAGTCAAACTTGAAAATTCAACCTGACAAGTGTGAGTTTCTCCGCAAGGAAGTTGCTTACCTAGGTCATCTGATCACCCAAGAAGGAGTAAAACCAAACCCTTCAAAGGTTGAATGCATTCAGAATTTTCCTCAACCCCAAACTCCTAAAGATGTTAAATCTTTTCTTGGTCTCGCCGGTTATTACCGACGTTTCATCCCAAATTTCGCCAAGATCTCAAAGCCCCTAACGAAACTCCTGCAGAAAGACGTCAAATTCATCTTCGACGCAGATTGCAAGTCTTCCTTCAACGAACTGAAGCAAGCCCTTGTATCTGACCCTATCTTGATCTACCCAAATTTCGAAGAACCATTCCTGCTCACTACTGATGCTAGTGCTTTTGCAATTGGAGCGGTTCTCTCACAAGGCCCCGTAGGAAAAGATCTTCCTATAGCATATGCTTCCCGTACACTCTGCGGTGCAGAAACTCGATATTCCACTATCGAACGGGAACTGCTAGCCATTGTTTGGGCGGTCAAGCACTACAGACCGTATCTTTTTGGGAGAAAGTTTACACTCCTGTGTGATCACCGTCCGCTTACTTGGCTCTTTTCGATCAAAGACCCTGGCAGTCGTCTAGCCAGATGGCGCCTCAAACTAGAGGAGTATAACTATAAAATCGAATACAAGCCTGGCAAGGTAAACTTGAACGCAGACGCTCTTTCCCGTATCAAAATTAATCACTTCAAACAATGCACCGACTTTCTTTCAAAGATAAAAATTTTCGCAAATAACGAAACCGACCCAAAACAACCCGATTCAGGTACTAGTCACGATAACTCCGACGACTCCGACAACGATCAAGAACGCGATGATCATGACGAACGCATGACAACAGAATTTAATCGATTTGTTCAATTGTATAAAACCGAGTCGATAATCGACTATTCAAAAATAGAAATTTCTAACGCCCAACTTCTAGACAAATCTCACAAACGAATAGTCACTTTCTTCTGGCAAAATAAACTCAATGACTTGCATGACAAAATCATCGAAGATATTTTCGAAGAAGACCCAAACTTCACTACTGACACTCTAAACGTTCTAGCCAGCAAAACTGTAAGGCATAGAAAATATTTAATTGTCCCTTTACCCTTTGATCCTGGAACAGTTGTTGCACATCTTTTCAACATTCTCTATAACAACCAAGACCAGTTCGACGAATCCGAAACTTTTTGTATTGAAAACAACGTAGAACTACCGATTCTAGAAACACTATCCTTTATACTTGCAGACAAAGACGTAAAACTTAAAATTTGTCAAAATATTGTGACAACCCCTTCTCAAGACGAGATTCCCATTATACTGCAGCAGTACCACTGCGGCAAAAATAACCTTCATCGTGGAATTAACGAGACCATCCGACGCATAAAAGAAAAGTATAATTGGACTGGACTAATCAAAAGTGTAGAGCAATTTATTAAGTCCTGCGAAACTTGCCAAAAGGTAAAGTTCTGTAGAAAAAACTTAAGTGCTCCTTTTGTCATAACTGAAACACCAAAAACGCCCTTCGAACGTATCAACATTGATATTTTCGAATATCCAACCAGAAACTACGCACTGACTATTAGGGATGAACTCACCAAATTTACTCAGGCCTACCCAATTGGTGACAAAACAGCTAAAACTGTAGTAAACACCCTCCTAATATTCTTCCAACATTACGGTACACCCCTTCGCATCCATTGTGATTATGGACGTGAATTTGATAACACTCTCATAAGGGACCTGTGCGAACTATATGACATAAAACTATCCTTTTCAAGTGTCCACCATCCTGAATCAAATGGCTCTATCGAAAGGTTTCACGCGACTTTAGCGGAAATGATAAGGGCAAATACAGCTGAACATCCTGACGAACACCCATTCAACGTCCTCCCCTACGCAGTTATCTGCTACAACAACACTAAAAACAAGACCACTGGTTTCACGCCCTACGAACTCATCTTTGGGCACACTTCTAGTAGACCCCCCGAAACAATATACGATCAGGAAAAACTCATTTCCTAATATGTTAGGGACCTTAACAACAGAATGAACTACTATTATAGACTTGCCCGCGCTAAAACCGACCAACAAAAACAAAAATCTAAAGTTAGATTTGACAAACATGTTTCCACTAACCAACCAGAATACAAAGTAGGCGACAAAGTTTACGTGAAAGAATCTCAGATTAAAAGCAAATCTGAAAACAAATTCAATGGACCTTTTGAAATCACCGCGATTAGAAAAAACTCTGCCACAGTTATAAACTTACAGACTAACCAAATCAGTAAAATTAACTTTGACAGACTAAAACCATATTTTGAATGAATCCCTTCTTTTCAGATTCTGTGGACTGTTTTCAGTCGTGAACCTCCAACAATACTCTCTTACACCCGTTAACAATACAATAGGAGTTTTCTTCCATGAAGAAGGCACACTTAAAATTTCAAACGACAAATGGACACTTCTTGTCTTCAAAGACCTCAGCCCTTTCAGAAGTGCTATTTCAAATAACGACGCCATACTAAACCGAATTTTAGAGACAATTAACGAAAACACAACTAATACAAAATCATTTAAACCAAAAATACAAACACATGTTAGCCTCTTGAAACAAATTTCCAAATCCGTTAACTCTAAATATACAGACATCTTCGCTGACACTCAAACTTACCCTACTAACAGAAAAAAACGCGGACTTATTAACGGACTGGGATCAGTTTGGAACGCTATTTCAGGAAACTTAGACGCAACAGATGGTGAATACATAAATGACTGTATAACTAAAATTACTAAAGACCAACACCAAATTCAGGACTTAGTAAAGAAACAAATATCTGTAACAACCTCAGTCATTACAAGCCTCAACAAAACTTTACAAAAATTTCAATCCGAGGAGAAATTATTCTCGAATAACATTGAAAAAATAAGGCAGTCAATTTTATACATTTCAAATGATCTTGATTTTCATGAATTTCAAATCAATATCTTGGATCTGTGTGAAAGCCTAATGGAGAGTTACATATTTATCGAAAACACTCTCGATGATGTTTTAACTGCAGTCTCTTTCGCCCGCTTAAAAATTTTACATAGTTCGATCATAACCCCAGTAGATTTGGTCGATTCCCTTCAAAAGATTTCTCAGTCACTACATGAAAATAATTTACCACTTCCTATTTACAGTTCAAATGTTGCTCAGTACATTGATTTGATAGAATTGGAAGCTTTTCAAATCAACACTAAAATCATTTTTGTACTCAAAATTCCTTTAGTTGATCCTGAGATTTACACCCTTTACCACCTTTATCCGATCCCAATTTTGGATGATCGAACAGGGTTTCATCATATACTTTCAATAAAGACAACATTTATCGCGAGAGACGACGATTCGTTATTATACACATCCTTCGAAGACCTGGGTGACTGCAAGCCTTTAACTAAACATCATAAGATTTGTTCCAAAGCTATATCACATCCAATAGACAAAGATGCCATCTGCGAAAGTCAGCTTCTCAGACAGCCAGCCACATTCCCAGCAACCTGCAAAACTTCTATATTCTATGCGGAAGAATATAATATACAAGAGATCGACATAAACCTCTGGTTGATCTCAATTTCCAGACCACTACCTATAGCCATCAAATGTAAGGGACAAGATGTCGTAACGCAGACCATCACGACAAATTCGCTGTTGCAAATCAAGTCCGATTGCAATGCCTTTATTGACAACATCAGGGTACATGCTACGAGAACGTCAAAGAACATATAGAACATCACCTTCAGAAATCATCCAGTGAACATCCCGTATAGCTGCTGTGACGGCATGCCAGTCGCAAATCAACTTCCCAAATTAAAACCCCTACAATTGCAGGATTTAGATGTAACAGATCTAAATGTTGCCAACCATAAGCTTGCCCAATATTCAATGGAATTGGAAAAGCTCATGAATCAACCACCATTGGAGAAGCATACATCATGGCTCACAATTACCACAATCACATTAACAGTAATTGTGATTATGTTCCTTTGTATCAAACCAATCAAGAGAAGGTTCAGAAAAACCACTAAGTCCAGCCTCGATGCCGAGTCAGCTCCACTTCCAGGCCCATCAAAGCCTAAGTCCACGGGAAAGCTGCACAGCCTCCTAGATCCAGCCCAATGTATGGAACTTCAGAACTTCCCCTAAAAGTTGATGATATACCATCAACTTTTTTATATGGATGGGAGTTGTTATATAAGTTTATAACATGAACTTTGGGTGAACTTATGTAGCAACTGTATTTCATCGTTCCCAGCTGACTCAGCGAACACGTGCAGTGTCAGATTACAGCCCCGCCGAGCATCCGTGGGAATCGCCGTGTCGGCAGTGCCGATTCAGCATTCATTAGGTTATATATTGTAAAATCTCTCTTGTTTGTTATTCATTATTACTCAGTCTGTTGTTAGTTATTATTGTCATTATTTCAACTTTGTATTTTGTATTTTAAAAAGTTATAATTTTGTTAAAGTAAATAAAAATCTTTTTTAAAAAGTTTAATTTGAGAAGTGTGATATAACATGTATATACAGTGTATATTCATAAATCAATCGATATATCTTCTTATTAATAATTTTAAGAGAAAAAGTTATTCATCACAAACAAACTTACATGGTCTAAAATGTAAACAATATTGCATGTCACTTTTTTAACTCTACAAAGAGGAGTTTTGAATACACATTAAAGTATCTTCATTTTTGTTAAGATTTAAAACTGTTATCAAATAGAAGTAATTAAAATTTAAAACTTCATCTACTCATGCCATTGCACTAAAAATTGTATAATAAGTATTTCTGTAACTTTTCCACTATATACCAGCTTTCAAATTATATATCAATTTTGTTTAAAAGTGAAGTAACTTTATTTTTTATAATATCTCAAGTTGTAATCCAGCAAAGTCTATTAGAATTGAAAACTGCATCCAATTGTAGGGTATTATTAAAAAATGTAATAAATTGAAAGTTTTTTGAAAATAAATCCAAATAAATATCAGTTAATCAACTTCAAGGTGGAGGTTCTCAGCTGGTTTCTATATACAGTGTGTCTTCATAAATTGAGTTTAAACGGAAAACGTTCTTATTGAACGATCTGTAACTAGTTTGTTGCAGATATTGAGCAGAAGAAAAACCCGGTTTTCTTAACGACTGTTGATGTTTTTTAGTGTGAAAGAAGTAGACGAATTTACACAATTATAAACTGTCTATTTAGGTATAATGTTATTAGAACATGTTACAAGTGTCAGTTTGAGTTCAATACTGCAACATGAAATCTTATTCTAAAACTAACTAAACAAAATTCTTAAATCTAGGAGGGGAAATAACGAATAGAAAGTAGGGGGTGTATAAATGCAAAGATAGCGAAATTGCAGACGGGAATTCCCGTATAAATTTAACATCTGATCATCTGAGACCGGCAAGTCGGAAATGGCAATAGCTCAGGATTAGGAATTAAAATTACAGTTTATCCTTAAGGTAATTGTAAACCAAACAATAGTATTAACAATACAAACAACGATTTGTGTAATAAATGCAAAAATAAATGGCATTTAAAAATAAGCTTGTTATCGGATTGCCTAAATAAAAATTTATACTATAAAAATTTGAGAAAACCGGACCCATCTGCAACGGTTGTAAATAAAGAATTTTATCTTAAGGAGTACATACACAAAAAGATGAACCTTCTATAGTAAAGTTAAAAAATATACAATATATAGAATTAAAATAAAAACACTAGCGACGCAACACTTATGAATATTATTTAGGGAAAAAATATTCGTCATTAAAATATTTGCATGGTCGGAAACGTATACTGTAATCATTACATGTCACTTTTTCAACTGTATATGAAGTTTGTCAACAAATATGAATTTTGCCTAAAAGTAAAATGACTTTATTTTTCATAATATATAAAAATCTTATCAAACAGAGGTAACAAGAATTATAAAATGCATCTAATTATGCCACATCACTAAAAATTGTATAATAATCTTCATGTTACTTTTCCAAAATGTATACTAGGTTTGATAAAGAATATCAATTTTGTTTAAGGTAAACACCTTTATTTTTAATAACAACTCAAATTGTTATCAAAGTTAATTATAATTAAAAACTACGTCCTATTATGTTATATTAATGAATACTGTATAACGATTTATTATAAGATTCCGTGGAGGGGAGACTATTAAATGAATGTCACTATAATTAACAGACATGAAGAATGATGATACTCTGATCGTCTACAATATAGTGAATGCACTTAAGTTAGAATGATATACAAAATTTATTTAATACATAAACATATATCTACAAAACAAGTTATTGTAATTAGCAGTAAACGAGGTTGGTCAAGCTCATAAATGAAAGTAAAATACCTTATGTTAAGCAACATCCAAAAAGTTAATTAGATTTAAAAAATGCATCCAATTAAGCCATTGCATCACTAAAAATTGTAAAATAAATACGTTAAAAAAACAAAAACCGACTTCAAAAGAAAATTAACTAAAAAGCATGAAATAATTTTTGCTACAATTCATAAAAAGTATTTAATTGTTGTAGCACAAATTATTTCATACTTTTTAGTTAATTTTCTTTTGAAGTCGGTATTTATTACAAACTTCATTTCACACGATTGAACCTAGGATACAAAAATCCTGAAATTATCTATAGGTATCGTAAGATCGTAACATTCACTTTAAAATCATGCAGCCATGCATAAGATTGTATATGTGGCATCCATTGTACCCTTTCGTGCATTGGCGCCACCATGCACAATTTCAAATGGCGTAGCACAAAAAATCGACCTGTTTACCGTCAATAAAAAAAGGATATTAGAAAAATTTAAGTAAATAATCTAGTTTTGAATTTTAAATGGTTATACCCTGTCAAACTATGTAGCGTTGAAAACTCAAATTGAGATCATGTTCCCCATGTTCCAAATGAAACCTATCATAAATCTATATCAGCATACTGATCCAGATAGTAATGTTCAAATCTTGGTACCCACAAAGCATCCAGCAATAGAGCACAAACGCCCTAATTAAAAATTGGACGAAAGTATTGTGCGCCATCTCTTAGTTGGGTACCTCACTAAACACTGTTTTACAGGAAACTGCAATACCTACTGCATTTTGTAATATTTGTTTTGTGAATATCCTGTTGACATAAATGTCGGATGAGGTGTCTATTTAGGATTCCCTATATGAGATTAAGAAAAATAAAATAAAATGCATTTTGAATTTTTTTTTTCATATTTGATCATTAATCCTCAACTGTATTGCATTGTAGTAAAGACGTACTGTTTTAAATTTTAACACTCTACACCTTTGGGAGTTTCAACCGGGTACGTACTTTAATTTGCACATTATAAAAAACCTTAGATATGTGGAAATTTATACCAGACCTTTAACCGCAACAGGTAGTGAAGTCGAAAAAGTGTTTAATAACAGTCCTCTCCTAGTTCCATAAGATTTGTAGGTACGATTCTTCTCTTCCACATACTCGATAAGAATTATCCATAACAGAGTTCTAAGTTCATTAAAGTTGGATTATTTTCTCCAGCCACATTTGAAATATCTCTGTTTCCTTAATAAATGGAAACCTGTAGTGTTTGCTATTTAAGTCTTTTCCACAACGAACACTTCACTTATTGATGAGTTTCATATTCAAATCGAATATGACACGATCATCATATCACAAATACTTTTTCTTATCTCACGACTTTTAACTCTTCGAACGTTCAAATACCCAAACACGAACAACAATGTGGAACGTTAACAAAAACGTTAACAATAAGCAATCATCAATTCCGGGTATTATAGATTACCTAAATTTAAAACAAAGAGCACCATCTCTTGGTTGGGTACATCATAAAAATATTTCAGTTTGGGGTATCTCCTTAAACTCTATATAATAGGTGGAATGCTTTATATCGGTAACACACAATATTTTCCGCACTTGATTAAGAGTTGGTTATTAGTTTACGGGTGATTATAAAAAAACGGAAACTGGATTAAAGCTATTGTAAGAGTCGGAAAATAATAAAATATTTTTTTCTCTGAAAAGTCGCCCCTTCATTAAACCGCTCTCATATTTTTCAAATGTTTATAAAAAGCATATATTATACAAGAGGGTTTTCTTGCGTAATAAATGAAATCAATTTGTGATCAAACATTTTCTTGTAGAAAAATATCGTCTCGCTTTCAATTAACCGCTCAATGTTTTTGTGATCACCTTAACAACCCAATTTTGCTATTTAAGTAATCATTTAGTGCCCTGCACAAAACAGTTTAAAACAGATGAAAATGATAAATTGCATAACGTCTAACAGAATTAAAGTAAGTAGCCATGTCACGCAGCATCGGGACAAAAAACCACAACAAAATCCCCCGGATTAAATTGAAGTGTTTTTAGCCTTACGCAATCCAGCACACGAGCAAATCCACATCCCGTTCAAATTAACCCTTCACTCATTTATTCGAGCACATATACACACGCCGCCTGCCCGAAGAGTTCTTCCCCAACTTCGTGCCCAGCGATGGATCCATAAAACACACAAAACACATTCAACCCTATCCTGAGCAGATCCCAGCAAGCAGGGCGTCGACAAATGAATGACATCTCTCGACGAGTACTGTAATTAACCGCCTACGAAATACGGTATGGTCGTAACCTAACTGCTAAATAATTATCGTAGGGCCGGAGCAGGGCTGATAAAGTACCCCGGGCTGGTCCGACATGGATTCGGTCTACACTGAAAAAAGGAATAGAAGTGTTGAGAGTTTAATTAAATCATTTTTGTTGTCTATCATTTTTTAAATTACTGGATTTAAGATAAATGTGAATCAAGGTAAAGTAATGGAGACATATCATAGCTACAAAGAGGAACACGATTACATCACTCAATAGAGATTTTTACATACATAGATAAACTTCAACAACACGCCGCCTACGCCATAACGTAAATAATAATAGTTTATAAACCATAATTGACATAATTTTAACAGCAAACTCGTAGAAGTAAATTATTTAAGCATTAAGAAACCCAAAAATTAATATAATATTATATATTTTTGTTTTTTGCTTATATTGTGAAAAGTGATAATGCATTCGTAACACCGTCAATTGAGAAGTTGTAGGGAATCTTCAAAGTGAGTGTTTATAAATCTTGGTCGCGGCTTTATTCACAGAGAAAATCAGAAAAATCGACATAAAATGCCTTTTTAAAAAAAAATCATAACTTGATTGTACTAAAAGCTAGAACCTTAATCTTCCTTCTAATGATAACTTACAACGGTGAGATTAATTGGGCTGACGGTAGGTAGAATTAAAATTTAAATAATTTATGGAGATATTATCCAGAACGTATTTGATTATCCACGATCGGTCGATAGAGATAAACAAAATATATTTTCAAAGCTAATAAAGTACACTTCACTTTGTATATCTTGGTTTTTTGTTACAGTGCCTCAAAATGTATTAAAAGTGTTTGTGAATATTGGCTTAAATGAACGATCCAGCCGGTGTAAAAGTAATTTAATGAATACCAGTAAACAGTAAGTATACAGGTAACCAGTAACTTAATAAACTAATGGACAAATAGACTACAATGCGCAGATAATAGATACGTAAATAAAATCATAATACACTGCGGAAAAAAATTAGGTAATATAATAACCATAATTTTCATCTAGTGCCTCCACCTCAAGAAAACCCTAGATTTGCTTATGTACCTTGACAGGTATTGTCAGTGCTCCGCTGACTGGCTATCCGATATTCGGACTTAATGCCTTATTTGCTATTATTTTAAACTAATTTCCACGCATGGTAACCTAAAATCTAAGATAGGCAAATTGAAGGGGAATAAATAAACTTTCAAAATATCTTTAGTATATCCCGATCGGACTACCCTGGTCAATACAGTGGGCTATGCAAAATTTCTTTCTTAATTATTTAAAGTACAATTCTTTCAAAACTTTTCTCTTTCGGCAAGATCCTTCGGGACCCCATATAAACGTAACATCATGAGCTATCATTTTGACGCTAAATAATATTTCAGTGTTTGTTACTGACCACAAAGTAATGAACTTTTGAAAAAAATCGACTTTTTACCAATTCTCGGTGAAAAATCCAATTTGAACGTACAAACGCTCATTGAGAAATAATATACTTCTACGAAATTTCTTTTAAAATCTTATCAATTATTCTCTATAAACTGTTACTGAACCCAGTTGTTGTTGAATGGTATGTCCGAAAATGAGTTCCATTTTACTCCATAGATTGATTAGCAACGAAAAGAATTGTTTGAGTATGTGGGGTATTCTAACAGTGGCGGAAAAAGGGGAGAATGATTAATTCATCAAGGATATATTAAAAAAAAGCAATAAAAACATAGAAAACGATGGAAAACTCCTGCAGATGTTTGTTTACTGATTTGTCCCCCTTTCACGCAGATGGACCAGAAAATCGACATTGTCCGTTGTGCAGAAATAATGGGCCGGAGACTAAAATATGCAGCGGTGGATTTACACTAGGGGCAGTCGAGGCTACTGCCCAGGGCGGCAAGTTAATAATTAAACTGATTTAATTAATTTATTTCCTTGAAGATTTGGTATAATATTCGATTTTGTTATTACATGGAATTAAAGAAATTAAATTAGTAGTTTTTTTCGAAATATTTTGGAGTTATATTTGCATTTTTCAAAACATAAATTTTAATCAATCAATAAATTTTTAAAATTTTTAATAATATTTCGATTAAACAAATTAATTTTAATTAACAATTTAAAATAATTTCCCAATTTAATAATCTTGCAACAGCGCATAGTGCTACCTTCAATCTGTACAAATGTATATAGGTTACTTTGATATCAAATTAGTTATTTAAATTTATTAAAAAAGTTATATAAACTATACGTTTGAATTTACTTCCAGTATTGGGGAGGCATTAAGTTAAATATGGTCCTAGAAATAGGTCATTTTGTCTCTTCTAACAAATGCACGGTGTTTTTGGGAAAAGTGAACATTTGCTTTAGGTCTCAGAATAACAAATAGAAAATTTTCAGAGCTCCCCCTGATCGAGTTTTAATTGAATTATCTGTTTGGGTATGAGTGCATGTACTCTTATTTTAGATCAAGGTATTAACAGTTTATAGATTTGTTTAAAATTCCAACTATAAATTGATTTGGAGGGCATTATGATTATGTATAGTTATGTTGTAAAATAATGATCGGTTTAAAACGAAACCGCCTATTAAATACTGGGTAGTTTATATATTAAAGTAACATTGTTTCAACAATAATAATTGCATGTAAAAACTAGGCACAACAAAGAACTATCTTTCATAATAAATGATGCTATGGAAATAATTTGTTATAATCTAGATAAATCACAATATACCTTTTAGTTTTTTAGTTTGTTTTCAATTTTGGCTTAGGTTTTATTATTTTCATTTTCAAAATTGTTGGCTTAAGTTTCTTATGTTTTTCTTGAAATCTTTTAAACTGTACGTTTTAATATTATAAAAAATATACACTTTATTTTTTAAATTAGCATTTTCAACCTCTAATTTGCCCTCCAAAATTAAGTTTAGGATTTTTCCCATATTTTACGCTCCACAATTTCGGAGATAAAACAGGGGAATGGGTCGAATTTTGTATATTGTTCTTAATATCTTTTATAGAAACTATGTTTAAAATGCTAAAATATAGACTTGTATTTCCTTTCAATTGTTTACGTTCCGTTTAAAAAATATATTTATTAATTTTTCATTTAATGTTATAAATTGCTTCCCATAATTAATTTCACCATTTTCAATTTATTTTCATGTAAACTCTATAATTGTTGAAACGAAAAAACGTTAAAGAGTTTTACATAAAAAAACTTAATTCGTGCTATATTCAGTTGAAATTACTTGTAGTTAATTGTTAACATGAAGCTATTTTGGTATATTATATGCAATATTTTTTTAGGTGCATTTCCTGTAAAAGAATTGGAAACTTCAGAAGATATTAAATTTCTAGAACTGACAGTTGGCATTAATGGAGTATTGGATTGATGATTTTTTGGATATAGTAATGTAATGGTTTAGTGTTGAGCTGTTAGGATAAAAAAAATTCTATTTGTTGGTCTGTTACATATCAAGACTTCCACAGCCTTATCATTATAGAAAAATGTAATATATATCTCCTCATTTTAAACTAAAACGGCATTTTATGTACCAAAATTTTAGAAATATAGAACAATTAATCAGTCACTTTTTAATATTACAGTGAAAATAATCTTCATTATTGCGATATTATATTTAATATATTTACTTAAATGCATAATATAACTTAGTAACTACAAATACATTTTAATGAACCATCCAGTTTAACCCACATATCGATCCCCAGCTTATCTCGCCGTTCACCCTGCTATCGTTCATAAGCTGGTTGGATTTCCAGAAATCTGGAATAACAGAATAAATTTACCCCATTGTATGGCGGTAACATCACTTTTAGGTCGTCAGCCACCCCGCTCGAGTTATTGTTCACCTAACTTGTTTGAATGAGTCACGACGCGCCATTGTAAAACACCCCCACATAGCACTACCGGTCGTTCGGTCTGGAGCCTGAGACAACATATCACATCGATACGATACAGTTACTCACTCACCCTGTAAAACACTATAAACAACACGTAAAGAAAGGGTGAATTCGTGACAGCGGGGGGCATTTAGCTACCCTGGCTAAACTGAATATCTTCACTGAAATCGGCTTAATGTTAGAATGAACACCGTGTTCACGGAAAACACTGACAAAAGGTGAAAAAATTTGTTATTAATTTTAGCTACGAAAGTCTATATTTGTAACACCTACTATGGGACCCAGTAGGTTTACATATCATTAATCCCATAAGAGATATAACTATTTTACAATGTACTATGCAAAACTCCACAGTCAACTTAATTAAGCAACAAAAACTTCAATAGAATTGTTTCTAGTAGAAGTTTTGATATAACCAATATGTCTCCAAAATATCAACAGCTATCTGCATTCTATTAATTTGAAATTATTTAAATAACTAACATACACGATATTGCATTTAGGTCTTTTTCGAAATTATTGTCAAGTCAACAATAAGTTTAATACTTATTTATGAGATAAGTCTAGTAAGTAATGGATTCTGCAGAGATTTTTACTCGGCAATATTTTCATGTCACACCGCGACATGACATATATTTTTCTATTGAATAACAGATTTCAGTTTTTTGAACGTAACTGACTCGGCACTATAATTTCACTACCTTCAATATATACAGGAACTCTACTCTCATGGATTCTACTTATAGCTTATACCGTAAAGTACTTACAGCTTATAATATCAAATTAAGGTCAAATTAATTTCGAAAAGATTATTGAGGAGGTCTTGAATTATTTTGCCTGTTTATTGGGTTTCCTGCAACAGATAAGTATTTGAAAATTGTATATGAAGAATAAAGTGTAGTAAGGCAATTTCGTAAAATTGACTGGATTACTGGCTGTCTGAAACAGATGTTCTTTGATAATATTGACTTGGTCGTTAAATATGACAGAGAAAAAAGCATTTCTTCATCCACCCAAATATACAACCAAACACAAACAGACAACTAAATTATGAACATAATTCCATATGCCCCAGGTGAATAGGAAAAAAATAAGCGGTTAGGAAAAAAATACGGTGTTAGAACTGTTTATAAAACAAATAATACATTGCGCTCTGTCCTCAATATAACACTTCGAGAAGAAATGTGGGCAAGTCAAATTTGGCAAATCCTGTATTAACCAGCACCGGCAGCCATAAGATAGACTGGGATAAAACAAAGATTTTGTTGAAAGAGGAAAATCAAAAAAAGAGAAAACTTAAAGAAGACAGCTGTATGATGATAAACAACACCGAAATGGGAGCACCTTCAATTGACCTTCATTTGGACTGGAAAAATATATTGCTAACAGAGCAAAAAAAAGACAGATTATCACTATCAAATTTTTTGACAAACAACAAAGATTTTTTTAAAAAAGCTATAACCGACTTCCAAGTATAACTAAAAAGTTGAAAATAATTATAACGAAATACAACTCTAGACAGTAAATAACACAGTCAATGTTGTTAGGTATTTACACACAAAGCATCTGATAGTTGACACATATTCAACCATCACATATATGCAATTCCTTTTGGACCGCCCTATAAATCATGTATTTCTCCTGTATAACAGTATCTACCTATGATGCAACTTAGGCTACACAATAAAACATTTTTACATCATTTTGTGTAACTATATATCTACATAGTATATATTTCAACCACCCTGTATATTAACCTACTTATTGCCAGCCATTATAACTTTTTTAATAACCCTATATAACTGTATTTTATTCTAACCCATATTCTAAGCACCTTGAAGATTCAACTCCTAATGGTCTACCTTATAGATATAGCTTTATTTTAACATTTGTTAACCACCCTATTTAAAAACTATTCTACTCCGCCCTATAATTTCACTATCATATATATTCAACTACTGATAGCTACCTTATGTAATTATTTTGTCTGTATGTATGTGTATGTATACCTTGCGTTAGTCAAACACAACAGTCTAACAACACTTCCGAAAACTGTGACTGCTCTGTCTTACCTTACCTTAAAGAACAAACACTTCTCAAAAGTTCACTGTATAATTGAATCGGCTGTGAAATTTGCACTAAGAAAATTATATTTATTAGTTATTTTATATATCGATATAATTCCGACCGATACATCTGTGATACGGTTAATGCTTTTATCACTTTAGTTAGTGGTTTTGTTTGCTATAACTAAACACCCAGTGTATAATCACAACAAGTAGCAGTTTGGAGCTTGACATATGTTGTCACTGAATTTTCTATTAGGCCGGGATTAGGTGACACCAATAGCAGCGTCTTCACAAAATTGAAAAACTTTCATTTAAATCGGTATTTGTCGGGTATTCAAACAAAATGAGCTTGGTACTCATTAATTTCAGGAGCCAAAAATTTTATATTATACTACCTATTATATGCTTGGGATGTACATAGAAAATTTTCAAATTCGCTACTCAAACTTCTTGTGCCTGCAATTCCCACACTATTACGTTGAAATAAAAATATTCATGAGGAAATGTCAGTTACGTCACCTCGATGGAATTTTTGATAAGAATATTGGATTTTTTGGCTATTTTCTGCAAAACTGCATGTTTCAAGTCGCAGAAAAGTATATGAGACCACCTAGGGATCTTCTATAATAACTTTAAAAAAATACGCGCCGAATTGATAACCTCCCCGTTTTTGGAAGTCGGTTAAAAATCAACATCAAAGCGAATTTTTTGAGAAAAAATGTTCAACTACAAAACTAAACGATTGACAACGACTCCAGACTCGGAGGAGTTGAAACTTCGCCACACACAGATAAGTATAACAAAATATACAATACAAGATTTATATACAGAAAAGTGGTTGTTCATTTTGTAGACATCTCTTTCTCTCAGAATAACCGTGAGACAGCCAGTAATCCAGGCAATTTTACGAAATTGCCTTACTACACCTTATTCTTCATAAACAATTTTCAGATACATATCTGTTGCAGGAAAAAAATTTAGGATAGAAAACCCAATGAACAGGTATTTTAAACTGTCAGAAAACAATTTTCAGAATACTATGGCACGAGATCGAATAAACTATAAATTATCTTAGCTGTTCGACAAGGTATGGAATAGGGGCCCTTCTCTTATTATTGTATATCAGTGATCTAACATTCATTCCATGTAGCATTCTTGGATTTTTTGCAATTGATATTGCTAAAGACCCTTAAGACCTGGTACAGCAACTACATTGTCAAGTGTTTGGTTTAGATGTTGTGGTTTTTTAGTTCAACGCTAGTTCAAAGCATATATGTAATAAACGAAGAACCTTTAGCGGAACCATCGATATAAACAATGTCACGGCGCGTGAATAAATAAAGTCACCAATTAACCCTATGTCCAAGCCTTGCAGGTGGTGTATTCTTGGTTCCCTTGTCTTCTTGAAGCTATTCTCGCCAGCAGCTGTACAGCTTCGTAATGTTCTTACACTAATATCTGAACAGTACACTTAAAATGACGATGAACAACAAAAAAGCGCTTTGGTAAGCACGAAAAAATATAGCACCATAAATCCAACAAAATAAAAGCGTCTATCCCAAAAGGAGTTCAAAAACCCAAACAATGCATCCGAATGGATCGGCGGTCAAAAGCCTTATTAGGCGCAGAAAAAGGTTCGAAATGTAAACTAGCATGGGCGCAACGAAAAGTTTTCGAAAAAGGTGCAAAAGTTTAAAAATCAGTTAACTAATACAACCAACTTTAAACAATGGCAATATACAAAGTTGCTGGAACGCAACAATTACTCCAGTAGATATAATGCCAGACATAGACATGTATTCCACAATGCACATCCCTTTTTCATGGGTATAATTATTTTTAATAAATTGAATACTAGTTTAAAAAATATATAGTTAACTACAAAATATTCCTAATGTTAGTGAGAAGGATGCTATGTATTTTATTCTGTTGAATAGTTTCTTCGCAGATGAATCATGTAACTATTGTTTAAGCGAAAATTTCTTAATTGATGAGCACACTTACACCTAAAGAAATAGATCAGTATGGTAGTAAAATGCAAAATTTGGCCTTTGTTGTGAGACTTCGTTCCGACACTTCGTTCCGACACTTCTTTGACTTTCAAATACCCATACAACCTAGTTTTCTGTGTAAGAAACATTGGCCAGGTACATAAACAAATCTAACACCCAGTTAATATACAATACTATCACAAAATGTGTTTTTCGTTCTAATTCTCTATTTGCGAGATTTTGCATTAGAGTTTTTTGACGTACGTCAGAAATAATAACATCACTAAACAAGGCAATGCTACCCGCTGTGATTACCAAATTGCCATTACAGTTATGTGCTGGCCAAGTATATATGATAAATTAAACATTTTACATGACCACTTCTGAAAAATACTTAAGTTTAGAGTAATGGCCCTATTTATAAATTCTTAATATCGGACTTTAGAGCAGATACTGGAGGTTCAAAGCACATTAATAACGTACTCTAGAGCACATACTTCATAAGGCTTGAAAGCATAAAGAAAAATTATTGTTTTGTGGTATTAAACGAAAAGTTAGTTTCTTTGCAGGTTTGTTGCTGTTTGATGAAATCATGTTTGAGTACTTTATGTATTTATACACTTATTAAATATTAATATTGCATAGGACTTAAATTATTTACTGTTAGCTAAGTGAGTAGGTGTTTTAAAAAGTAATTATCTCGGGAAAAATAAGTTTACATATAGCTAATTTGGTGAAATTTAGAATTTCAGAGAGCCGCTTCGTAGCCTGGGTGTTCCACAATATTCATGTTTGTTCTAAAATAATTCTAAATAATCGTCTGGAGATTCTTTGATATTTTAAAAATGTTTACTTGAATAATTTAATTTTATTAATTTACACTACATACCTACCTGCAAATACATATATATATATATATATATATATATATATATATATATATATATTTGCAGATATGTATGTATTTATTTCAATGTTCCTGAAATTATGGCCATTACTGGGAATGATACAAAGAAAGAGAAATAGGGAAGTATATTTCGTAAGAAGCTTTCACTTTCATAGTTCATTCTTAAATGACTACCACTCTTTTTTCTTTTCTTATATAACTTATTATTTTAATTTGGTCAAAATTGTGTCTCCAGGATAATTAAAGTTCTATTTGCTACGTGACTTTGTCAGTATTGAAAACATCATACTCTACATGTGAAAATGTGATTTCTTTTCACTTTCCTTTAACTCAACTTCTGCAAAAATGTCATTTTATGTGAATTCTTAATAAATTATGGATTCTTACGGCCTCATTCGCTTACTTATTTAAATTTTTTACGACTTCGATATCCTTATCTTCACATTCATCTCCAATCTCCGATCAAATTAAGTGGAAAGCAAACATTCAATTAAAATACCACCAATAACTGTTTAACTTTTTTTTACGATTTAAAAATTATATATAATTGCACATCAAATAAAAATGTGTCGTCTTTCTCTTGTTGTTGTTTTTTTTTTCTGAAAGAGTTCATTTAATGAGCGTGACTTTAAAATACGATATTCGAACCACGAACTTGCATCTCTGCGGGCGACTTACCAGTTTTTTTTTACTAACGAAATTTAAAACACGTACCTAATTTGTTGTGAAGATAAAATCGGAGAGATAGTAACTTCTGTACAGTGATCGTTACAACGTAAGATTTTTATCTTAATTCTGAAGGAATATAAATTTGAAATAAGTCTTTGTCGAATGATTTTCTAGCCACTAGGTATCGTGTTTTGTTGCCTTATTACTCCAATCTATAGCGTAAAATTGAAAATAAAAACCCTCAAAATATGATTTTTTTGTTTTTTTTTTGCCTATTTTATGAAAATTAATGAACGGATCGTAATGTAGCCAGTGTTCAAGTTATGAACAAATCCTGCATAATGAGTGTTTATAAGTTCTGATTGAATCATTTTTCACTGAGAAAACTCAGAAAAACATGTAAGCAAAAATGGAGTCATTTTGAGTCATAACGTTTAACAGGAATTCCCTTATACCTTTACTCCAGTAACAATTTACAGAGAATAATTGGTAAGATTTTAACAGCAAAATCATAGAAGTAAATTATTTAATCATTAAGACCCCTCAAAAATATTTTGTATTTATTTTTGCTTATATTATGAAAAGTAAATAACGGATCGAAATGCACTCAATGGACAAGTGATGAAGAATCAGAAATTCTTAATGAGTATTTATAAGTCCTGATTGTATCATTTTTCATCTAGAAAGGTTAAACAAAGTCAAAAGTAGATTTTTTTTAAATTAATTATTTTCTTGTAACTAAATGTCGAACATATTCCTCAAAATGATAGTTTAATGTGTTAAGCTTATATGGCCTCAAGATGGTTAGTGTCTAATAAGTAGTTTTTGAAAATAGAAATTAATATACTTTAAGGAGATATTTTACAACACGAACTGTATTAACTAGGCTAGTTAAATCTTTGCTAAAGATTTTTGAAAGCTCATATAATACACTCCACTATCGTGGAATGCCAGGAAAATAGTTTAAAATGGTAGTAAGTATTGCATTAAAAGTGCAGATATGCGGCAGACAGCCAGAAAAATGCTGACAGTACCTAGCACATGAGCGGATTCAACATTTTATGAAGTAGGATCAAGTTTTGATGATTTGTATTGTTATATGTTTTTTCAACGCCGTTTATTATGTTTTTATTTACCTGTCTATTACCTGTGCATTAACTCATTTTTCCATTCCACTATGAGGACGAAGCCCTCACTTGCTAAAAAATGAATAATCATACTAGATGACGAATTCATTATTTGAATTGAAAAATTCAACATGACGGATCCAATATGGCGACTTTTAATACCAAAAAAGATTTCTAAACATACATAAATTGACTAAAATTTATACACGTCACTATTATAAAGATTTTAGGGTCACTGATTACTAATTCATTTTTATATATATTATATATATATTATATTATACATTTTCCTAATTATTTTATCTACTTTTATTCATAAAAATGACAGTGCTCGAAGAGAGCATTATTATATTTTTATTTCAGAGCTAATTCTTCAAGCTACAACCTCCTTTAGAGGTATTTTTTTTCAATTTGAAAGTCTGAAAAATCAATCAATTTGCTATTTTATTAAAGGTTGCCACTTTATTCATACGTTATCTAACACCGATATTCGTATTCTACTTACCTTCACCAGTCGATTCAATTTTCAGAATTGAAACTGGTTATTTCATTAAAATTCTGTATCTCTCAGAATCCGAGCATCCACCTGCCCCTTTTTGATCACAATAAGTAGGTACTGCACCCTGGAGAATCACGTTTGAACTGCCTTGTACAAGCAAGATTGAGCGAAGGGACCTAAGTAATAGTGGATTCAGAATCTAGGAAGATCCTATAATCCTACTTAACAGCGAAAAGTCCCCAATATTTTTTTTGGCCCCGTAGTACATTGGTTTATTACGTTAATAGCTACCTATTTACTATTATTAATTAAAATCCTTTTTTCCACTGGCTAGATGCGCCACTGTCAAGACATTTGACGAAAAGTTGAGTTGGCTAATTTAAACCAATATTTGCAACCAATAGTAATTCATTGTACGGCACCGTATTTTAAAAATTAACTTCTTAACTATTTTTCTGGCTTATCTCTGTGAAATATGCAGCGATCAAGATTTGAGAACACTCATTTGGAAGATTTTCTGATCCTTTACAAATTTTCCATTAACGGCAATATGAACGTTTAATCACTTTCCACAATATAACCAAACACATTTTTTGGGGTTCTTAATGTTCAAATAATTTACTACGCGTTTTGCTGTTAAATTTATGTAAGTTACTGTTATTTAAGTGATGGGTAAAGCAGTTTGCTGTTGAATTTTATGTAATTTAAAACTATTGACTGTTTTTTATAATTTTATTTCAAAAATATTTGTTTTGTAAGACAATGCAGTGGCCTGCTACTGATGCAGTATTATTTAGGACTATGTTAATTGAGTCGCCACTTCGTAAAATCAAAAATTCGTTTTCCGTGAAAGTTGTCTCTAAATATGTAGTCACAAATCCGTGACAACAGCATGTTAACGATTTTCTTTTGATTTAGTTTTATTGAAATAACACTACATTAACAAGACTACTAATAGACGATTCTTATAAAATATAAATAACTGTACCTACAATTGATAATTTAAATAATTTGGTCAAGTGCGAGATGGACTCGCATTGTAAGGGTTCCTTCAAGATTCGCTGTATTTAGTTTTCTAATTTGGCCCCCAAAAATTAACATTAGAGTTTTATTTTACTAATAAACTTTCAGGGAAGCCTTTTATAATCTATTGTCAGAATTTTGAGGCTCTATAGATTGGAAGATAAAGGGCAAAATAGTTTTAAATTATAAATTATTAAATCTGTTATTCAGATTATTTAAAAATACAAATAAAATATATTTTTCAAAATTTAAATAGTATAGTTTCTAAAATGGGAATTAAGTCGATGTTTAATATCTTTGCTAATATCTTTTAAACAAATGATTTAAAAATATGATATATTTGTAATTCACATAATGAGTCTTTTATTTGATATGTTACATGATTCGTTTGAAAATTGAATTTTTATTTTCCATTTAATTGTATAATTTGTCCCTAAAATTACCATGGAGGTTTTCTAATAATTTTTCTTATAAATCTCAAGTGAGTCCCAGTACCCCTAATTATTTTCAAAATTTTAGGTAGTATGGTTTCGGAAATAAAGCGAGAAATGAGAATTTTTTATATCTTCATGTTAATATCTTGTAAACAATTAATTTTAAAAATATGAAAAATATATATTTGTATTCCTCATAACAAGCCCCTTCATTTGATATATTGCATGACACGTTAAAAAATATTTTTTATTTTCCGTTTATTTTTATAAATTGCCCCCCATTATTAATATTAAAGATTTATTCGTATTTTTCCTGTAAATAAAAAAATTAGGTCTTATAGTTTGGGGAATAAAGGGGGGAATGGGATTTGTATTAGTCATAATGAGCCCTGTGATTTGATATAGTTACATGATACGTTCGAAATAAGAATTTGCCCCCCAAAATGAATATTAGGGAATTCTTCTTATTTTTCCAGTAAAGTTCAGGTGAGGCGCTATACCTATATTTTTTTTCAAAATTTTACAGCTTATGGTTTCGGAGATAAGGGGAGGAAATGGGTAACCTTTTAATTAATTTATTTTAAAAATATGAAAAAAATATACTTGAGTCAAAATCATGATGGGTTAGAAACAATTTTAATTTTATATTTTCCATTTAATTCTATAATTTCAAAATAAATATTAGGGGTTTCTCCTTAATTTTCCAGTTTCAGGTGAGGGGCTTAGAATTTTCCAGATGTCGGAGATAAGGGGGGGAATGGGTAAATTTTTTTATATTTTTGTTAATATCTAAAAATATGTAGTCTGATATATAACAGTCATTTTCCATTCTGTAATTTCCGAGGTTTCTCCTTATTTTTCCAACAGGAACCTATAAAACTATTTTTTTTTCAAAACTTTGTTATAGTTTCGATTTTCTCCTCAGAATGAGATTTCAGATATATTTTATTGAATTTTTTTTATTTTTAAATTTTTATTTAATTCTATAATTTGCCCCCCAAAATTAACATTAAATTTTTCCTGTAAAGTTCGGGCAATATATTTTCTATTTTTTTCAAAATTTTATAGACGGAGATTCTCCCCCCAGAAGTACTCCTAAAATCAAAATTTCTTCTTTTGCGATATGTGCTCCTGATCAGGTTACCAAACTATATCTTCATACCAAATTTCAACCTCTTCCATCCAGTAGTTTAGGAGAAAATTGCTGTGATGTGAGGCAATCCTTGATATTATAAGGGTATCCGTATACTGTATATACGGAACCCTAAAAACATATTTCATCTGTTGAAAATGCCTTCCACCTTGAAGGATACATGCTTCAGCTCTTTTGCTCATATTATCGCACACTCTTTGAAATATATCTCCAGAATTTCTTATCATATCGCAGGAGGCTTTTATACGATCCTTCAGCTCTTCTAGAGGTGTGGTAAACGGGGTTTTAAGAAAAAGTCAAAAGTACTTAAATCTGGAGCCCTAAGGGGCAATTGATGGAGTCCACACGACCTACCAATCAATTATAACACATTCGATTTAAATATTGTCTTTCTTTACACTAAATGAATGGGCGCGCCGTCACACATGATCCACAGTCTTTTTCTAATTATAAGTGGTACCTACTTCTACCAGCGATAATAATGGACATTTCGCCTTTCTGGTAGGAAAAAAGGTCCAATTAAGTATTTCGGCCAATACAATTGCGGAAAATTGTTTTTGATTGTTAAATTTTACAAATGCGTCGGAGTTTTCGTCGGCCCAAATATGATTATTGCGGAAATACCTGACAGCTTTTCTGGAAAACTTAGCTTCATCTGTAAACATTATTTCTTGGTCAACTACGAGATTATGCGCAATTTTTTCTAGAAACCATTGACAAAAATTAAACCGTTGACAAAAATTAACTGGCAAGGAAAGTCTCGGGGAAGTAACGCTTGGACCCGTTTAGAATGGCAATAAGCTCCGTGGGTTCAAATTCAATTTTAAAACAAAAATTCAATATTTACAACAATTGATTTTTCAAAATTAATTTACATCGAAACAATGACACTATCTAAGCCGAACTAACTAAGTCTTGAACTATATAATACCTTATATACCCGTCATCGAATTTTCCCCTCGTTTTGGATGGGTATTACATTTGTTCGCCCATCATTCGTGATCAATAGTTTTTGCTCCATTCGAAGATTCCAGTTCTTTCTTTATTATCCCAGAGATTGATGTTTTATCGGAATGAATAATGTTTTCTCCAGTGGGGCGAATAATTTTTATAACAATATGATACGGGTAAAGGAGAATATCGTGCACAATTCTCCAAACTAGAATGTGCGAGATATTTAAATTGTTTCCAATTTTCCTAGTACTAAGTTCAGGATGTTCTTCAATCGAATTTATAACTGCTTCTTGAATTTCTTTTTTTTAATTATTAATTATTGACTTTAAAGTACCTATTTAAGTCAACGTTCTATGTACATTTGCAAATGTTAGGAAAACGCTCTTGATATAATCGCCTAGCTTTCGGCGATCTGCCATCAGCCAAACCTTACATGTAATACATTTCTGCCAACTCCTCATTAGTAATCTCAACCGTTACTTTTCAAAATAACAATGCTCAGATATTTTAAACAACTATTCATAAGACGCGAAGAGCTGAATTTAAAAAGTGAACTGTCAAATTAAATGACAACAGAAATAATATTCTTACAGCCACAGCCTACTACAATGATAAGTAATAAAAGCTTTTTAATGAAGTAATGGTTTTTATTTTTTTTTATTTTTATCTAAACTTTAATTTGTATTTTTGAAATGCTTATTCATTTATGGGGAGATTTGGTCTGCTGAATTTTTTGAGTCCATTTTATGGTAAGTAAATATAGTTTGACGAAGAGCTGACGCATTTCCTCACGACAAAAAATTGTTATAATGCTCCTCAGTGCAGAATTCCACTTCTAATGTATAATTAAAGTTCCCTGACAATATCTGAACTTCAGTAATGACGAAATAGTTTGTTGCCGAATCATTATCACTCGGTACGGAATCTTCGTTATATCTAGATATTTAATATTTCCTATTACCTTGCAGCTGCCATAGTTATTCCATTTCAACTTCGAAAATTCCAAGTTCTGGAGCTTCTTCGCGTGAGAAATTTCAGCAAATCACAATCGGAGTTCAATTAACACTTAGCTGAGTCCCACCGTTACACCTGCTCTCGCAGGAATGGGGAGATGCAGGAATTACATTTCGAGTTCGAGAATTAAATTTGAAGTAGTTTCTGATTGTTCTGGAGTTGGTGTGGAGTTGTAATTAGTAGCGATCTGTTTACACTGGGTGAAATACTATGTTAGGGGATACAATTAAAATTTCGGAGAATGAGACAAAGAATCCACATCACAGATCTCTCAAAGCACTACCTTAAAAATACTTATTTTATGTCGCATGATTAAATATATAAACAAACAGCAATGGGATCACCACTATCTCCAGTAGTCGCAACTCTATCCATGACATGTATTGTGGAAAAAAGGAATTTAGTCGCAAGCCTTATGCCAAAAAATGCATTAGATACGTAGAATTTGTCGTATGAACTTTTGACACAGAATGGCTACACAAGTTCTTAAATCACTTTAAAAATTTTTCCACCCTAGGATTCAATTCACGTTAGAATTCCCAGAGAACAAACAACTGCCTTTCCTTCACGTCCACGTAACAAGAACTCAGACTGAACTCCTAAAACACGCCATTTATAGAAAACTAACACACACCAATACATATCTGAATGCAGACTCCCATCACCACCCCTCGCAAATACAGAGAGTTGCGAGTATACTAATTCCGAGATCAATAAGGCTCACAACCACAAGCACAATAACTAAAAAAGTTTATTGCAGCACTACAACAAAATGAATATTCACACCACGCAATCAAACACAAAATAAGACAGGATACAGAACTGAAACAAAAGAAATATGTTAGTGGGAAATAAAAAAAACACCCTACCGTACATCAAAAGAACTCAGAATCCGCCGAATTCTTCGAAAACATAGGTATAACTTTGAGAAATCCAAAACCCAAAATCAATATACAAAAAATCAGTTTGCACATCCACTGCATGTGATTCCTGTAACAAAAGGTTGTATCGGCCAAACGAACAGGAGAATGTCTACTCGATTAGAAGAACATCAACTAGCTGTCAAAAACAAACAGCTTATTTCAGAAGTTAAAAATGGATCTCGAAACTAATTTTGACAACTGCAAACAAATAGTTAACATCAAGGCCGTACCCAGCTTTTGGTTTAGGGAGGGGCAAAATTGTTGTATAGGGGGGCAAATCGGAAAAAAATGTCCTAGAGAAAGTGACAAATCAGAAATTTTTCGGTCCAGGGGGGGTGGGAAAGTCAGAAATTTGATGGCAGGTTTTTCGGGTCCAAACAGGACAGTTGAAAAAAACAGGATAGCTAAACCATGAGATGATGGCCTGAATCTGTCCAGCACTTGGATGTCAATTACTAGGCAATACAAAACCGAATCAGAAACACATACAGCGGAAGTCACAACTGGTCAAGTGACCTAAACGACTGCGGAGATACAAATTTATTGTGTTTTTACAAAATTTATTGACAATTTGTTCCAGAGTTTCACCGTTTAACCCCCGGAGAACACACCGTTATTTGATAAACACCAATCGTTATTCCCTAACTCATCTCGTTCATCATAATCATTATAATCGTTTTCATTCGATAAAACGCCCCTATACGAACCTGTCTGTTACACTTATCGCATTTGATTCGTGTCTGTATTTATTTCGGCAAAGGGTGCAACCACCGAACATATCAGATATATATATATTCGGCAGACACAGCCGACACAACATGAAGAGAGGCAGTTGGCGACGTTTCGCAAATTTGAGTTCGACCCTCTTCCGGTACATTGCGTGCACTATCTCGTCTTCCACTAATTAGGCTTTCAGATTTTGTTCTACAGGAGGAGGCTTTCGAAGGGTAATCTGTGCCTAAACGGAGGGAGAAACTTTAGTTTTCGCATTTTGCGGTTTTGTGTGTAATGGGTCGAAACAATGGTGGATAAAAATAGTGAACTGCATATAGATTGATATTAAATGTCCAAAAACTCCCAATTTCATGCGCATAATTACAACATTTGTTATATGTTACCTATCTTTACTTCATTATTATTCAAGATTATGAGTTCAAATCGTTAAGTTTATTCTATCGAACCACCCCATGTTTACATTAAATAAAATTATGAAAATAAATTAGGAAAAACACCTAATATCGTTTGTGCAGAATTTGGCGATTATTGATTCTAGTGTGATTTGTATCTGAATTGGAACTTAACTAAACTATAAGAATTTTAATTTTATTTTACTGATGATAGTTTCAGTCTATACTTGATGAAAATTCATTTTAATATTATATTAAAATAAATACACTGATTAAAGACAGAACAGAAATGTACTTAAAACTAAAATAAAATTATTTTAAAATAAATACACTGATGTAATTTTCACTTAAATTTATTTACTATTGACAATTGTTTCACCAGGTTACTGGTTTCTTCAGAATACAACGTAAGACTAACAGTTAAATGCCTTAAACTATTACAAAAGACTATGGTGATGCAATTACAGAGGTATTTAGAGGATTATTGAAGCAGATAGGAGGGAATTATCACATTAAGAAAGTACAATATTATAATTGGGTTTTTAAAAATGGATAAATTATGGCTGTAAGGAGTTTATATAATTCTATTGAAAAGATTAAGTAATGGGGATGAATTGGTTTCGGTTTGATCATTCAAGAGGTATGGTGAATTTTTGTTTTTGTTAATTTCTAATGACTCTAAAAGATATAATTTTTTACTTTTATGTTGTCAATGTAATACTTCGAACGTATTCTGAGGTACATGATTTTCATTCAATAAATGGTTGGCAAAAGTTGACTTATTATAATTGTGGCACTCAAAAGCTTTGGTATGTTCATCCCATCTTGTCTTGAATGATCTTCCCGTATGACCGAGGTAGAAACTAGGGCAACTACCACATGTCAACTTATAGACACCCGAGTTGATATTTTTGTTCATTTTATCTTTATTGTTTCTTATATGTTTTCCTAAGTTGTTATCTGTTTTAAAGGCTGTATGAATGTTTCTATTTAATATAAATTGGGCTATTTTTTGAGAAGGGAAGCCGATGAATGTGATACTTTTATATAGTTTGGGGTCGATATTAGGGGTAGTAGGATATACTTCATTTAAAGCCTTTTTATTTAATTTTTTAGTTAACGTATTGTCGATAATTTGTGGGTTATAACCGTTATTGACAGCAATACATTTTATTCTGTGTAGTTCTGTATCAAAGTGAGTTTTTGATAGTGGGATGGTAACCAATCTGTGCAACATACTATGGTATGCTGCAAGTTTGTATTGGTAAGGATGGTGTGAACTATTGTGGATTGTAAGGTCCTTGTGTGAAGGTTTATGATAAATGGAAAAGGTCTGATAGGGTGATTATCTTTATGGAGCTTAATTAGTGAATATAAACCTCCAAATTTCAACTTCAAGTTAAAAATACACTTAAAGAAATCAATTTTTTATTTAATGAATTTCAAAAAAGAACCTTAACAGTAATGAATCCATATCCCCCTCGTTTATATTCACTAATTAAACTCCATAAAATAATCACCCTATGAGACCCTATTATTTCCTATTTCTCAGCTCCTTCTTCGAAAATTTCCAAAGCACTCTTTGACATGTTAAAGATATACTCCAAATTCACTCCAACACATAACATAAAAAATTCCCTTGACTTAGTGACAAGAATTCAAAAACTAACTCTACCTAATAACTGCATACTATTATCATTCGATGTAGTCAATCTTTTTCCCAGCATTCCACCAGAAGAATGTACTACCCTTATCATGAACTTATTAGAATCAAACAATATCAACCCAATTATAAAAAACGAAATAATCAGTCTCTTACAACTTTGCCTTAACCAAAATTATTTTCAATTCAACAATAACATCCACACTTGTAAACAAGGTTTAATTATGGGTAACCCATTAAGCCCTCTTTGGCCGAAATATTTATGAACAACATAGAATCACTCATTTTCAAACACAATCTAAACAGTAAAATCCTATATTGGTATCGATATGTTGACGACATTTTTGCTTGTTTTACTGGTACTTACAGACAATTACAGTTATTCCATAAATATATAAATAAAATCCATCCTAACATAAAATTCACCCTAGAAACTGAGACAGACAATACATTAAATTTCCTTGACTTAACCATCAATAGACATAACAACAAACATACCTTCTCCATTTATCATAAACCTTCTCACACGGAACTTACAATCCACAATAGTTCACACCATCCTTACCAATACAAACTTGCAGCATACCACAGTATGTTGCACAGATTGGTTACCATCCCACTATCAAAACTCACTTTGATACAGAACTACACAGAATAAAATGTATTGCTGTCAATAATGGTTATAACCCTCAAATTATCGACAATATGTTAACTAAAAAATTAAATAAAAAGGCTTTAAATGAAGTACTACCCCTAATATCGACCCCAAACTATATAAAAGTATCACATTCATCGGCTCCCCTTCTCAAAAAATAGCCCAATTTTTATTAAATAGAAACATTCATACAGCTTTTAAAACAGATAACAACTTAGGAAAACATATAGAAACAATAAAGATAAAATGAACAAAAATATCAACTCGGGTGTCTATAGTTGACATGTGGTAGTTGCCCTAGTTTCTACCTCGGTCATACGGGAAGATCATTCAAGACAAGATGGGATGAACATACCAAAGCAATTATAATAAGTCAACTTTTGCCGACCATTTATTGAATGAAAATCATGTACCTCAGAATACGTTCGAAGTATTACATTTACAACATAAAAGTAAAAAATTATATCTTTTAGTGTCATTAGAAATTAACAAAAACAAAAATTCACCATACCTCTTGAATGATCAAACCGAAACCAATTCATCCCCATTACTTAATCTTTTCAATAGAATTATATAAACTCATTACAGCCATAATTTATCCATTTTTAAAAACCCAATTATAATATTGTACTTTCTTAATGTGATAATCCCCTCCTATCTGCTTCAATAATCCTCTAAATACCTCTGTAATTGCATCACCATAGTCTTTTGTAATAGTTTAAGGCATTTAACTGTTAGTCTTACGTTGTATTCTGAAGAAACCAGTAACCTGGTGAAACAATTGTCAATAGTAAATAAATTTAAGTGAAAATTACATCAGTGTATTTATTTTAATATAATTTTATTTTAGTTTTAAGTACATTTCTGTTCTGTCTTTAATTTATTTAGGAAGAATGAGATTAAAATATAGGAATTTGGTAAATTCTTAATGAGTCTGTATTCAAATGTTCCATTAATAATTCAAATGAATCCATCTAAATCGTCATAACTGTGCCAATAACGTATTTTTAGTTAAGAATATCTCTAAATATTTCTGAGATGAACTCCAAAGTTTAAAAGGTTTCACTAATTCAATCTCTCACTATAGCTTGATTGGTTAGTCAAATGTAAAAATAAGCTGAAAGGAAACAAGTTGCCCTGTTATACAATTTAGATCAGTTCTGAATAAAAATTAGAATTCAGGTTTTCGATAAAGGCGTCCCCGAAGATGCTTTTGACTGCTCTAATTTGGTTTTTTATTTAAGAATATTTGTTATTAAACCAAATTACTTTTAGTTTCACTTAATTATAACTAAGCTAAATACATTGATTTAATTACCCGAATTAAAATTTTTAGATTCTAAGAATTCAGCTCAAAGAAGAGTGTGGTAAATAAAGGAAATGTTCAGCAAAAGTAATAATTTCAGAAAACGATGCATGCGTAAGGTATAAGACAAGTTTCAGTTTCCTTTTTTTGATCACATAATGTAGTTGAAAATATGATTTGTCTCTATTATCTATTTCAGTATCTAAAAGTTAAATAACAAAAATTATCCATAAAAGTAGAAAATTAAGGAAAACAAAGAGTACCTTGTAGGATTGACTAAAATTTGAATTCGCCATTAAATATAAAGAAACCGTCCTACTGACTACTGTAAATAAGTGTTTTAAATCAAGAGGATCTCATATTCTAAAGGTATTGATCTCTTAAAATTTGTAAAGATTCATTTGGTCATAACTTAATTTTGGAACTAGGATCGTTAGTGTCCATTTCTTTTTGACAACAATGGTACTGCAAGTCACAATAGACAACTTAAATATAGTTGTGACAGCTCCAATTATGTACCTATATTCAATTAATTTCTTTCACTGAACACTGTAACGTAATTTCAGAACGATTATTTTGCAATAATCAAGACCGTTCTTTAATTACCAATATAATTCTTGATATGCTTTATTAGGTCTCTCGACGATACTTCTGAACGTTCTAATGAAGTATTTACAATTAAGAAAATCTCTTATTTCAATTGATTTAAGTCATTACTTGTAACTGAACTTACATTGTTATATAAATTCTAAATTTCCGAACTAAAATTGTTAGGAAATGTAAAATCGTAGACGAAACAACGAGTGTACAAAGACAGGTTTAAGTTGTTCTGCTTTTCATAATCGGACAATAACGTTTGAGTAGTCACCAGTCTTTGTATCTTCTTCGTGATAGTTCTCGTTTAAGAAGAAGGGAATTGAAATAAAACAGGAGAAAATTAAATTAACCATATTTGTAAAATAATTCAGTGGAATTAATGGCGTTACCTGGAGATCAAATTTTAACATAGTAAGGCTGTATTTCGGGAACAACCCGTCAAATTTTGTCTCCCCAGTACTCAATTTTTTCTGGCTTATTGACAAATACATGCGACTTTACCTGTTTCCAGAGAAAATAATCTAAGGGCGTCAAATCGCCAGTTAACAGATCCATTTCGTGAAACTAAACGTTCGCCAGTCGAAATTAATTGTGTGGCTTGTGGCCCCGTTCTGTGTTCTACATTAATACCTTTCCGTTGAGGCGCAAAAAACTTACTTATCATGTCTCTGTACCGCTCACCGTTGACCCTAACATTCTGACCATCATCAGTATTGAAATCATAAAAATTATGATTGCTAATATAGCTTCAATTCCTCTACAATCAATCAATGTTCCATAAGGTGGATGGACACAAATTTAATTACTGAGCACGACAAAGCCGTCGCCAGAAAAATGTGTGTGGGGTAGGGGAGGTTGATTATTTTATCTTTTTTTAAGACTGATGGTTTGATTAGGACCGCGAAAATTTTTCTATTAATGTACTTCCAGTATATAAAAAATATTTTTTAAGAAAAAACTTGTTAATTGGTTAAAATTGAATCTTTAACTCCAAATTTCGGGTGGATAAACTTCCGAACCTCTCCCAAAGACGATTATGGCTACCATAAAATGCATGTAGTACCTGATCAATTTGTCCAATTGAACCAAGAACTGTTAAATCGGCTGTCCCAGAAATCGGTGTTGGCAATTTAAAGTTTTCCGCCTCAAAAAACACTCTTTAGGATGTGAACAATATTCTAGAGCTTAATAGATTATCAAATAATAAAATAGCGTTATTCGGGTTTACTAAACTACTTTGACATTGCAAATACAATTGACGATGCAATTTCTACAAAGCTGACTAATTCAATTTATATTACATCCAATGTATGAAAACATGTCAACTCGTGCTCCCAGTGCAATCTATTAAATTACCCCTATCTATCACCGAGATAATTAAATACATCTTCTTCACATTTACAAATATCCTCATTTAAAATCATGACACTTTCGTTCATATTGTCAATCCCCTTTATTTTTACCCCGTGTACAATTCACCGTAAAATAAGTTAGCAGAAAAACTAATAGAAAGCATTTATAATAAAAGGACGGCATCTGTGTATAATTTGGTGCGTTTCGTTCTCATTTGCACTCCCTCAATCAATAGCTGTAAAATAAGTGTTGGGGGATATAAAGTATAAACAGTGAAGAGTTCAACCCTCGCTTTTAAATACTCCCTTTACCGTGTCGTTTGCAGGAGGGATTGAATTGAACACATGCGGCATCTATTTCACAATGCTCTAAAATAAGTTTTTGTCATATACTGTGGCAATTTAAAAATCAAAATCGGGAGAAAATCAAGATTTCATTATACTAGGTATTTCACAAAGGAGGTTGTCAAAATTGTTTTCAATTAATTCACGGCGCAAATAATCCGCGACAAACTCTCTTTGGAAAATTTCTGTAATATTTTATATTTTTAATATATTTTAATCATTTAAAAATATTTAAATAATATTCTAATTCTAGACTAATTCTACAAAAAAATAGAAAAAGTTTACTACACGATCTTTTCTTACGCTGATGATACTGCGACAATAACTTATCACAAAACTTAGCAAGGTGTAGAATCAAAAATGAATCATTCCCTGAATCACAAATCCCTGAATATAGATAAAACAGTTTATATGCTTTTTCGGTAATCGATGCGATAATTTACCACACTCCATTAATGTTCATATAAACGGAAAGAAGGTATGTAAGGTAAATGAGTTCAAATATTTAGGAGTCAGTTTTGATCCTCATCTAAAATGGGATATAATTTTTTTCTGAGTGCTTTGGGAATAACACCACATAAACTTAAAAGTCTGTATATTTCAAAAAGTCCAAACGTTTCAAGGTCTAAATCAGACCCCGTTTTCAGTGGTATTAATACAAATGAACAAGAAATTAAAAAATTTTAAAAATAAAGGGATTCATTTGGACTTTTTGAAATATACGGACTTTCAAGTTTATGTGGTGTTATTCCCAAAGAACTCAGAAAAAATAAAAACCAGATATGCCACAATTATCGTTCAGAAAACAATTGGGATAAACATATTGAATATATTATAAAAAACTAAATATTTGATATTTATAAAATATAAAATACTTTCTGTTCCATAGGATAATCAACTATGGCAATATAGCATGGCGAGGAGCTTACGATAATAATCTTAACCTGGTGTAAGGGTACAAAACAGAATTTTAAAATTTATTAACAAGAATAAATATTATTCCAGCAAAAACTCACTGAATTTGGATTAAATTTTCTGGCTAAAATCTTTATTATGTCACTATACAGAATTAAGTAATAGATGCATTACATCGAATTCTAAAAACAGATTTAAAAATCTATAGATGCCGAAAATAAAATAGCAGGAGAAGAAGTCTTGTCGTGGCCATTAGATAATGTAATGAACTTCTAAATGAGTTAACGAAAACCTCAAAAAAAAGAATTAAAATAAATGAATTCTGAACAAGTTTCATGATTTTTCTTTCAGTAAATATAAACCATGAGTATTCAGACAAATATTAAGTTTAAAAAAATAGCTGAAGTTTGTATACTTATTTAGTTTTTATATAATGTTATATATTGTTATCATTAATTGGATTTAGCTTCTAGTTTTGAGTATATTAATTAGCAATTATATCCCAATCCTACACACAGGCAAGTGGATTGCCTCTGTAGGTGCTATATAAAATATAGTATTTAACTAAACTATAATAATTGTGTATAAGCGTATTACTGGTTTCACATAAAATAAATAAATAAAAAATATTTCTCAATTTATTTATTTATTTATATACGGGACTTACACCCAATTAACACAAATTAATTGTTGCTCTCGGAATAAAGCAGTTTATGATAAGATTAATCCGACAGCAGGATTCGTGAAATGTGTTACAATTTAAAAAAAAAAGCTCAAAATCTCCATTTTCTATTCTGGCCTTTTAATGTTTCCGAAGAAAATAAAATTTGAAAATGTATATAGTTGTGAGAGATGTCATCTGGACATCTTTAAATAAGATGCATCTTCCGAATTTCCGTTGTATCTGTTCGATTGTATGACGAGTGCTATTTAGAGATCACACTGAAGATGCGTATTCTAATATAAGTATGGCTATAAAGGAGTGGAATAATCGAATTGAATCTGTATTCTTATACTCCTGGGTAATTATTTTTATGAAGCCGAGTGATTTAAGAGCCATTTGATTAAAGTGTGCAACAAACGATAAACTTGGTTCAATTAAGACACCAAAATTTCTAATTTCTCGAGCGAAAGACCGGGTTCTTTTGCCCAATTTATAATCAAATAGTATTGGGTTGCGATTTTGAGAAACACATAAACTATTACATATTGATGGGTTGAGTTCCATACCACTAGTCAAACACCAAGCATCAAGTCTATCTAAGTCAGACACTGCACAGAGCAGTCTTCTTCAGAGTGGATGGCCATATGACATTTGTGGTTGTCTACAAAAAACAAGTAATTAGCATTTTCAAAGCAGTTAAATATATCGTTTATAAATATCTTAAATAAAAGAGGTCCAAAATGAGAGCTCTGAGAAAGTAAATATGAAATATTTCTATAAAATTTCTGAACTATTTCATGTTTGATTTGAAATATTTCAAAATACTCCTTAAAATATTTCTATGTCCCCGACATAGAAATAATTTATGAAATATTCCAGTAATTTTTACGAAATATTTCTGTAATATTTTATAAAATATTTAAAAATATATATGTAAAATATATTTTAATCATATATTTTTATAATGTTTTATTTTGAAATATTATAAAATATTTCGGAATTGATCATATTTTCACGAGAAAATACCAATATTTCAAGATATATTTCCTTTTCCATTTCACGTTTTATGATATATTTAAAAAATATATCGTAAGCGTACGAATATTTAAAACAAATTAGAGTAAAATATTTTAAAATAGTTACATAATATTTTATGTTTGAAATATTTTCTAGAAATGTTTTGGAAATATTAACACATTCGCGATTAAAACTATTTTGAAATATTTCATGAAATATTTCTATAATATTCCACTAAATATTTCCTGAAATAGTAGAACATTCATAGTAAATGAGATAAACACAAATTTGCTATCAGTTTTTATGGTAGTTTTTCAGGGCGGTAATTAAACAGGGCCAACTGAATTAAGTTCATCAGTTTTTATCTTCTGTATTCCCAATCTTTTCATGCTACAAAAATGTATATTAATATTTTTTAACATCTCGAAAAAACAAATTAAATCATGGAGAGGACTTTATACACCATTTTTTGATGTCGGTCAAGCTAGTATAGTCCTTTGTCTTTCTTCAACCTCTTCCGAGAAACAGTGGCTATGCCACATTTAGACAAAACTTTGGCATAGCCTTAGTCATATCTCGGAAACAAACAGGACTTTCAGGGTATTTTTTGGAGCATATTTTATTGCTCATTAATTGTCGTCAGTTGGCACCAAGGTAAATAAGTATCCCGCTGTTTTCCATTGTAAACATATTTTTTAATGTTAGTTAATTGGTGAGTTTGGCGTGAAAATGATTTTATTTTCCCAACCCTTTTCAACAAACAATGGCTCTTCCAAAATTATGTCTCTGGAACGATCAGCGCCATCGCGGACATCTTGGACGCATACTTTAGTGCTAAATATTTGCACCAGGGTAAGTACCAAAGCTTCTGCTTTCACCCCTAGTTCACTGTACATCCTTGGAGTTAAGAAAAATCGTATTATGATATTATCCATTCTAAAGAAAAGCGGACTATTGCTAATTAATACCAGAAGTTCTGCGTGAAACAGAATTCTTTTGATCACAATATTACCGAGAAACAATTGCTAATGAACCTGACAAAAATATTTTCCGTTGTAAAGATCAATGGACTATTTCTTGCTTATTATTTGCTGAAGTTTTGCAAGACAAAGGATTTTATAACTATAGTTTCAGAATGAATGAATTTTTGTTAAAATTTTACTAACGTTCATGTTATTGCTACAATAATTGTATGACACAGATAATTTTGTAGTATGGAGTTATCATTATGATACCTAAATTGTCATTTTCTGTTGTTTCAGAATCGGTGTCATCAGTATCAACAGACGATTGCACGGTTAAACGTCGAAATTTCTGCACTGCGTCAACAACTCGAACAAGTTGGCAAAGATACGACTCCCGAGGTAAACTTACGAGCGGCGTTGCAACGACAAGCCGAAGAATCCCGAAAACAATACGAAAAGTGTCTGGACGACGTAGCTAGTCAAGTTGTACGAGCTCTGTTAGCCCAAAAGGTAATTTATGTGCCAAAATCCTTCAATAATTACCTATTAGCTGTTTACTTTAATAATAATTTCAATTCCTTCTCCTTCAAATATTAGCTTTTCCGGCCAGTAGCTTTCAAGGCTGATTGTCGTCTTGGTCTGAACGACCTTATTGACCATACACAAATGTTTTCTAATGTTTAATAAATCACATATAGGTAGATCTATTTACAGGAACGGGATAGCCTAGGACTTCCGGCTGAACAATTACTATCACTACTCACTCTTACTGTGTCCTTAATCACTTTAGAAGCGATCATTAATTGGTCGGGAATAAACGAAGGAATCAGGTATTGAAAAGGAAGAAAACTTCATCTAACCGTTATTTGCTCACTTAACCCCAATTTTTCTTAACCTAAAATACCCAGAAACACCCCAATTTTTCTTAACCTAAAATACCCAGAAACATGTAATCTGATACCAAGTTCCAGGCTGGGGCCCTTCAGCATGGGCTGATATTAGTCTCCAGAAATCATCACGTTGATCCCGCCATCTTAAGCGGAACCTGTGCAGGTATGCTCGAAAGCATCCATGTCCAGTCTAAAACCCAACATCCCCATGCTAGCGGTTGACTCGCTCAAACTTTCATCGCTGTTTCCTGTCTGGTCTTTTTTGCGATACTGCAGCCAGGATTTTTTACCGCCTCGTAAGATTCCGTACAGCTCACTCGAATTACTGATTTCATAACCGATACGTTAGTCTGTTGAAACCAGTAGCTGTCTTCTTATACCGCTAGAAACCCTACCCCATATCTGACCATGGTAGAGCTGATGAAGGGCTGCGACTTATGTAAATGTCGCCTATGAGGCTGATCAAGGAGTGTTTCTCTGCTCTGCTAAACTCAAGTCTGAGAGCTCTCTGTGGCTATCGAATGAGAAGGTTGTTTGTATCTCTCTATGTCTGCGCACTCTGTCGGCGAATGCCACTTGACGCCCTTTTTTTTTATCCGAAGAGGGGGAAATACATTCCGTACTTAGCTAGCACGTGCTGGCCGTCGTGCGGGACTCCCGATGCAATGACTTCAAAGCAAGAGTAAATCGTTGCATTGAAACCAGTATACCGTATACCCGCTAAAACCCTAACCTCTTTCTCCTACAACCATGGTCCCCTGCGGCACTCTCAATCAATACTACTTCGCAAGGGTGGTTCATTGCAGATGTTTACTGCTCTTACATTGAAAGCCTCTAAAGCCTACTCCTCGAACGTATTGCGGAGTTCTTTGAGGATAGTCTCCGCGTAATCTGATACCAAGTTCCAGGCTTGGGGGCCCTTCAGCATGGCTTCTACTAATTGTTCTGGAACGATATTAGTCTCCAGAATCCTCTCCACTTCAGCACGTTGATCCTGAAACCGGGGGCAGGAGAAGAACACGTGTTCCGCGTCCTCTACCACGTCCGTACAGTGTGGGCAGTTTGGGGAGTTTGCCCTCCTGAACCTGTGCAGGTATGCTCGAAAGCATCCATGTCCAGTCAGGAGTTGAGTGATGTAAACCCAACATCCCCATGCTGGCGGTTGACCCAACGACTGATGTTAGGTATCAATCGATATGTCCACCGGCCTTTAGTAGAGCTGTCCCACCTCTCCTGCCATTGCCCTAGGACTCATGGCTCTTTCATCGCTGTTTCCTGTCGGCTGGTCTTTTTCTAACTTTCTGCGATAAAGCCGTCCCCTTTCTGCAGCCAGGATGTCGATTGGCAGGGTAGAGGCAATCACACTCACCGCCTCGTAAGACACAGTGCGGTAGGATGATGCCACTCGAATCGCTGAGAGCCGCTGGACTGATTTCATTTTCCGGCGGTACGATGGTAGCTCGAGCGATTTCTCCCATACCGGTGCCCCGTACAACAAAACAGAAGTAGTTACTGTTGCCAGTAGCTGTCTTCTTATCTGTCTAGGGCCTCCGACATTCGGCATTATTCTAGATAATGCCCCCTGTACCCCAGCTGCTTTCTTGCTGGCCGCGATTATGTGCTCTTTGAAGTTGAGCCGTGCGTCCAGGAGCACCCCCAAATAGCTGATGAAGGGCTGCGACTGTATGTAGGAGTCGCCTATTTTGAGGGTGATGGTTTCCCTTGCCTTTCGACTGCTAACAAGAAGTGTTTCGGTCTTTTGTTCTGCTAAACTCAAGTCCGCTGCGAGCATCCAATGCTGAATTGTGGCTATAGCGAATGAGAAGGTTGTTTGTATCTCCTCTATGTGCTTGCGCACTATGATCAATGCCACATCATCGGCGAATGCCACTAGCCTGACGCCCTCAGGCAGACCGAGCAGGAGCAGGTCGTTGTACATTACGTTCCATAAGAGGGGGCCAAGAACAGAGCCCTGAGGTACACCTCCTGTGATCTTATAGTCTACTTGCCCATTTTCAGTTTGGTACAACAAGATGCGGTCCTTGAAATACGCTGAAACCATTCTGCGCAAGTACTGCGGAACTTCCATCCTGACAAGAGCCTCCAAAATGCGGTCCCAGCGGGCCGAGTTAAAGGCGTTCTTGATATCCAGGGTGACTATTAGACAGTACTTTTTTCCACCTCTTCTCCATCTCTTTCCCGAGATAGCCTCTCTGGCGATGCTGGTAACGAGCTTCACGGCATCGATGGTTGATCTCCCCTTTCTGAACCCGAATTGGTTGGTGGAAAGTTTTGGCTCAACGTAGGGCTCCAGCCTATCTGCTATTATCCTTTCAAGGAGTTTTCCCGCAGAGTCCAACATACAGAGGGGACGATATGATGACGGTTCGTCGGGAGGTTTCTTTCCCCCTTTAGGGAGGAGCACAAGCCTCTGCTTTTTCCACTTAGTCGGGAAAACCCCCTGCTTTAGGCAGGTCTCATACATGTGTAGAAACATGTCAGGCCTATTGGCTATGGCGCATTTTAGCGCGATGTTAGGTATGCCATCTGGACCGGGAGCTTTACCGTTTTGGAGCCGGTTGCACGCGCCCATCAGCTCACTCATAGTCACTGATGGTATATCTTCGTCCCTCACCTGCCATGAATGATAAGCGGGTAGCTCAGGCTTCGCAGGAAACAAGTGAGTGACAATGCGGTGCAATGATTCGGGGCAGTTCGTTGATGTCATGGGAGGGGCCTTAATTTTATGCATCACGATTTTATACGGTTTTCCCCATGGATCTTGATTAACTTCGTCACACAACTCCTTCCAGTAGGATCTCTTGCTTGAAAGAATGGCTCTTCGTAGTTGTTGTCTTTTGATCTCATAGTCGAGCCTTAGTTCTTCTGTTGTGACTCTGGCGCGTCTCCGTGCTCGTTGATGCAGCCTTCGTGCTTTCAGACACTCTCGTCGGTGTTGTGAGATCGTGTCGTTCCACCAGTAAACTGGTGGGCGGCTGGTGTTCTGCCGTCTCCTTGGCATTGAAGCATCGCAGGACTTGACAACGCTTGTCATTACCTCTTTGGCAGTGGCTTCTGCACTTGTTGCTATTGACAATGGTTCCTGCTCCATAACCAAGGCGAATGAATCAGCATCGAAAGCATTTTTGTTCCAACCGACTGGCTGTGACCTCGCACGACTGACACACAATCTTCGTTTGGGAGTGGTGTTGATTTCCCATATAATAGCTTGGTGGTCGCTATTAGTAAACTCCTCATCGACCCGCCACTCACAGCCCCCTTTAATTAGGTTGCTGCTAACGAATGTCACATCGATAATGGAGCTGGCTGTGCCTTTGCGATATGTGCTTACGGCTCCTGTGTTGAGGAGTACCAGGTTGAGCGAAGACATGGTCTCAAGGAGAGCTCGTCCTCTCGCGCTCGTTTCCCGACATCCCCAGTCAATTGCCCAGGCGTTGAAATCTCCTGCGATGGCGACCGATTCACGCTTCCGTACATCCTCCGCCAAGTTGTCCAAGAATAATTCGACGCCCTCAGGCAGACCGTGTGTGTGTGTGTGTGTGTGTGCGTGTGGGGGGTGTGTGTACCCTGTACAACTACAATTCAATTACACACGATGTTGCAACCGCCCTATATACATATTAATCCTCCACTCTATTGACTGTTTCTATTTTCTACTGTTTAAATCACACTGTATACCTTTAATTTTACTTCGCCCCATATGTCAAGAATAAGCAACTACTTATATTCCACACTATATAACATGTTTTAACTTTTTAACCATCCCATATAACTTTAATTCTATTCCAGCTTATGTTTCAACAACCCTTTATATGCAACTGCTTATCTACCAACTAGTATCACAATTACTTGTAAGATTTTTTGAACCTACATATATAACTTTAATTTTACTTCGCCCTATATTTCAACTGCACACATTGTTTGCTGCTTGAATTTCCATTCACACACATACATACACACACCTATCATCTATAGACTTAAAAGTCGAGTGAAATACTCGACTTTTAAGTCCCGTAAAATGAAAACAATTTAAAATATTCAAATTGATGGAGCCGTTTTAAAGAAAACAGTGTAGATTCATTGAAATTTACTGAAGGGTGGTCCCTTAATTACTGTTTTTCTGATTTTCTAGAAGACCATAAATCTCACGTTATATTATATGGTATCTTTCTGTTACATTCCTTAATGCAATGCCTTTTAAATCATCAAAATTGCCAAGCCATTTTTGAATAATCACTGAGCATACATAAAAAAATAGACCAATCAATAGAGCAAAAATTAACTGATAATGTGTAAAAAATACTATCAGGATACCAACTGTGCCATCACATTAAGAAAGATTCCTAGCGATATTTTGCTATGTTTTCCACTCGCAACTATGGTTTTTTACTTTGTTATAAACAATTGAAGCAAGAAAATTACGTTTTTTTTCTTAGCATGTTTATAAAATCAAAAATAATAAACTAATCTCAATGGTGTCAACAGGTCAATTGTAAAGCATGTAAATACCAATGAAATGAGCCCAGGCTCGATCCGATTGGATCATTAGTAACAGGGAAAAACAAAAAATACTGAAAAATGTAGCATTTTTTTTTAAAAATCGTATCTTCGTCACTTTAAAAGCTGTAGAACTGGGCTTGTAGGAACTGATAGTAATTTACATCTATTTTATGTATGCCAAAACCTGACGCTACCGGTTTATTTGTTTTTGAACAATTGTGATATAAACTTTTCTGTACACTATTTTTGCATTGTGTCCCTATGCGTCATAGATAATCAAATTTCAATTTTGAAAAAAGTTGTTGAAAGTAGAGGTGTCATTCTACAAAGCCTCTATTCTCATTTTTCACTAAATGTCTGTGAAATATCTAAAAAATGTTAGCAAACATGACAAAAAATGGGCGAGCGTATGAATGTATTCAAGGAGTGGGGGAAACACGGTTGTTGAGGGGAAGCGTATAGTAATATATAGTAGAGGCACATAGATAGATCACTTTAATATTTAAAATCCTCACAAGTAAGAATTTTTCTAATGACCGCTCTCTTTCGATGTTCCGTAAACCCAAAATCCACAAATTAAAGCAAAAACGAGAAACCATTTACATATAAACATATTAATAAACAGTTCTCATTTGAAATAATAAAATCGAAGAAATCACTCTGTATAAAGTTTTTTTAGCGATTAGATTCTTTCACCATCTGTCAGAGTGACAGTTACTATCGATAATAATTATTGTTAGCAGTTCCCCTCAACAACCGTGTTCCCCCACTACTCGAACGCATTCATAGGCTTACAAAATTTTGGTCATTTTTGCTAACATTTTTCGTATATTTCACAGACATTTAATGAAAAATGAAAATAGAGGCGTTGTAGAATGATACCTCTGCTTTCAACATCTCTATTCTGAATTGATATTTGACGATCCATGTCGCATGGAGACACACTGCAAGAATAGTGGACTAAAAAGTTCAGATCGCAAATATTCAAAAACTAATAAACCGATAGCGCCTGGTTTAGTCACGCATAAGGTAGATATCAATTACTATCAGTTCCCACAAGCCCAGTTCTACAACTTCGATAGTGACGGAGTTATGATAATATAAAGAAAACCGCTAAATTTTCCAGTATTTTTTGTTTTTCTCTGTTACTAAAGATCCTATCGGATCGATCCTGGGCTCATTTCATTGATATTTTTATGCTTTACAATTCACCTGTTGACACCATTGAGATTAGTTTATTATTTTTCATTTTATAAACATGCAACGAAAAAAAACGCAATTTTCTCGTTTCAATTGTTTATAATAAAATAAAAAACCATAGTTGCGAGTGGAAAAGGTAGCAAAATATCACTACAAATCATTCTTAATGTGATGGCACAGGGAGTATCCTGATAGTATTTTTTGCACGAAAAAATCCCTATTGATTGGTCTAAAACGTACCCATGAATTGATAACCTCCTTCTTGTTGGAAGTCAGTTAAAAATTCTGAACACATACAATAACAGCTCATACAAATATATAAATCGCAATGTCAGCCATTTTTTTATATAAAAATACTTCCAACTATAAACCTGAGTTAATACCTTCCCAAGATTTTCTTGGTCCCAATAATTCATAATTGAGCTAGCTTAAATTTCTGAAAACTTCACAATAGAATCAACCTGATCATGATCGATTAATAGCAGCTATTCTACTGAACTGCTCTCATGATAAACCTGAACTTAAATGAAATACATCCATCAAGATGAAGTACCAAAAATGTTACACAATTGTTAGTTGTAAATACATTAAATTGCGCAAATCAATCTTGAACATAACAACTAAGACTCTCTTCTTTGTCTAAAAAAATCCACACTAGCCTCCAGTGTTCGCTCTCATAAAATTACTATATACATAGATGTTTCATTTGGCCTAACATTGTTTTGTGATTTGGAGAGCATCTAGGAGACAGTAGCTGAAATAACGTTATTTTACAACAGCTTGGACCCCTTTTTGAAGAGGCGGCGTGAAATTAAATTTAACTTTGCAACAATATAAAAAGGTGTTTTAATATAAGTGTCAACTTGTAACTCTGTGTTCTTAAAAGATAAAATTAATACTTACAGATAAATGTGCATTTTTATAATAAAAAAAGTTATGTGTTTGAAGTTACTTTTTAATTGCAGGCAGCTCCAATATCAATCGTCTTCAAGTTGATATATTATTTAGGTATATTTGTAAAAAATTCTGGGAAATTCTTTTTAAGTGCCGTGGAATTTGCCAGAATCCTGTATAAATTAATTATGGACTGAACTGAAACTGACGTTGCTAGTTTCAAATGTCATTAATTTGATTTCATAATTATGTTGAGAGGCTTTTATTCGTGCATGTGTTTGTAAATATGCAGACGACAACTCCGATAGACAAATGCTTTTTGCTGCTGTTAAAATAATTAATCCTAACTTTGAATTTTGGTAAGGTTTTGAAGATACTATTTCTGTTACAAATCTGATTAACTTCACCATTCATTAAAAACGGATTAAGAGTTTCAGTAGCAAAGCAGATTAACCAGTCTTAATTAATCTTAATTAGCATGAACTATCATTATTTTTATCTTCCACTCCTTTTATTCATTTCGTTTTTTTTTTTCATTTTTAATAATGTATTTTATATATAGGATGGTTCCAATTAGAGACTTTTAAGAAAAAACATCAATTTCTAAGGGAACCACAAATAGATAACATAAATAAATCAAGTATGGCATGCTTGAATTATGAAATAAAATATCTACGGAAGTATTACCAGACAACTATTACCACTTATTCAAATGAATTTTGATTTAAATTTACATTTTTGGACCATGTTTTTAACTTTTGAAGGTTTTCCTGTTGGCTTGCCAACCGGGTCCCCATTCATTAGCTAGCTGGACCCTACGATGTCACGACTTTTTAAATTGTTGAAGGCAGATACGTCCACCCGTCAGTATAGTTAGATTTCAGGTAGAAAACATGTTCCAATAAAGATGACTGGAAAGTTACAGGGTCTTTCCTTGGGATCAATCATTACACATTTCAATTAAATGTTTTTCTATAACGAAATCCTGTCAGTAAACATTAGTCAGCAGAAGAAGGAGAGTCATCTTTTCTTTATCTTAAAATAGTAGTTTTCCACTATACATATTTTCTTTTTATCTAAGCTATTTACTAAAGAGGTGATTTTTGTTACATTCAGGGATTGAGGGAAGAAGTTGGCACTTTGAACAACAAAATTCAAGACCTTGAAGCCCAAAACAGAGCCCTGGCCTCGATGTTGGTCCACCAGCTACGAAGCGAAGCCTCACCAGGATCTCCCAAAGCCCTGGAGAGCTTCACCAATCAGTGGACTTTGGAAGAAGAACGTCAGAATGACAATAATCTTAGCAAGGACATATCGATCGACACAACTTCACCTTCTTCGCACCTTATGCAAACTAGTCTCAACGTTAAACACTGCAATTCTTTTAATTCCGAAGTCCTCGAAGATAGTCCTTTAAGTGATATATGTGATAATAGTATTGTTACTGCTAGTGAGAAACGGTTGTCAGCTGATACGGCTAGAATTTTTGGTAAGTTTAGACATTCCTCTTTTAGCGCTATTTAAATCTGCTTTTAACTTCCAGATACTCGATTGTCATTAGAAGATAAAAAACGACACCAGGTACTCACCAAGCTGTGGACGGAACTGAAAGGTACCGAAGTAACTCCGAAAAAAATACTAGAAGCTCTCAGTGCTGTTGATTCATCCTTATGGGTACCCCCTAAACGCCCTGTATCACTTAATCTGCATCTTCCAATTCTCCAGACCACTAAGTATAGAAAAAGCAGACCAGTATTAGGTAACGTAATATCTATTTCAAGATTCTACAACTTAAAATTGTTCGTATTTGTAGCGCAATCAACGTCCAAAAGCGAAGAAGAAACTACAGGTAACGAATCCCCAGAGAGTGGCAATAGAGACGAAGGATACTCCACGATGTCTTCTGATGTCCAAGCAGATGTCACAAGGGGTTCTGGGGATGCCACTCTCCCGCGTAGGGGTCTTGAAGATCTTAAAGAAGCTAGTGACGAAACTGACGTATCGGATAGTAGACTTCTAGTCACCGATAAAAAGGATCCCGATATTGTCTACATTCCTTTGAATTTACTCAACCTAAACCAAAGGTAAAGTTAGCATTTCAAGCGTTAACGAAAAGATTTAACTAAAATTCATTTTAGAAATAGTTATCCACCAAGTAAAGACGTTTTGCCATTTCAACACATCATGCGCAGTTTTTCTGATTCTCATCTTTGCATTAAAATAACAACAGCTCCTTCTCCATGTTATACATTCAGTTCACCAATATCCAGCAGTCCGTCGATTTTCGTTGTGGATATTACAGAAAAAACGATAAATCCACTGAGAAGAACAAGAGGAACAAATACATTATGGGGTAAGGAATCTCTATTATATTCCTCACACTGTACACAATTTAATCACCAAATGTCGTTATAACTGTCACTTGCTACTCATAATTTCAATCATGTTCGTTCACCTTCAACATTTCCGCTATCAGTAACTTCTTCAGGTAACACAAACCTGGAGATCTGCACCGACGCCGACAAAACCTCCCAGCTGTCCTGGTCCAGTGCTGCAGACGAACGCCTGGAATGCACCACGTGGGATGCAGGATATATCCAGCACTGGCTTTGTTTGGACGAAACTAGATCCACGCTGCAACAACAACATAGAGATATGCTAGAATTAGAATATGACAGAGCTGAACTCGAAGATTGGAGCCTTAGCTTGTCGAATGACGATCTTAGAGAGCAGTGGAAAAAGATGGATTCTGCGACAACGCCTGGACAGATTTCGATCTCAACTTTACCTAGTATTCAGGAAAATAACACTTTGGAACTGGAGGAAGATGCGAACGAATGCTTGTGGAATGATTCCAGGTATATGAAGCTCATGCTTAAGTAGTTATCTTTATCTGTCAAATATTTGTCTAATTTTTAGTTATATGATGGATAAAGAAGGTAGAGAAATAGTAACGCTCCTCATGGACTGCCCTAATGGTGAAAAGCAGTGGCCTTACGCGATGTCTGCCACTGTTCATCAGCAAGCATCACCCGATAACAGTTGGTCTAGCGCTGGATCAGATTGTTGTAACTCTCACGAACCAGAAACTTGCTCCAAAAGATCATCCGTCGCTTTTAGTGGTTCCAGTGATGATACTGGAGAATTGCCAGCCATTGGTACTGACTTTACCAGAGATTTTTACAGGTAAAATATTTCAAAACTAATTTTTCTTCTTCTTCTGTGCTTCAGGTATTGGGCAAATTGGTTTTTACGATATCCATCTTTTTCTCAACCTACCTATAGTTTTTGATATAAGTATCTTCTGTCATTTATTATATTTATCTTTGTTACAAGCCTCTCTTTGATCTTACTAAAATAAATCCCATCTTTTGTCATGTTTTCTATAAGCACATGTATCTGTCACTGTATCTGCTACCTTCTTATTATTTGATATATAGATTATTAATCAGATTAATCTGTTATAGGTTGGTGAAATTTGAAAGTACTAAGAGCTTAGCCTCTACATCTTCCAGAAGCCTAGGTGGCGCCCTGAGCGAAAACGGCGACAGAGAAGCTACTCTGCAAAACGTCCTAAGTTTTATCGCCGAACAACAAAAGTACGTCCACAGCAACTTAGATGGGCCTACAAGACCTTGTTCCGTTAACGAAATTACGAAAGAATTCAACATCGAAGGGCCACCTCAAGAAATTGACGATATCAAGAACAGCGGAAGTGATTACAGCCTACCGAAATCCAGCGACAACGAAAATTACGTCACCTTGAAGCAGCTATGTGAAGAATTCGGGTTGAAAAAGGATAAGGAAAGAGAAGAGCACGATAGAGGAAAAATCAAAATAGAAAGAAGTAGCAGTAAAGTTGAAAGGAATAAAGAAAAAGCAATAAAAGAAGGTGTTAAATTAGATAAAAACAATTTAACACTTGAAAGAGGACGGATTAAAACACAAAACATAAGGGATAGTGTCAGAGCAGAAAGAAGAAGCCTTACATTAGAAAAAAATAATATTAAGGCTGAAAAAAATAGTGACAAAGCAGATAAATTGGAAACTACGAATCAGATGCTTGAAAATAACAAGTTAGGAAAGCACAGTATTAAAATAGAAGAAGCCAATAACATGTTAGACAGAAAAACGCCAAAAATTGTTGAGACATCAAAAGACCAAAAAATAATGCTCAGCGCCGAAGACAGCATCAAGCAAAATATCGCATATGCCGAAGAAGTTTGCCTTGTAACTCCCTTAGATGTAGAAAGTGAAAATTGTTCGAATATGTCCATTCATCCCGTTGATATTTGTAGCGTCAATGTCGAAATTAACACTTCGTACTACCAGAATAGTGAACGCGATGCTGACGAAAAAATCGATAGTGAAAACCTAGTGATGACAGATAGTGACCTAATCAAATCTAGTGACACGAGCTACAGTGATGTTTCAACCGCAAATTGTACTAGTGAATCGTTGACTTCCAGTGTTAGCACTCCCGACACGGTGGTGTCGAGGATTCCTCGAAGGAAAACGCCCTCCAGGATCCCGATCAGTCCGGCAAGGATTGCTGCTGCGAATAATCAAAGCAACAATAACAAGGATGGAGTCCAAGAAACTAAGATACCAAAGAGTAAAATACCTCACAAGAACAACAAATCAAAACTAAAAGTAAGTGTTTACATGTTATTTAAAAAATATGTAATATGATGGTTATTTGCTAATACATTACCAACTTTTCTTGTCCGTCTATATGACGGATCATAAGGTCCTAAAGTAACGCACGAATGCATTTTCTATGTAATTATAAATACTAGTAGTCGCCCAGTGTTCGAAATTGGACCCTCTTTCATCTAATTTGTCAAAAGTATATTTTTATAAGAAATAAAGTTGTGGGGAAGGGGAGAAAGGGAACTCGGGAAAGTAGGTGTAATGACCAAAATTGTTCACTTTATATTGACAACTCTGTTGAAATAAAAAGAAAAAAAATGAATGAAATGTAGTCATTCGAAATAATTTTGACAAATGCGTGACCCCCCAAATTTTTGGCTGAAGGATATAATAATTGGATTGTTCTTTGCAACTTAAAAGTTTCCATCATTTGCAGTTTCAATCAAGTTCATGACTATTAAAGAAAAGAGATGACGACCAACAACCTTATGAGAACTGACAATTTTTGACAAGAAGATTGTAATAATAATGTATTAATCAAATAATTAAATTCACATCAAAAACATAATACTTAACTTAAAAGGTACTGCACCTTGTCCAATACTGATCTACTACAATGAATATTTTACTACTAAACAATTATAACGCCTTATGCTGAACTATCAAAGATAGTCGTCGTATGATGGTCTGAAAGAGCCTTATCCTGTCACTGTAAACCAATCTAACAGCATATAACGCTTCCTCCGTATATAATTACTCAATATTTAACTCCAGTTATGCAAGATTTGGAAGGAAACTTATCTTGAATAAAAATAGATTTTATTCTAGAATAGATCAGTAGGTACCTAACTTACCATAACAAAATAGTAGATGCTTTGAATTTCTTTATATTTTAAATAATACCCATGCTAAAATGTGATAAAACCCAGATGTTTGCACGGACCATGTAATGTAAAATTACTTGGTCAGAAAACAGTAAAAAGATTCGGCCTTTAAATATATTTAAAGATGTAGTTTTAGTAATTTTCTACATAAAAAATATCAATTCTCTATAAAAATATTAACATAATCTGTTAATATTCAATATAATATTTTTAAACATTAGTTAATATATATTTTGTGATTTGAGATTGAACAAATTTAACGACCGTCTTTAATTCAGTACTTAAAACGAATGATAATCGATTTCAACTGTGAGCAGATATTTCCAGTAACCAACTCAAAAGTTAGTATTAGTATTACAAAATAACTACAAAACATAAGAGCATATTAATAAACCACATATCTTAAGATTCAATATATTTTTGATTATTTTTCATGAATCTCACATAGTAAGCAATGACTATTCGTCGTTAATAATTCTCTTTTGTATGAAAAATATAAAGAAATACAATGCACCTGCTGTTAATTAATGTTAAATAATACCTATTTTTGTTAGAAACTTATCTCACTGAATGAAACTCAAATCTTGAACCTTACTCTTTGAATTAAAAACTTACCTTTACCACCGTGCTATAATAACCTAACAGCTAACAATATTATGAAATGTCAAAATTTAAATCTCTACCACAAAGGTGGCCATGACAATCATTTGGCATTGATAGTATGGACGTAAATAATGATTTTTTAAATATTTTATTTACTGAATGAACCAATATTATAAATATGTTTTTGTCTTTGCCTATTTATATATAGATATAAATTTCTAAGTTTGAAAAATGTCAATTTGTATATGTATGGAATTACACTTTTTGAATAAAATTATTCTTCTGTCCTATTCAACACCGCAGAAGTAATAACTACCCCCAAAAAATTAAATGAAAAGGCGTGTGATTCCGTGTTTAAAAGGGTTTCCCATTTCTGTTCAGAAATATAGTACTTTGTTTTTTTTTTGGGCGTGGATACACTAAAAAAAAATAATTTCATTTTATACAAACAAGTAGTACTCGGTCCTCGTGTCAGATATAGAGCACGGTTTACTAGTCTATTAGTGCTCTGTTTACAAAAAAAAACTAAAACCAGATTTTTCTCTCTCTTTTAAGACACACCTCTTTAAAATTTATTTTAGCTCCTTAGACGTCGTTAATAATTATAATGTTCAGATATTAATTCGTTTATTTAGGAATTTCTGTAGTTTATTTTTTTTTGTAATCAGCCTCACCGGGGCCTAAAAATTGAGATATTGATATTAATTGGAGTGGGTGATAAAACAAGAACGCAATCTGAGGTTTGCAGAATACTTTAAAACAAGTATCCTGGCCGTCACATTTCCTAGTCTACGACCAATAAAACAGAACAAAAATTCTGTCAATTGGGAACTTTTAAAGATTTTCCCAATCCAGAGAGCTTAAAATTTAATGATGAAAAGAAACTGGATATATTGTTAAATGTTAATGAAAACCCCCAAAAACCTACAAGAGAAGTTAGCTGGTGATAATCATGTAAGTAAAACATCTGTTTTAAAAATTTTGAAAAAAAAAATAGAAATACCATCCATATAAAATTAAACTGGTTTAGTAACTAAATGACGATTAGATTAGATTGGAATTTTGTGAAATGGTTATCCATAGATGCCAAGGGAATTCGTTGTTTTCCAGAAATATTTTATTCTCTGTTGAAATAAGGTTTACCCCCGTGGAACGGTCAACAAGCAAAATTGTCAGTATTGGAGTCCGCTGAATCCTCACTGGATGAGTGAGGTCACACTCATTATAGTGAACATTTGGACTGGCATAATAAATAACAGAATAATTGGACTTTATTTTTTTGGGGGGGTTTTAACTGGGTTACTTGGATTTTTACAAAATGTTTTAATAACTGTATTAAGATACTGTTAATTTCAACAAGATGAAGCTATACCACATTATGCAGCAGCAGTACGAGCTTATCTCAAATCATTGTTTATGTGTCGATGGATTGGTAGACGTTACGAAATTGAATGGCCACCTAGTTCTTGGGATCTGATTCCACTTGATTATTTTATGTGGGGCTATTTAAAAGTAAAAATCTACAGTAAAGCAACTAATATTGATGATTTAAAACACCGAATAAGGCAAGAAATTAATCAAATTAGCGCCGAGATGTTGCAAAACGTTGACGAAGAACACCGTCTATTTTTTTATCAAGAAATTAATGGTCGTCAGTTTGAGGACTATAATTATTATAAATATTATTAATTACTTCAAACTTTATTTCTTACTATAGCATCATTAATTATTTTACTTATTGCCAACATCATAAAATAATCAAAAAGTCTATATTGGCGAATAGAGAATTGAAAACCCTTTTAAAACCTAGGAGATAAAGGGGCAGGCGAATAATATTATTCAAAAAGTGTACTTTAATATATAAAAATTGATCTGTTTCAGGATTTTTCATTTTCATTCCTAATTACGTAGAAAATGAATTTATCCGTTACTATAGGACCTCACTGCATATTATCACTATATATATATATATATATATATGTAAAGTGTAAAGGAAAATGTTAAATTTAAAATTTGTATAATGTAAAATGACCTACAAATTACCGCAAGACTTTTTTCTAGGTCTAAAATTCCGAGATACTCGCCGTAAACTGGGAATTTTGATCGATATTTGGTTACAGTATCGTTTTTTTTTGTGAATACCTCTTCAACTGTTAGTCGTAGAGAAAAGTGTTGAACATAAAATATCCTACAATCTACGTGACTTTCCTCTACATTCAATAATTTTCCTATCTCAACCTGCATCATTATACACTTCAACTTCTATTTCTCGTTTCTACTATTTTTCCATTGCTTCCACGTATCAACTTTTGTGCATTTTAAGATTATCTATTTTACACGAAAGAGACTCCATCTAGGAACACTATTACCCTCTAGACCACAAACGAATATAACACATGGAATTTTTGAAGTTGTCGTTGAAAAACAAAGAAAGAACATTTAGGAATAAGATTTTGTTTTATCAGATGGAATCCACTCCTCTTATTTTAGTTTAGCCCTGGTCTATTTGTCGATGGATCTCGGTTCAGTCCCTGTACATTCATCTTTCACATATTAAACTATATATTTTTTTGCTTAGCATCAAGTAGTCTTCCCAATATTTAGGTCTTTAGGTCTTCTACTAATGGAGCGTGTGTTCTTATTGTACTTGTTGTTTTGAATGTCAGACAACAGAAAATATTTAATACTAGTGGTCTCCCAGTGGTCGAAATTCGATTGTAAAAAGTATATAAAGTATATTTTTATAAGAAAGAAAGTTGAGGAGAAATCTAATAATTAGGTGCAATTACCAAAATGAACCAAAAAGATAATAAAAATTTAATCAATATTGGTATTCGAAAAAATTTTGACAAATGAGTGACCCTCCGAATTTTTGGCTGGAACTGCTCCTAGTAAAATGTTCGATATAATAAATAGAAGATTGTCCTGTGCAACCTAAAACTTTCCTTCATTTGCGGTTGCCAATCGACTACATAACTTTTAAAGAAAAGAGATTACCAACATCCTTATGCGAACTTTAATCTTTAATTATTATTTTCTATTGTCCGCTGACTGACAATTTTTTAACACTTTCGGACGATTGTGATAATAATATATTAAAAATAATAATAAAATTCGCATTAAAAATAGAATATATAATATGAAAGTTACTGCAACTCGTCCGAAAAATCAATACTGATCTACTATATTGACTATTTTACCACTAAACAGTAACAACGCTTTATGCTAAACTATCCAAGATAGTCTTGGCATGATGGTCTGAAAAAGCATTAGCGTGTCACTGTCAACCGATCTAACCATAGAGCTTCTACTTCCTGACGGTAGCCCAGCACTGCACAAATATCGTGCCAAGGTTGGAACGAAGGGCATGGGGCTATTTCACTCGATTAAGACCTGCATCCAACGAGCTATGGGCAGTATGTAGTTCGTTGCCTGCATCTCCGAATCGAGTGAGATTTTGCCTACTTTTGATATGACATTTGTGTATTGCATGCTACCTCTAAGAATCTAACAGCATCTAACGCTCGCTCCCTCCATACATAATTACTCAATGAGTTGACCGTCAAGGCCAGCTTTGCATCTTTTCAAAGGAAAAAAATGTTGAATAAAAAAATTCATTTTATTCTCAAATAGATGTGTAGGTAGCTAACTAATCATAACAAATCATTAGATGCCTTGAATTTCTTTATATTTTAAATTATAGACATTTTAAAATCTCAATAAGATTTAATAAAAGCCAGGGATTTGCAGGAATTGGTTCATGTAACATAAAGCAAATTATCTTTGAGATAAAATACATCGACAGAAAACATAAAAAATTCCAATTCCCTATAACATTATTGACATTATATTATATACTAAAATAATATTAAATATTATATTTTTAAACATTTGTTAATAATATTTCGAGATATGAGATGGAACAATTTTAATAGCCTTAAATTGCGTAATAAAACCAATTATAAATCTTTATTCTAACATTTCGGTTAACGCTTTCAACTCGTAGGCATACGAGGGCTGCCTTTTATATTTCAGGATTAGAGAACAAAAACAAATATTAATCATCGAAAATCGCTTTATTGTTTTTCAAAATATTCCCCATGAACATCTATGCACTTTTGTATGCGTTTGAACCAATTCAAAGCACTTTTTCCACTCTGATTGAGGTATCTCCAAAACATGCATTCTGGACGCAGCAACCGCTTCTTCGGGTGTCGAAAAACGTTGACCTCTAAGTTTGTTTTTTACGTACGGGAATAAAAAGAAGTCATTTGGTGACAAGTCAGGACTATACGGCGGATGACTCATCAAATCGATGTTTTGAGTGGTCAAAAATGCAGTTGTTTGAGCCGATGTGTGAGAGCTCGCATTTTCGTGGTGAAGAGTGATCCGTCTTCGGCAGTTGGTTTTCCTCATTTTTTGGAAGACACCTGGCAAACAAATGGTTGTCTACCACTCAGAATTGACTGTTCTGCGTTGTTCTAGTGGTACGGTTGCGACATGTCCAGTTTTTCCGAAAAAACAAGCGCTCATTTGCTTGGAAGTGCTTCGTGCGCGAACAACTTTTGTTGGATTCGGCTCATCTTGAAACACCCATACAGTCGGCTGCTGTTTACTTTCGGGCTCATACGCGTAAATCCACGATTCATCACCTGTCACTATGTCATAAACGTGTTTTGAAGCTCCGCGATCGTATTTTTTAAGCTTTTCTTTCGACCAATCGACACGATCCTTTTTTTGAACGATTGACAAATTGTGTAGGATCCAACGCGAACAAATTTTTTTGATATTCAAATGTTTATGCAATATTGAATGTATGCTGGTCCCACTAATGTGTAAGGTTGACTTAATCTCACGATAGGTCACATGACGATCTTGCAATATCAGTTCGCGCACAGCATCAATGGTTTCCGGAACAACAACTGTTTTTAGACGACCTTCACGAAATTCGTCTTGGAGTGAACTACGACGTCGATTGAATTCACCATACCATCCATAAACAGTGATCCTTGATGGAGTTTCATCGCCAAAAATTAAATTAAGTTCATCCATGCACTCTCGCACGATTTAATTCCATTTTTTTTTTTTTTTTTTTTGGCCGAGATGAATCCTTTAAGTTACTGTAAACAACACATAGTGCTCGTATGTCAAAACGTTCTGAGTACGTATAACCTCAAAAATGTCAAAATTTACGATAGAGCTGTCAGTTGTCAGATTGCAACACTAGGGTTGTCCAATCCCGAAATATAAAAGGCAGCCCTCGTACAATTCTAGCAATCAACTCAAAACTTAGTGTTAATATTAAAAAATAACTACCAAATATAAGACATATTAATAAACCAGATATTTTAAGATTCAATATAATTTACATTAATTTAAATGAAACATACATAATAAGCAATGACTATTTCTATTTTGTATGAAAAATATAAAGAAATACTCACAATGAACCTGCTGAGAAAACAGATGCCATAATTACAGAAATTAGGAAGAATTAACTGATATACCTCTATATTTCATTTAACTTGGTGCTACACGAATCTTTGCTAATTTCTTTTTGTTTCTAGAAAATCGTACACGTCCAACAACAGACACCCTCCCCACAACACATCATCACGTCAGAAAAACTACCTCAAAGCACGTCCGGAGTACTCAGTCATATAATTGAAGGTCCTCCTCATAGAGCGGTAAGTTTCCACGAGAGAGCTACCTCCAAGGATGTCATCGACGAACTTAACAGGATGATCAAAAGCGGCGACGAGATTCAAGTGAACCAACAGGAATCGGCAAACGAGAACGATAAGTCTAAGTTGGATCAAGCTTGTCGACCGACTGGATGGGTCCACGTGGAGAAAGATATCGATCTGACTGATCCTAAGGTAAGGCGAGGGTTATACGAGCTAACGATTCATTTAAATCTAATCAAATATCCTGAATTTGCCTTAACAATATGTAACAAATGAATTCGACTCGACTATGAGATGTATTCAGTTAATGTACTGTATATGGGCGACCGAGCTTCACTTGTGATTTATGTTCTCGCCAATGTAGGTATACAGTGCCAGTCAAAAGTTCACTCCCCTCTCATATCTTTTGAAAATATACGCTTGTAAACTTCTCTACTAGTGGTAACAGATGACGTAACAGTAATAGATGACGTCACACGGCCACTAGTAACTTTAAGAAGAACCTTATGGTAAGTGAAAGTTCATTCCAAAGTTGTTGACCTACTCACAAATTATGAAGGATACATTAAATAAATTCTAAAATTATTATTTCACATTAACACTGTAATTATCTAAATGAATTCTTACAGCAGGTGTTCGAACTGTGCTCCGTCTACTTGCTGACATAGATGCATCCTATTGGTAAATTCTTGTCGTACTTGTTTGAACGTGTCAGCTGAAACTGCCCTTCAAACAATGACTACTAATATAAATGGACCTGTCTGTTTACATTAAAGTTGAAAGATGTTTGCCGGAAAATAGTAAACAAATCCTTTACCAATGCCAAACTTCTTTGTATTGTAATCAATAAGACGTAAATCACTGTAGGCAACTGCCGATGCTTTACAGCTTTACGGGATTTTGTGTTCAGCATGTGTTCAGCACGCAACAGTGTCATACGAAACTTTTGTGTTTGTTTAGATTGTGATTTTTAGGTTAATGGCGAGATTTATATTATTTGAAGTGTTTTTGCTGTTGAAACTTGTTTGAGATTAGTGATTATCTTCTTGAAGTCTAAAAAATTAATAATAAAATGGTATTTCAGTGTTTTATATGCAAGAAAACGGCATATTTGTTTACCATATTATCTTTCCAGCGGTAAGTTTCAAATCATAAACGTACAATTGAATTTTATAAAAGGTCATCTAAGCTGTAAATAAAACTACATTTTTCGTGCATAAATGAATGTGTTGATAATGAATAATACATGTTGGTTATTAAGCCATAAAATAGTTTTTGTTATTGTGTACATATTTTAAAGATTTTAAACATATTTGTAATTTTGTATTATTTAGATACTGAACAACATTAACATTTAATGTAATGCAGACGGGACGCCACTGTTGGTGCTGGAATATTTATAAACAAATATATCTGTGTCTCTTTCTATTTTTGTCTCATGTTTCAACCCATTTTTCTTTCGATCCTATATGGAAGTTCATTTTTATTGGTAGTCATTGTCTTCAAATCTTAATATTGTTAGGTTGCGTAGCGTAACCTTGGATTTCAAGTACTCTATTGAGAGAAAATCTAATGTTGTCAGGTCTGGTGACCCAGCTGGCTGTTCTATGGATCTCCCTGCCCAATCTATCGATCAAGATATTCTTCATACAGGTAACGTATTACTGCACCATATTAATGCGCAGTAGCACCATCTTGTCGAATTTCCTAATTGCTGAATTTGTCTGAATTATCTTCCACAATTTCAGGAAATAAGGGCTCAATTGCATTTATAACATCCTATCTCAACCTCACCGGTTGAATTTGTATTGTTTAAAACGGTCCCAACTATGTAGCTTCCCAAATTGCCTACAATAGCGTTCACTTTTTCTGGAAATTGAATTTGGGTAAAACGTACTTTCAACAATAAAACAAATGATTTTTGTGTAATTTCACATAATTACAGTCTTTCGTCAAGGTCCTCATTTAAAAATAGGTGTCCCACCCTATACCCTATACACTGTAGTTCGAACTTCACAGATAGACGCAATTTTAGCTGTAGAGGAAGTAAGGTTTACTACCATTGGTCCAATTTTGTCAGTTTTTTTGCAACCCTGTCAGTTGCTCGACCAGATTTTTTGGCATTTTTGACAATACCTGTTGCTTCAAACTGCTGAAGAAGCTCCCTCAAATAGTAAGTCTTGGAGATAGTATCATCTTGGTACCTCTTATTAAATAAACGTTTTTCGTTTATGGAGATTCTTTCTAAATTCGCAATTATTAAGACGCTGCTATTTTGTCGACTTGAGTTTGTACCGGTTTGCCTGTGTAAACTCCTAATCGTCTTGTTAAACAATAATTACATTAAATACTTAATTTATAAAGTTTTTTTACAAAAACATTGCAAAATTACAATTACTGACTGAATAATCTTTTATTAATTTTTATCCAAACAAAAATTAATATGGCCGAAAAGGTATTGTCAATACCTTTCAATTGAGCTCTCACTTGCCATAAGGTTCTATTTAAAATTGGTCGCCACTGTTACCATGTGACGTCATCTATATTACTGTTACCTCATCTGTTACTATTAGTAGAGAAGTTTACAACCGTTTATTTTCACCCTGCGAACTTCATTAGGATAAGTATAACCGTTCAAAGGATTCGACGAGAGGTGGGGACTTTTAACTAGCACTGTACTATAAATTTCACGGTTCAACATTTAGAGTTAGTCAATAAATTTTTAGATATTTGTATATTTCAATCATTCCTTTCCTTTGAGACCTCCCAGGGAGCATGTCTCCTATTTTAGGATATGATAGGTACGTCCGTACTCTACTTAATTCATTCGTATAATATAGGTACTAGGCTTCAAACGTCTGCTATAATTTACTCTATATTGCCTAGAAAATAAATAACCTGTTATACAAATATATTGCTTTAAAGCACATCCACCTTTATTTAGTAAGCTAATTCAAACGATATCAGATCATTTTAATCTTCAAAATATCATTAATTCATCACTACCCATTAAAATTTTCGCCAAAAAATGCATACCCTTTATCGCATAGGGGGATAATAAAACCAGACAAGTAATTAATCTCAATTTGTGTTACAATTTTAATCATAATTTTGAGTAGGTGTAGTATTGTACAAGTCTATAAATCATATATTTTAGGCACGAGCAAACCTTCTGGACGTAATGATGGCGTCCGTTTCAAGTGATTCTTCACCGACGTCATCTTGTGGTGGTAGCGTGGCAAGCGATTCCACTGAAGAGCCTCCAAACTACGAACATTTACACAGGATACACAAGTATCATCGACAGAAGAAAGGTATTTAATAACATCAATAATTGTTCAGTTTTTATTTCATTGTTGTAGATAAAAATTCTAATGATCACACATATTTGCATTATCAGAACTCAATAAAGTAGCATTTGCACAATTGTTTTGCAGATATATGAAAATTAATTTTTTTTCGTAAAAAAAAAATTGGCTTTGCAAGTGCAACCTTATTCTGATTTTTAGACCAGGGCAGTGTTCTCTAAAACTGTTACAGCGGGGAAATAGCGTGCATATCAGACAGAGTCTTCTCGTACTGAATAGTTAACAGCGTTAGTTAGCTAATCCAATGGTGATGGAACTAAAGTTGACGCTTGTGAATGTTTTTAAAGAAAAAATTGATACTAAGATTTTCATATTGTGCCAAAATTTATGAGATCATCAGTTTTAACCAAATAATCAGCAAATTAGCAGCTCACATGACGGTTGGTTTGAAAAACCACAGCTTTCAAACGAAACACCGCGTGGTGCCGCTAGTCCTTTAACAGGTCGAATTGAGATGATTGTACGTCAGGCAAATTCTAAATACAAAATAATTTTATACTTTATGAAAACATACAGAAGAACTAGCAAAATTTACCTATCCATGAACATTCAATAGGCCTTTACATATTCGAAAAAAAATTTAGTGGGCATGCGTCAACTTTCGGGCAAAAAAATGCACATGCTAATAGTGTGAAAACTGCTCGAAAAAAATTACTCACGGGAACAAAAAATTTTCTAATATGAAAAGGCCTATTGAAGGCAGTTTTCATTCTTCTCTTTACTGGTTCAGCATTTATTGATTAATATCATATTATCGAGATTTTACAATACACTGAACCAAAGACAATATATTGTTTCTGATCAAAAGATCAAGAGTCTATCAATTGCACTTCGTGAAATCAATATCAACATCTAGGAGTTTTAGGGAAAACTAACTCACAGAGATCCCAAATTACCCAAACAAATTCTTAGGTTAACTAAAGCCAATCAAAGCATCTATAATAATATTCTCTCGAGATTTTACACTCCATTGAAGGCCAGACAATATATTGTTTCTAATCCAGAACATTCATCAGTTGCACTACCTACAACCGATTGAATTATGGAATCATTATTTCTGTATTTAGTATATATAACTGAGGATTTCTGGGTAAGATAGCGGGACAGGCGCACGTGTAAATAGTCAATTAGTTGTAATATTACCTGATCGTTTTATCTTTTAGCTGAAATTGTTCTAAAAAATAATCTTATAATTTGTGGCTCAGTATGAAAATACTCATTAAATAGTTTTCTAAAAACTTGCTTGAGACCCACCCAAAATGCAACAATTCAGAGTTGTTTTGTTGATTGTTGCTTAATCTAGCAATCAATTAACTACACTACATTTATTGGTATAAAATTTCTTGTAAAACTGCAACGCTATTTTCCGTACTGTTACAATTTCAAAAATTGGTTGAATTGGTTTGGTCATATAAAGTATATAAGTATCAATAGGCTAATAACGCGTATGGAAAATAAATAAATTTTAAAAAATCTAAGTAAGTTTGATAATTGCACGATTCGTACCCAGGATTGACATAATGGCTCTATTACTGCCGAAAGAAACAGTTTAGCAATCATGTGAAGTTTACTTTAGTCCATGACATTACAGAAAGGAGCGTTCATAAAGACCATTTATCTACAATAACGCAATTTTCCATGTATTTTATCCGGCCTTGACGATTTGTTGGTTTTTACTTTGTTAATCTTTCGCTCTCTATTTCTTTGTTTATCTTGAAAAAGTTCCTCCATATACTCTTTCCATCTATTTAGTCTTTGATATTTTTCTGTAATCTTTAATTAAATTTACTTACCAATGTTTCGTTATCCAATTGTTTCTTTAATTTTCATAAGTACTTTGAAGATATCGTGTTTCTCCTGAAGAGTTTTAATTTCTTCGCATTTTCTCGATGCCATAGAGGTATTCATAGGCTTCTCGAAAATTAAGTGCAGTTACCTGAACTATATGCCTAGATGTTGGCAAGTGCATATTTTGGGCTCTACAAAGCTAATGGGAATAAAGATGGTCCACAGATAATTTGACCCGTTTGGTAAATTTTCTTTTTATTTTACTCTACCACCAATCTAATAAAAATTTACAACTACTTTTCGTACTTACCGACGTTAAAATTGTCAAACGAATTTCTAGTACTCTATCTACTCTATTCGTTATAGTTAGTTACATAAATATTTATCTTGAGGAATGTTTTTTCGGCCTATTAAAACTCAACTTTTTAATTCGACATCGTACCCACAGCAAGTTAAACAATTTACAATTCTGTTTTCTTACAATTGTGCACTTTTTGGTTTTAACTGCCTGCAGCTATCCTTTAAAGACGAGTTCTTTTATGAGGTCCGAAGCACCGGAATTTTCATGTATGAAAACAGGAATTTGAAGTTTGGCCGTTATACGTATGTGATTTCTAACCGGAGCTTACTGTAATCTGATTCTTAACACTAGTTTTCAACATATGACTCTAGAGTCACCTGCTAAACTACTAGGAACATCTTCTTAAATATGCGATGTTTGTTAAATATTATAAGAGTCTTGTAAACTGTGTTGGAATTCTATTATTATGAAGGCCGCACCCGTTTAAAACATCAGAAATTAGATTAGTTCAGCTTGAGATATAGTAAACAGAAATAATGTCCCCTTATTTAATCTATGACAAAGTTTTATTTTTTATGTGTTATTGATAAACTGATTTAACCAGTTTGTCCATAAATAATTCGAATGTATATTAAACATTTTCCTGGTCTACGAAATCAAGTTTCACCACACATTATATGAAAGCTTTACTAACATCTCACGCATCATTTTCACCGTAAGCGTTCCATGTTCACTAAATAACACCAAAAAAATTAAAAAAGATATTTTGTTTAACGGCATGTTCATTTTTGTTGTTGAACTTTGGCAATGACCAATGTTAATTAACATGCAAGGTAATCCCAAACATTTTACTGAGTCTGTAAAACTTATTGGTCATTATGTATAATTTCTTCTGCATATATCTTCTACTACTCTACTACACTATTTTATTATTTTCTTTAATAATACTATCTTTTCGTTTCATTCTGTAGTATTTTTTGATTATTTATTCTTATACAAACTTTGTTTCAAATTTGTGCATTTCACTACAAGAGAAGTCTTACTGGTTTTGATTAATTTTGACACTGAATCATCAGTGATTTTAGAAAACATTTATTTTGAACAAAATACAAAAAAAATCTACTAGATTTTATTTGGAAAAGCATTATTTATTATGAAAATGTATATTTTGCGGTAAGAGTAGGTTAAAATTACGTCTATATAATTTGTAATTCTTTTAGTCATTATATTATGTACCTGAAACCATATCCTGATTTTATCTTTTTAACCGTTTTAATATTTATTGATCAGAAAACTACAGGGTGAGGGGATGCATAAATAACTGATTTGAATTTGCCGCCATTTTATTGTCCTTTAGCGAAGTGTCTTAAGTTGGTAAAGCGTACTGTGACTGTGAAATAGTGTGAAAAGAAATTATGTTTTATGTCAATTAATAACACAATTTCACCAAGTTGAAAGTATTGAAGATAGAATATATAGGTAAAGGTTTGATTGTAATTATACAGTCTGAGTAAATTCACGAATCCTCTGCTAGATATCATGCAATAATTTGATATTCAACCAACGTCCTTTCGAACCATTTAGAGTAAATATTCTCATTTAAAGGCCTTCGAAACTTAATTGACCCAGGACTGCAGCATCTACACATCTGCTCAATTTGGAGTACACAAAATCCTCATCGAATTTCCAAACGACTTTTATATTGGGTATCGGGTTAGTTTGCTGTGGAGCTTGGATGAGGGTGTCAACCATTGTTGCAAGTATCTTTGGTGAGGGTTATCGACATATGATACAGAACTTTTCAAGTAAAAAAATAGAAGAACTCATTCTGTGGAACATGTGCTTTGGGCAAGACTTGGCAACTGGTCGTACAACAAAGGATACAATCCAAATTTTGAATTTCTCGTTTTGGCGATGTCTCCTGTCCCAACATGTCAGATTTGACATGTCTTTAAGTATTTTGATACAACAAAACTGAGGCAATTGAAAAGTTGAAGCACAACATTGACGATGTTATTTGAATATATTCTAGGAAAATTTGTAAAAAAGTGATAAAAATGTAAAAGAATAACTGAGACATTTGTCTACTACTATATTCAGTACCTAAACTGTAACACTGAGATTCTACTTAAGTTCGAACATAGTCATAAAGAAATTCAGCCAGTGTCTTATTTCTCTTTGTTTTTTATGTAGCAGTCTGATGATCAGCCTTTGGCAGACATTTCCCAATTTTTTTCTCATTTTCTTTATTTAGTTACATAATTTTTTATCAAGTATTTATCTTCTTATACGCTAGTAACGTATCTTTGACAATAGGCATTTGTGCCATCTCGTGTTTTATTTTTGGAACTCTGGTTGTGTCAAAATCGTAATTTATGTTTGCTGTGTTATAGATGAAAAAACATGAAAAGGAAAACATGAAACCTAAAGTGTGGTGTAGTTGATTGTGTAAATACATCAAGGAAAATAGAAAATTACAATTCAGAGAGGAAGAAAAAATGGATAACAGCAGTTCGCCGTTAAGGGCACTTAAATTAAATTTCCACGTTTTTTATTACTAAATACATAAAATTAATCACAATTGTTGTTCTTTTAACAAAAATAAGATTCAATTACTCTTGTGATCAGAACAGTTAAACATGTAAATACTTTTCTTTCCAAAATAAATTGGAATTTAAGGTTAATATAATCCTTAATTTTTTAATTAATATTTTCTTTTAAGAAAGCAACTTTTTAATTAAATGTAACAAATTCAAGAATTTGCTCATTTTGTTGGAGGAGAAAAATCAAACAATGTAGATACATAACAAAGTTTACAAACCAACTATATTTCCTGCAATATATCAATTTTTATACTCAAATAAATAACACTTCTTATTCTCATTTTTATTTCTATATGAGCGGTTCTTTATTACTAACTAATACAAAAGCTATATATAGTATATTCATTTCTTTGTGAATTAACATGAATATTTGCATTTGTTGATGCTTCATTATCATTGTTCCATCTTCAGCATTTTTATCTTGATCGTAATTTTTCAGCCCACAAACCAGCTTGAAGATTTTACTTTTTTATATTACAGGAGAAATAGTTGAATTGTAACTTTTGTTATGTGCATTGTTTACTTTTTCTCTCCAACAATATCACCACTTCAAATCATTGAATTTGTTTCTGGTTGAGATGGATTATCCAATACGGTAATTAAAAAATTGATTGATAAATAAAATTTCATTTTTGTTAATAGAACAACAATTATGATTAATTATAATGATTACAAAGGTGGAATACAAATTTATTTAACCATGATGTCAAACTGGTGCAATCCATTTTTTCTTCATCTCTAATTGATATTGAAATCCAGGATAGTGGTATAATGATAATTTTGTTTTTTTTTCTTGGGGTGTTTTCACAATCAACTACACCGCACTTCCGGTTTGATGTTTTTCTTTCCATTTTATGGAATAACTAATCTTTATTCTAATACACGACAAACGTAAATTACCACTTTGACACAACCAGAGTTCCAAAAATAAAATATGAGGTGTCCCAAAGGTCTCGTGTCAAAGATACTTTAATAGCGTATACTTGTTATATTTTTGTTTTTGCTGATATATTCATCATATCGATAGTTGGGTTCTCTAGAATGTCATGAAACTTCATTTACATTTACAACCTCATCCGTTTTGGAAGTTGACAAAAAACAACAATGTGTTGTAAAGAGTTTTCAATAAGGCCGCAAGATTTTCAAGTTAAATTTTTTGGACCAATAATTTAGGCCGGGCATAGGACCTTCCGGTTCTATTCTGTTCTATAAGAACAGAAGAGAATGCCTCCTTCTTAGCGGTGAAAACGTTCTGACAGGCGACGCTGGCCAGTTACTTTCTGACCGGGCATTCTTACCGTTTCGGGTGGGTAGGTATGTGACGAATTATATATTTTGCATTGCGCTCTAGCCTTCCGTTTACAATTCTTTTCTGTTCTATTCTATAAGAACAGAACAGAAACGGTAAGTCTGTGCCTGGCCTTACACCTTTAGGAATTATGTATGAGATAAAATATCTAATAAAGGATCGTCACTGCTTGGCTAGCATATGCATACTCTTTTGACAAGATTTATAATAACATGTTATTTCTAATTTCCACCCTCAAGTCGAGTATTACATCAGCTTTATATCCCAATTGAGGCACAAAAAACTACGATAACTTTCGCCATTCACCGTTAATGAATTACCTTCCTCATCTTCACCACCATTCAGCGCGTGTTGCGTGTTGCACTTTACTACAACACTAATTGAGAATTGAACCAGTACTTTCGAATTTTTCGATTAGTTTTTTCACACTAGTTGAATTAGAAATATTCGATCTGTTACCACAATACACTTATAACGGTATGCCGATGCGCATCCAGCAGTCTGGTATGACGTCACGTTGGAGTCAAGATTTAAAATTCTTAAAGCTAAACACATAAGAGAGTAGCGTTTTCGTATAAATAATTAGTTTCAAAGACCTATTTTGTAATACAACTGAATTGGATATATTATCGATCATGTGTAAAAGTTAATGATTGAATTGAAATGTTAGTTTCCACTCAATTATTATAAAATGAACATTTTTATGTTTTCGACAAAAGCGATATTTATTTTTATTCATTTGCTGAAGGAGATGTGATGGCAAAATTTTTCTGGTCAACATTTATCTTTGAAAAATATGTTATATCATGTAAGAAGTACCAAAAATTTAAAAACATTATCTGTTAACAATAAAAAAATCGCCTTATATTGTATTTGACTTGATTCTTTTTAAAACATTAATATTATTGTTAATAACTAAAGTATTCAAGTCGATCTATATTCTGTTAAAATGTGAAGGATGATTTGAGACTTTTGTTGAATTAATATTTCAACAACTACAGGGAGAATTAATCACATATAGAATAAATAAAACTACGTCAAATGCGAATTATTTTTTATTTGTTAATTTATATAGTTTTTTTTCCAGTTTTCTTTGGCAGTTGCATATTAGCATTAATAACTTGCAGCAGTAGATTTTTAATCTGTTTTTCAAGTATTTTCATTTTCTCTTTTAATTCAGTGACTTCACGAAAATAATGATAAATAATAATTTGTTAATACAAATTAAAATTAAATAAATTTAATTTACCTACATTCAACATTAATTGTACATTTACTAGGTGCTGTCTCAATCATTAAAGAGTTCACTAATAAACTGAGGTTTGATATTTCCAATAAAATTTTTACTAGAATTGTCAACATAATACTCATTCGGATCAGATTTTTGTAACAATTATTTGACAGTGTCTCGTGGTTTCTCTTATCAATTCTCTTTGAATGGTATAAATCATTTTTTTCCGAAAGGTATCATCATCTGATTTTAAATTTTGAATATTTTTTGTAAGATATTTCAATAGTCTTTGCCGCATAGAAACTTCAAAACAATTCTCCTGAAAATGTAAAGAACATATACGGGCTAAAGTTCAAAAGACAGTGACAATAAAAAACTAAGGTTAGCATTTGTATTAAAACAGTAATATTGAACTCTTTACTTACCATTTTTTAAATTAATTTTATCTTTTCGACAACAAGCATTTATCCATTGTTTTGGCTAAATCCTCATTTTTTGGAAATCCAATATATTTAATGTTCGTACCTTTAGTATTTCGGTTTGCATTTTTCTTAGTAAGATTAATAAAACTAATAATAATATAAGGGTATCGTGTAATGAATGTTTTGACTCCAATGTGACGTAATGCGCACAACCGTTCGAATTTGAGTTGACAAATCAGCATACTGTTATAAGTGTATCGTGATCTGTTACGTTATGTGTCATTATGACTGTCAAACTTGGCGGGAAATTCAAATCTCGCAGGCTTATTGAAACTTTAAAAGGGATGATCAAACAGCAAAGGGAAGATAACGTAGATATACTTAAGTGTACAAGTTTTCACCATGCATAGTCAGCCCATTAAAGTTCAAACCTTATTAAACAAGATACTTTTAAAGTAAAATTACCTATTTATCCTCCAACCAACTCCAAAAAAGGAGAAAGTTGTCAATTTGAATTTATTAAGGACGATCGCTAGGTTCATAGCACCATTATTTTTCAATATCGTGAGAGATACCGTTTCTCAAAATAAAAAATCACATGTTATTAAGATTGTCATTCAAGTAATCTTACCCGATTCTCTGAAACAGCATAACCTATTTGAATAGGTTAAACAATACAAATACAAAAAATTATAAACTCTAAGATAATCTTTCATTATAATGTTTTAATTTAAATGTCAGTTTATAGTAGTGAATAAATTATTGACAGATGATATTCTATGACAATATGCACACGATACTGTAACAGTAAAAAATATAATTTTTTTTATTTATTTGCAATCGGTTCGTCTGAAAAATATATTTATATTAACTGAACGACATATATAAATACTTTTAACAGAAGTCGTTGTATTTCTTATTAATAAATTCTGACAAAAATCAGTAAGAACTTCTCTTGGAAATTTCGCTAAAAAGCACAACGTACCTCAGTAAAAATGTTGGGGATTTCAAGCTTCCTCATCCACATCGGCGCCATGCACACCCTTGACGGAGACGCGAGTCTGATGATGACCGAAACGTCTGCTTGCATTGCAGCCCACGCAGCCCGTCCCGAGTTGGCAGTCGTAAGGGCAGCGATGCCCCTGCACCGGCCCACCATCATTGGCAGACCGGAGTTCTTTGTGAGATACGGCGAGAAAGAAAAAGAAGCGGTGGCTTCTTTTGACTTTCTGGACGAGTTGAGCACGACCAGCAGTTCGTTGAGCTGCTCTTTCGAGGAACCCATCCGTGAAGAAGAGGAAGAAGAGGTGTCGAGAGAAGACGAAGATCGAAGAAAGGCGTCCGATGACTTGAGGCACGATCAGAAAGTACTTATGTCGAAACTTCGATCGCCACGAGAGGATCCTTCGAGGATTATACGGTTCAAAGTCAGTCAAGTGTAAACCATTTTCAGGTTATTGGTTTTCTATGAACTTTTTTACGTCAGCTGCTATTTTTTTATATTAACAAGTGCTAGTTGATTTTACTTCGCTGATAATCTGTTTTTGCAGCAAATAAAAGTTATTTTTCGTGGCTTTGAAGTTAAATATTTTCTTCTAGTTTTCTCAATGACCCCTTTTCACAAGTAAGGACTGGATTTAGCAGGTTAGTTACACTAGATTAAAATTATCGGACAGATGGTATTCTGAGCTATTAGCAATGTATCCAAAATGCATTTTAGCAGAAAAATTGTAAAATACACACTATGAGCAAGTGATGCAATAACAAATTCTGCGATTATTACTAGTCTTCCAAAAATAAATCACATCACATCTACTAAATAGGTCGTATTCACAGTATTAATTCTCTCCTCATCTGTAGAAAATCTTTCATCAGTAGGTACTTTACGAGGTGTGAAAAAATATATCTAATAATAATCCGGAAGATATGGTCTTTAAGAATTCTTCTTATAAAATAAGTCTCAGACGAGATTCTGCAGTTTTATTTAGACTGAATTAAAATCTAATATACACTGGTGGCCTCAAATTAGTATTAAACTATAATTGGATTTAGTTTAAATGATACACTATGAAAGTTAAAAAAAAGTTTGAAGAACTAAATTGTACCTACCTAAATATTCCTACAAAACTATTTGGAGATTATTTCGTGAACAGAGTAAAACAAAACAAAAGTATTTTTACAAAATACAAATACTCCTTGATTGAACGATAAGCAACTCCTTTTTGAACTAGTCTCATGTTCCTAATCTGCAGCACGACAAGCTTGCTCAACAAACTGATCACATCCACACAGGAGCGGAATGAAACTTCTATCATAAAGAAGCCTGTTTATGTAAATTTAATTAAAGACTGCTTCCTGAAGCACCTCATCGTCCCTCTGAAGCTCCTTACTGGATCCGCCCCTGCATCCATATATTCATAAGGCTGGAAAATTGTAAATGTCACTTTTAAATTGTTTTGTTTCATGAAATCTTCATGCTCATGTTGTTAGTCGAACGACTACAACAACTTTTATCTGGCTTTCCTTCATATAAGAAAGTTTATTCGTTGCTTTCTCTTTTGTTTTTATTATTTCTAGTTTCTTTTGCCATTAGTTTATTTTGTTTTTATTATATTAGTACTGGGTTTGTCCTAGAGTTTTTAATTTCATCTGACCCTTAGTTCCACTCGTTGTTTTTTGATTGTTTAGTTTTTTTACCTTCTAATCTTGCTTCTCTACGTCAATATTTGCTTTGTTATCACATCGCTCTTCTATTTATTTTTGCGTTAATTTTGTAAATTTGCGTGTTCATTTTCGGGAATTTGGTGGCACAAAAATGACTATTGAGGCTGTTTTGTGTTCGTTTTTTGTTAATAAATCCCTTTATGCTGAATTTTTTGTTCTGAAATATTAGAGCTGACTAAGATACGAAGATTATACTGAAAATAAATTAGCATCATGCAAGTATCATACATATAGTTATTAGCAACAGGTAAAACATCATTTGTTAACCAAATCCAGACCTTACTTGAATTCAGAAATGCATGTTATATAATACAGACATGTTATTATGAGGGCATTCTTATCAAGACCAAATCAAAAGAAAAAATTACTGTTCTATAATCTCACAAAATATTATTTATTTATTGTCTATATGTATAAAACTATTTATAATTTTTTTTCTATATCGAATGAGAACATGTATAGGAATCATAATTTATTGAACTCAAAAATTTTGTTTTGAGAAAAAAAATATGCGACGGTTATCTAGGTGGTAGAACGAACATAGTTTATAAGACTGTAAATAATCGTATTTTTCTTATTGGGTGAACATTTTCAAGACAAATATCGTATCAAATTAAAATAAAAACAAATTGACATCGTAATAATGTGTTTTAATATTTGTGTTTGACAATGAAAACAAACGAATTATAGTAGTAGTACAGTCTTTGTACAATGTGATATATTGTGAAAAAAAATTTAGATATTATAATAATGTTTTTACCCTTCCCAAAATTGAAAATGTATATGTGTATATCACCTCCCCAACACAGTATTCGTATACATGTAAGGTAGCAATCCTCCCGTTAAACAATCAGATAATTAGTCAGATGGGGTATAGATTATTAAAAAAATGGTCCTTCCCAGGATTGTATTGACGTCAAGTTACAGATAAATGACTTAAGCATATTGTTTTCTGGGCTGTTACTCACGTAATTACCCGGTACTGTATTTCTAGCTGCCCGGATAATATATCTGTGCAATTTTTTTAACCAGAATTTGCTCATGTACCTATACTGTTTTAAACTGTTGCCAGAATATTCAAGTTTTTGCACAGCAAATATCACGTTTCTTCAAATAAATGGTACTAAAAAATTATAAAAAAAAAACAGAAAAAAATCAGAATATTATTACCTGTGACTTCATTCTCCTTAAATGTACTCTTGAATGTATTAGTATGTGTATATTGTTTCATTTTAGGCCGTCAGCTGGTGACAGATTTTGGTCCACCATTTTCCCGCTTCAGTCTCGAAGGGGCTTGAAAAGTATGTTGCGTGGCTATCACAGAAAAAAATACGTTTTCCATTTTTGGAAAAATAAGATGTTTTGGACCGATAAATGCAACCAGGCGTCAAAATACGATAGGAATACGTGTTGCATGTAGCCAAAGAGATGAGATAAGGACGTGATCCTGTCAGGAAGCGTAATAATATGGCCACGATTTTTTTGCTTCTGTCAAGAGGAAGAATGAGAGTTGATATCAAGAGTATTCCACAAAAAAATGGCATAAGGTTTGTAAATGGCCAAGTCATATTAAAGAGAGGAATCGCTCAAGTTTCCACAATGTTTTCCCTTCCTTTCCGCAATCATGAATGACTTTCCATTCCATTAATTAAAAAAGACTAGGTACCTATCCCTTTTTGCAAAATTTCGAATTCACCATACGAAACTTATCCAAATTTTATATCTGTCTGTAGTCAGTAGTAGAACTACTTAACATGCACAAATTACTTGTTTATCCTGAATTTCTTGACTTGGAGGAAATTCAACGATTTATGTATAACCACAATCTGGAAATGAGATGCAAACCAAGTAATTAGTTTTATTTGGAGACAATGATAATAGCGCTTTAATAAGAGGGATATACGTATAAATACTAAATTTTGTACGACATTATACAAGTAGTATTTTTTATAAATTATCTTGGAGTGACAGAAAAATTGAAAACACAATAGTAGACTAAAAGACGACTTTAAACATGGATATACATCTAGAAATGAAAGCATTTGAAAATATTGTGAGAAGAAACACTGCAGAACAAATTAAATGAAACGGTAGAAATTAATTCGCCAGATATATGAGCTGGAGATGAATTAAAAAAGTCTTAAAAGAAGGAAAATGAATAAGTTTAAGACAAGTTAGGTAAAATAACGGAACATATTATATTTATTGAAAACGGGGATAATTCACACACGATTTTAAAAATGAGGAACGAAAGAATCTCATAGATTACATAGTAAATTCAATAATATTAGATAGCGAAGTTAACGTTTGAGTTAAGCAGAAAAATGATATGATTAAACTGCAGCAGAAATATGTGGCATAAAGAAGATTAACATAAATGAAGTACTACGAGATAGCAAAAGAAAATGTGCAAACAGTGAATTTTAAAAAGGTTTAAAAATCACATATAAACTAGTTATGCTAGTTATGATCAGTACAGAAAAACACAAGTGGCAGGTAAAATCTAGGTTTCCCAAACTTTTTTGTCCTTACCTGATCATTTATATCTTTTTGAGATTAATAGAAACAGCTAAAATTCAGTAAATTTCTCTGGCAATATACGATGAATAACTCTGAATGAATGGCAATCTGCTGAGCCATTTATTTTGGTAACTCAAATAAAAATGACGTATACATCAAAAGTTCGTTACACCTTGTTTCTTTATTTTGTATAGTTTATTTACTGTAAACAACTTCGTATAAATAAATAGGACAACTAAACTGTCAACAGAGAAAATAGGCCTACAGAAAACTTAAACTTTATTTATTATCTGATTTTTGAGTTGACAAAATACTTGTTATGTTTGTTTTTTGTTATTATATTGTATTACATTACAGCATCGCATATTAATGTAACGATCGACTTATTTGTAACTGAAATAATGTGTGTAGAGTGATGTATTTTTATATAGGGTACTTATATATTATATATATTTAGTACAAAATTAGACCAATCATAAATACATTGATAATTCTATGGATCTTTTATTTTCCTACATGATTTCCTTTATTTGTAAATAATAATATACTATGGAAGGAATACGTTACGGTAAGGAGGAGGACTGTGTTCCAAAAAAATTATTAGATGAACAGCGATTTGGACTCGCATACTAGGGATTCTGTACCATCCTCGAGATTTTTATAATATACACCAAAATTCGTTAAGGTATCCAAATTGTAAGCTTGGAAGATTCGAAAATGAGGATAAATGGGTTAATATCATGCGTTTTAAGGTAGAAAAATATATAGTGTTATGGTAAAATTCACACTTCGAATTCAATTCGAATTTAGTAACTCGAGTAACTATAAGCGTGAGCAGACGGATACGAGAATTGTGTGAACCGACCTGATGAGGGCAGATTTTACTTTGCAGAAACGTCGTCATTTTACCATCGATCCCGAGAAGGATCAGTTATCAACTTCGCAGATGAATTCCCGGATACAATCTAATAAATTTAATATCTCATACAACCTCCGTTATTCTAAAGGGATCCTCGTGTTCGGATTTCTCCACACAAATCAAAAAAAAAAAATTTCCAAAAACAACTCATTCTACGTGAAAAGTCATCGAAATTCTAAATTTTACGAGCTGCCAAAAGTATATACAGATCCCCGACACAACAGTTAGCCAAATAACTAGCCCATTTGCAGAGGGGGCAGACGTGAAAAACTAAACACACTTCATTGAAATACTTAGCAAAACGGTTTTACAATCAGATTGTCTTCTTGTAATCTTCGACATGTGTCTGTTTTCACCAACATCCATATCGACAAAGCCATGGACATCATAATAGGAATATACAAACCACCTCAATACCTTGAAGATTTCACAACGACTGTCTAAGGAACACCTATTTTATTTACAAGGACCAACAACACAAACAAGGGAGGGAGCTCCAATGAGATCACCAGTCTTGTCAGTAATAGCAAACCTCTTTATAGAGAACATTGGGGAGTTGGCACTAAGAACAGCAAATCTTTAAACCAGTTTATGGTTACGATATGTTTATGATACCTTTGTATTCATATCATATATTCATCACAAAATAAAATTTACGATGGAGGTTGAAGCCAATAATGAATTGTCATTCCTTGATGTTCTGATAAATAGGAAGGACATAGGATTGGCCATAAAGTAAACAGAACAGCAACTAACACCAACAGATATCTTCATGCTAATTCTCATCACTACGCAGCTCAACTACAAGCCGTCGTCAAGATTTCAATAACCAGACCAGGATAACATCAAAACAGGAAATGGACAATTTAAAAACAGCTCTAAAACAAAATACAAAGAGATCGATACCAAAAGACGAGGAACATGAGACACCAATATTTATTTACCGTAGGTCAAGAGTACCATGGACAGAATTGCGAGAATTCTGTAGGCACAATGTTGATACAATTTTCAATACCGACAGAAATCAGCATGGTATTAAAGAATCAGAAGACGAGAATCTCTTTAGACAACAGAGAGGGTGTGAGATTCCATGTACAGACTGTCTTAAAATCTATACGTGGGGCAAACTTCAAGCCGGACGTGATGAACGCCATAAGAAAGCAAGAAAAAGCAACATCCATTGCGGAACACGCCACCATTACGTCACACCAAATAGAGTGAGAATATGAGAGTACTGGCGCAAATATAGAACACGAGAAAACAAGATTCGTAAGAGAGGCAGTTGAGATCGCGAACAGGCCTCACAGTTATATTGTAGGCTTAATAGTTTCTAAAAGAAGAATTCATTAAATTGTATGCTCTGTGTGTGATTAGATAACGAATTCTATATTAGTACCAAAATTATTCCGTACAGTTGATTCAGCGAAACTAGGCCTGTGACAGACGAACAAACTGAATAGTGATCCTATAAAGATTTCTATTCGTCGAATGTCTGGAACCCTTAAAATACAACTTGTGTTCTGAACTTCAAAATACTTCGTAAATGGCACTTTGATTGACCTTCCAAATGTCACTTTTATGAAATCTGTCGATTGTCTGCGTATTTGAGGTACAAGTCTTATAGAACTCACCATTTCACGAAATCGCTAAAAGCACAAATTTTTTTTCAGGTTAATAAAGTAGTAACAAGTAGCCACAAAATCTGCACTATTTTGATCTGTATAATGGCTCAAATGTCAATGCTATAGGGTTTCTCGGATCATTATAATTTACAATAATGTATTAGGTTAACAAATTAATAAGAAAATAGCTACAAATTATTGCCGCTTTCGCAATTTTGTTAACTCTAGTGGCTAAATAGTTGCTAAGAATTTCGAAATTCCCTTTAGGGTTTTAAATTATTAATATAATAGCTGCCGTTTTCAAATTTTGTTATCTCTATTAGCTTAAATGTTACAGCTATAGCCCATGTAGTTTAAATGTTCTATAGTAGCCACTGTTTCTCAAAATCGCTAAGAGCTACAGATTTCCTTTCAGCTTAACAATTTAGTAATAAATACCTACAAAATCAGCTAAAATGTCACAGCTCTTCCCTATGTTGTTTAAAACATGCCACATAACCCACTGCTTCTCGAATCACTATAGGCTACAGCATTCCTTGTATGTTAATAAATTAGTAAGAAAATACCTACAAAGTATGCCGCTTTCACAATTTTTATACTTCTAGTGGCTAAAATGTTGCAGCTATGACCACTGTAACCTAAACATGCTACCAAAACCACAGTTTGTGGAAATCGCTCTTAGAGCTACAAAATTGCCGTTAGGGTGATAAATTATGAAAATAATAGCTAAAAAAAATTTCCGTATTCAAAATTTAGATTTCTCTATTGGCTAAAATGTTACAGCTATGACCCTTGTAGCTTAAATGTCCACAAATTCTCAAAACTGCTAAGAGCAACAATTTTCCTGTCAGGTTAAAAAATTAGTAATCAATAGTTACAAAATCTGCACCATTTTGATATCTATAATGGCGAAAATGTCACTGCTATAGTCTCTGTTGCTTAAGCGCGCCACCAAAGGCACTATATCTTGAATCACTATAAGTTAGAACAATTTTTTAGGCTTAGAGCATGTACTTCTGGAGTAGCATCATGTTATCTCACTTGGTGGGAAAAGCAGCCAAGAAATTACATGCTGGAGGTATTTCACATTCCCAATTGAGCCAAATAGCCTCTTGCCCTCTTTATTGCCCTCTGTTTTTAGTCTTGTCAAGGTATTTGTGCATTGCTGGCTACATCCAGAAGTATACGTTTTTAGGTAAACATATTATTAAAAAAATAGCTACAAAATCTGCTATTTTCACAATTTTGTTATCCCTAATGGCTGAGATGATAAAACTAGGGCCTATATAGCTTAAATGTGGTACAGAAGCCATTATTTCTCAGAATCGCTAAGAGCTACATTCCTTTTAAAGTAACAATTAGTAACTAATAGCTACAAAATCTGGCTTTCAAAATTTTGATATCACTAATGGCTAGAATATTGCAGACATAGCCTCTCTAGCTTAAACGTTCTATATAAGACACAGTTTTTTGAAATCGCTACCCACACAGCATGAAATATTTCTTCAAATATTTCATGCTGTGTGGGTAAGAACTACAAAGTTCCTCTCAGATTAAGAAACAGGAACAAATAGTTACAGAATCTGCACAATTGTAATATCTATAATGGCTACATGGTTACAGTTATAGCCTCTGTTGCTTAAACGTGCGACAGAAGCCACGGTTTCTCGACTCACTATATGCTACAACATTCCTTTTAGGTTAACAAAATAGCTACAATTTTTTTAATTTGTTTTCACAATTTTGATTTCTCTAATGCTTAAAATATTAACAGCTATAACAAAGGGCATAACCAGCTTTTGGTCTTACAGAAGCCATTGTTTGCTCGAATCTCTAAACAACATTCCTTTTGGCGTAAAAAATAGTTTCAAAATAACTAAAATATCTGCTGCTTTTACAATTTTAATTTTATTATTATAATTGTGAAAAGTTCTTTGTAAATGTTTACAATTTAGCCTGAGCTTGGACTTTCTGGTCTCTTTTGGCTAAATTTAATACATATCAGTTGCTCTTGGTAATATATCCTATATCCTAATATAAGCCCCATCGGTAAAAATGATTTATTAACTAAAATCATGATTATTATCATCTTGCTATTGCTTTGTTCATTATACAAAAACCTTAGATATTTTCCTTCTTTTTTTATTTCTGAAATATAAACTCAGACAGCAATTTATTGATTCTTAATGCAAGTTTACTATTTTTACGACATATATGCAACACAAAATGCCACAGTGTATGGACAGTTATCTAAAACTAAAATAGTAATTTATTACTTTATTTTTAAGATTAAAGATCAATTAATTGATCTTATTAACAACTTTATTAGTACAATTGTTTTCTATTAAATAAAAATAATGAATAATATACTAATCAGTTAAAGATAAAACGTTTATAATGATACTCAATTATCTATAATTGAGCTACCCACACCTGTGCTTCACCGGTACAAACTATTGGCGCTTTCCTTTTAGAACAAAGGTAATAAAAATAAAATAATGAACTATGCCAAGTGTTTGGGGGGTTTACAGAAAAATTAATATAAATTAAGTAAGTTGTGTTAAAATATTGCACAACAGTTTTTCGCAATTTTACAATGTGTGCTTCAGTGAATATCGCTATGAGTTCTTTTGATTATATTTTCAATTTCGTTATATTATACCTTGTGGTGATAGTTTTTCAAAAAATGGAGACGAAAGTATGGAAGTTCTGGACATTTTTCGAAGAATTTTTATATAAAAAGAGAGTCCCTGATTGTTCCAAATCCAATGACAACCCAGTCGTCGTTCCAAAAAGTGTAAATTATCACTTCACTCGAGTTTGCAATTATGATTGCGGGTTTTGCTTTCATACCGCTAAAACTTCATACATGTTAAATTTGGAAGATGCCAAGGTTGGACTCAAAATGTTGAAAAATGCAGGTAAAATTTCTTAAATTGCTTGAAATTTTATAAGTAACCAGCTTTTATCGGCTCGCGTTGATGATCATTTTTAACCAGCTTCCAAAAAGAAGTTATGAATTCGGCAGGAATTTTTTTTGTATGTATGTTACCTAATTGCTTCTTCGGTTATGAAAACCGGTTTGAATAGATATTTTTTTGTTTAATAGAGTGTACTTCCGGATTGTTGAAATTCTAGATTTGATGAAATTTAAGATTGAACACATACCTGCATGTAAATCCATTAATATACTTGAAATATTAGACGATTTGTTCAGAAACCCTTGTATAGTTTTTTTTTTAAATTGCAATCGATTAAGGAAGAAGCCAATGTATCACAATACCATCGAAGTGTCTTAAGTATCATTTCCTCATAAATATTTTAATTCCAATGTAATAGTCCGGGAACTGTAGACACTGCAAATTTTAATCGGGAATTTGAAAATTTTCTAAGTATGTAGCAAGCATATAAAGTAGTATAGTATAGTATAATTATTTTTTTTAATGACATTTTGTTTCTGAACTATCGATTTACATTCAATTATGCGATGAGGCGCCTTTTAGTGTCACCGACTCCCCCGGGCCTTATAGATAATTGAGTTACAAAACATGTCAATCTCTAAACTGCTATTCTGTGCTATCATGCACAGGGTGTTTAGCATGTTAAGCATAGCAATCAAAAGTATAAATGTGATAAAATATAAAGTATATAAACTACCCGCATTCAAAATAGAACTACAAAGCTGGAAAGAAAAATACTTAAAAGATAACTAACAGCCTACAAAAAAGAACTAAAAGTTGAGCATAAAAATATAAACAATAAAATGCGTTCGTTCTGTCCAAATTAATTACCTACTTATCTAGTATATTTTAGAAGTCGGTGATAAGCAACCATCAAGTTTGATGAAGTAGTGTATAAGTAACCAAAGCAGGATTTTTTTGGCACCGACTCCAAAAATATACTAGATAAGTGTGTAATTAATTTGCTGAGAATTTTTTTGCTTACATTCATATTTTCTGTGTAGGTACTTAGCAATGAATGTGCTATTTATAGTATAGTGTTGTGTTTTGTTAATTATTTTCGGCTTTTTAGATCTACTGTGAAGTTGGTTAATAGTTTTAAAAATATTGTTTTATGCCAACCAATTCTTGTTGTTGGTCGATAGAGGTAGAGGCTAAATAGTTAAAAAATAACTACAGAGTTAAAGGTTTTGCCTCGCCGCAAACTGAAGAGCCCATTACTTCTTAAATTTTATCTTCAATTAATTAATAGCTCTTGTTAACTCTGCTTGTCATTGACGGGTACACCCATAGGCGCAGAATACAGCATTATTTCAGGATACTGATAATAATGGATAAATTCGATAACGAATAAAGGAGGGTTTGTAGGAAAAACGCTTGGACACGTCGATTTGTATTTTTAAATGTGCATTTTTTTCAACAAAAAAATGTATAGGGTTTTTAATGTGACAATGGCCAATACCAATTTTCTTATTTTAAATGCAAGCTCCTGTATATTATTTATTTTTTGGATTCTCCAAAAAATTCTTGACATAATTTATGTACAGTGTCCTACACCTATCTTCAACTATTCCGGAAATATTAAGTGTTTTCAGATTTATTACAAAAAATTAATATTAATAATTATAGTCCAAAAAAAAACTTAAAAAACATGCTTTAACATCAAACCGAACTAAAAAAAAGTAGAAAAGAATTTTTATGAACAGTGTATTTTACAGCAGTAGAAATCAATCATGATTAATTACCTCAACATAAAAATATAAAATTTAAGTTATTAACTGAATTATTCGGTTCAGAGTAAAAAGTGTGGGGTGCATTTCACTATACTAGCTGTCGCCCAGTGGTCGAAATTCGACCAATTCTGTCAATATCTCTGCCAGGTTAAGTAACGTGAAAATTTTATCGTGACATTCTATCCTAGGACTTTAGGGAGAACAGAAATTACATGGAAAGGATCCAGATTCGGAACCTCTGTGTGATAGTTTCCTCGAAAATCCTAGATGTCGGTCTTACATTTCGCTTCTACAGTTTCCTCGAAAATCCTAGATGTCGGTCTTACATTTCGCTTCTACAAAGTAACGGAATTCAAGTTTTTTCAGATATAATTCATAGGACTTTATTTCTATTCAAATTCGTAATTCTTAAGTTAATATGACAACAATTCCATCGCTAATGGGTTACCCTACATATTTATTTTTTCTAACCTCCCTGTACAGCTATAATTGCATTCAATTCTTTAAGATTTATTAAAATCCTCATTATGTATAATATAATTATAATTCCATCTCATTATATATTTCCACCACCCGGTATATGCAACTGCTCATGGACCACGCATAATATTTTTCAACATTTTTGAACCACCCGATAAACCATTCTGTATATGCTACTGCCTATGAGCCACCGTATTTACTCTTTTTGTTTATGAAAAATTTAACTATCTTCTGTAACTATAATTCTACTCCGACCTATATTTCAATCATTTTATATATATATGGAACTCTTCGTAGGCTACTCTATAAATCATTTCTTTTTCTAACATTTTTTATCATCAGCCTGTATATCTATTATTCCTCTCACCCTATACTTCATCTTCCGTATATATACAACTGCTTATGGGTTACAAAATGTGGCATTTCCATTTCCGCCACCCTGTATATGCATCTGTGTATAATATTTTTTGCACCACCCTGTGTAACTGTAATTCTACTGCACCTTCTATTCCAAGAACCCTGTAAATTCAACCGCTAATGGGCTTCCCTATATTATTATTTTATTATTTAAAATTGCACTCTACTCTATATTTTAAACACCCTATATATGCAACTGCTTATGTGCTACCCACGAAAAAAAATATTTCTAACATATCTGGAATTGCCCTGTATAATTATAATATACAACGATTACTTTACCACTAAACAATACCAACGCATGCATGCCATTTCCAGAAGTACATGCTCTAAGTATATAACAGCATTGGTCCCTCTATATATAATTACTCAATGTTTTGAGTCTGATGGCGGCGGCACATTCAGTTGTGTGGCGTTGACATTATGGGCGTAAATAATGAATTTTTATTATATTTTATTTAATGAATGAACCAATATTATAAATTAATATTAGCATTCTGCACTGAAAGTCATCAGTAGTTAGTAAACAAAACAAAAATGAAGAAAATCAGTTGAGAGACACAGGAGAAAATGATACCTAATAGTTTTGTCTTTGTCTATTTATATATAGATATGCATAACTCACCTCTTATAAATAGTTGCCAATAGAATAATTGTAAAATTTAATATTTCAAGCACCCCACGCTCTTTACTCTGAACTGAATTATTCTGTTAGTAGCTTAAATTTTATAATATTTTTATTTTGAGGTAATTAATCATGATTGATTGTTCTACTACTGTAATATAAACTGTCCATAAAAATTATGTTCTACTTTTTAGTTCGGTTTGCTATTAAAGCGTGCTTTTTTGTTTTTTTTTTTTCAACTATAATTATTTTCGAAGTTTTTAGTTTTATAATGATCTCTATAGTATTTATAATAGAAAACTTTGATTTTAAAAAATATTTTTCGTTTTTTACTAAATTCAAGTTTATTTCATGTTTGTGTAACATTTCCATTTCATTACCGCAAGTTCTACTACTGCCAAGTAGATGGCAAACGCAGCGTTAATAGACGAATTTGACTTTTAGGCAAGAACAGTGACAGAAAGACAACAAACGGGAAAATTCAACTTAAAGAATTGTATTGACATCGGCCCTTGACACGTGTGCCAATTTTCGAGTTAATCATACTCCTTTATGTTGGTGAAAATTACGTTGAAAGTTTCCATTACATAAATACATACATACATACACGTCAACTTAATAAAAGCGTGTTAAAAAAAGAAAATTATTTTACTTCACAAATTCGCTACATTACACTAAAAACTTAATAAGTAATACTGATTTTTTCTTAATAGTATAAAAAAAAACAAAAAAAAAACATTAATGTCAATGTAGGAAATGTTCAAAATGCTCGCTGCGAACGTCTTGGCAACATCCTAATCTGGTATAGAAATGCTTTCTAACGTCTTATCAAAAATGAAGCTTATGGAAAATCAAGAAAACTAGTATTTTATGAGTGTTCAAGTGCAATACAAACGAGTTATGGGTCGTTGAAAGGACTTGTTTTTTGTCGAGTACTTAAGTCGAAGATTTTTACGTCAAATAATGAACATAACAACTTATACATTTTTTTATAGTTAAGCTACTTAAGATAACAAAACAATTGGCTGCTTCAATTTTTGAACAAAAGTGAGCAGTAAAACCAACGTCATGTTCACCAAAAATAAAATTAATCCAATTCTCTCTATAATTCCATTGTAGGTCCTTTTTAGGTATATGTTGCAAAATTTTAGCTGGTTCTGAAAAAAAAATCCATTTAATAAAAAAACTATTTTGACAAAATTACTCGAAAACTAAAGATGTTACAAAAACACAAGAGCAAGAAACTTTAGGATATCTTTAATATCTTAATTTCTTCCTTTTGTTTTTCTAACTTAAAAATTCCCTGTGATATTATCGTTTCAAGTTGTTATCGAGCCCAAATATCACCTTTTTGAAGCGTTCTAACCTCAAAAATTTAAAATTCGTAGATTTTGAAAGTCTTTAATTCATATGATTTTATAGCAGAATGATTTTCTGATTGTTTAGATAACTTGACAATTTTCTACAACAAATAACTAAAAATCTTAGTTTATAAAAAAAAAAATCATATTACATTTTTTGCTTGAAACTTCTCTTTTAACTTCTGGGGTTAATTTGAATGAAAAAATTACAGTCCCATATAGGAGGTGCTATCCATTCCCAGAGTCTGGTCCTGCTCAAAAATATTTCTGATTTTAAACAACATAAAAAAAACCATACAAAAAATATTAAAATCGAAACTGTTCTTGGGAACTTCCAAATACTGACTGTTTTATTCACTAACCCCACTATAAAATCTATAGTCTAACACCAATCGAGTACCTGTAATTAACGAAACCCAGGAAATTTACCTTGACAATGTCAATGAGTATGATTGGTTCTTTGTTAAGGTATGGAGAAGATCAATTTCAGTGGTGGAGAACCTTTTTTACCACGACGGGGTCGACACTTAGGAGACATGGTGAAATTTTGTAAGCAAGAACTTGAAATAGATTCAGTAACAATAGTTTCCAATGGTTCCCTTGTAAGAGAGAAGTGGTTGCAAGAATATGGAAGATTCGTGGACATTCTAGCTGTATCTTGTGACTCATTCGATGAAGATACAAACAGAGTAAGTAAAAGTAAAATTCAAATGAATTTTTCCACCATAGTTAATACACAAATATAAAAATATGTGGTTAAGTTGTAGTCGATTATTACGTTTTTCAGAAAAATCTGCAAATCCCACAAATATTAAAAAGCATAAATGCCAACATGACAAAACACTCTAATATTTTGAAAATGTCAAACTATCATAAATTGATAAAATAAAAACTGTCATACAGCTCAAATATTTTTAAAATGTCAAACCAACAAAAACTCAATAAGTTGAAAACTGTCAAATGTCTAAGAAGACAAATATATCCAAAACATCAAAACTGTTAAAATTGTTAAACAAATCAAATATATTAAAAATGTCCCATGTTCCAAACATCTAAAATGTCAAAATGGTATATAAATTAACTAATTAAGTACTTTGTTCAGATAAATATACTCACTGACAAAGAAATCGCAATACCCTGAAGGAGATGTTCACATTTAATTTGGTAAATTTGGTGAATGCTGTTCATGTAAGCTTTTTTCTCGCTGAACATAAGAATAGCTATAAGAAGAAAGTAGAAGCGATAATGGAGGAGAAAGTTAGGAAAGGGGAGAATGGGTGATTCTAGGTGACTTCAACGCTAAATCCGCGTTGTGGAGATCACCAGTCACGGATGGGAGAGATATTTATTGGGAAGAATGGATAGGTAGTAAAGATCTGAGGGTGGCCAATGAGGGGGATAAACCCACTTTTGAGAGAAGAGAGTCCTGCTCATTTATTGATGTCACTCGCTACTCGAAGGGCCTGGATGGATGAGTTGAAGGATGGAAGATGCTGGATGAAGAGTCGCTAAGCCTCCATAAATACATAGAGTTCGAAATTAAAATAGAAACGGTGGGCAGGAAGAAAAAGTGGGGGCTCCAAGGGAATAGGGAACTGAATGCTCCGGCGGTGCTGGATAGTTACCATAGGTTGAAAAACAGTATAGAGGGTAACTATAGAAAAATGGACAAGATATTGAAGTGTGCCCAACATGCCGGCAGGCCTGAGGTAAGGGGCGGCAGGTGGAATGAGGAATTGGGGAGGTTAAGGAAAGAGTGTATGAAAAGTAGAAGGGTATGGATGAAAATAAGGGAAAGAGGGGTTCCGGATTTGACTGTACAAAAGAGGAAGGTGTAGGAGAATGCGAAGAAGGCGTTGAGTAAGGAGATCAAGAGAGCGAACGAGGCTAGTTGGAACAAGTTGGTGGATGAGGTCGTGAGGGATGTGTGGGGACGGGGGTACAAGATCGCCACTAAAGGGATAAAGGGCTTCTGTATACCCTATAAAATTTATGAGGAAGAGAGGAGAAGGATAATTGACGACTTTTTCCTGGATGCGAGGGGTGAAAGAAATGGGTTTGAGATTGAGATTAGAGAGAGAAAGTGAATGAATTTCGGGAGGAAGAAATGAGGGACGCAATAGGGCGAATGAAGAATAGGAAAGCCCTAGGCTTGGATGGTGTGGGAAATGAGACTGTAAAGTTAGTGGCGTAGCAGGATGTCCAGGTCTTGTTAGAGGATTACACCACCCTCTTAATGGATCAAAGGTTCTCCGAAGAGGGGAAAACGGGGAAAATCACCTTAATACCCAAAGGAGGGCAGGTTGAGGGGGGACGTCGTTAATATAATCAAGGACTATTTCACAGAACTTTAGTGGATCCTTTCCCATATTTAATCTTTATATGGGAAAGGATCCACTAAAGTTCTCAGGCAGGGGTACCGCAGGTGTCGGACCGACTTTACGGAATATCTTATACGACCCTCTGCTGCGTCTAGAACTGCCCGTACGCTAGCCTACGCGAATGACCTCTCGATAGTGGTCAGGACGAATCGAAAAGAGGATATTGTGGCTATTGAAATTTTGGAAGTTGCCGAAGATAAGACTGTCGCGGTCATTTTGAAAGGGCCGCTGCCAAGGGGAGGGATTAGCTTTAAATGCAGTCTCCGTGCGGTACTGCCAGAGAAGGCGGTGAAGTACCTAGAGGTATTCCTGGACGACAAGCTTCTTTTCAATCACCACATGAGGTCTGTGACGGCAAAGGCTTCTTCCGAATGTAAGTGAGCCGGGAACGGCAAACAGACGTCTGTTGTATGGTGTGTTAAAATCAATTTTGATGTATAGGGCCCCTATATGGCACACATCAATGAGAGTCCAGACTTATCGTAGACTCATAGAGAAAGCGGTTAGACCGATACTACTTAAGGTTGCATGTGCATATAGAACTGCGGCGATGGAAGATATATATGTGGTGACGGGTGAAATTCCCATTAAGCTTCTCGTCGACGAGAGAGTGAGGTTGTGTAACGAGTACGAGGAGGGGCGAGTGAAAGAGAGAGAAAAAACACTAGAAATGTCGCAGAATAGGTGGGAGGCAAATGAAGAGAAAGCTCAGTAGACGAAGTGTTTGATTGGAAATATTAGGGAGTGGGTCAAGTAGCCCTTCAGAACTGTCTCGTATGAATTAACCCAGTTCTTAACGGGGCATGGGTGTTTCAGAGTTTACTTGTGTCGAATGAGGCCAGCGGATGACGATGTTTATATTTATTTCAGAGTTGTGGACACCCCGAAACATACCGTTTTTGTGTGTGAAAGGTGGAGCGCTGAAAGGGAGAGGTTTAGACTCGACGTGGGATTCGACGTGACGACCGAAAACGTTATAGGGTCTATGTTACGCAACCGCGAGAGTTGGGGACACATAAGCGACTTCGTGCTCAACGTCATACATTGCAAACGAACAGAAGAGCGACAATTCTTAACCATGCGTACAGTCTTAGAAGGGTAGTGGATATACGCCGGGGTGCCGGAAGTTATATCTCGCGATGGTTCCAGGTACCCAGAGGGCGATTGAGATGTTTGAGTGGGTCAAACCGCACACGGCAGTACGCAACTGGAAAACACGTGCAGCTGTTAATTCGGTTAGCGAATTTCATCTCCCCTTAAAAAAACAAGTGACTTTGAAAGGGATAGAATTATTGGTTTACGGGAGGCGGGTTTTTCATTTCGAGAAATCACTAGCCACACGAACAGTAATCCAACTACTGTTACAACATGTTTTCAAGCATGATTTGATAATACCCAAAATCTGAAAAAGTAGGCACCGAATGTCGAAGACATGTGACCTTTAGAGACCGATTTTCAACAATTTGAAATTTGGCTGATGATTGGTTACCAGAACAAGGTCTTATAACTGTCCGAACGGTTTATGGCTGTATAAGATCTTTTGGACTGCAGCATTACCGACCCCATCTTGTCCTACCCCTGGGCGCTGAGCATCGACGGCAACAACGACTACAGTGGTACAGAGAACGATAACATTGGAATGTGGAATGCACCACGTCGTCTTCTCTGACGAATTTCGATTCTGCTTGGGTGGACATCGTGGCCGAAGAAGGGTTAGACGACGTCCAGGAGAAAAACGTCAGCCTCACTTTGATGTTGAGCGACATGTACAGCGAACAGTAGGCGTTATGGAATATAGGATGCTATTGCACATGGAAGTTGGTCACCTTTAGTCTTTGTCCGAAGCAACTTGACAAGGGAACGTTATCTTCTGGAAGTAGTATGAACTCCCTTACCTTCATCGCCTCATGGATCCCATATTTCAACAAGATAATGCTTGGCTTCATGTTTTGAAGAGACACATGTGAATCTCTTGCCATGGCTGCCCAGATTCCCATGCCCATAGAACATGTTTGGGATATGATGCGTAGACGGCCCAGCACCCACGGAGTTTGGAGATTCTAAGACATGAAATACAGTTAGCTTGGGATAATATTACTCAAGAAGAAATGCTAAGTAAGGCGTGGTGGGAAGTGTATAGAAAACCGCGGTAGATAAACATAATTTTAACAAACTGTAATTAAAAAAATGTAAATACCTTGGTATTTTTTATTAAAATTTTAATCATTTACATCTTCTGGTTGTTAAAATTTCTTTGCCAATGAGTATAGTATAAAAAGTGGTACTATATTTTTATTTATTTCCTTTAATTTAAACTTTAAAATTATAAATATACATATATTTGACCTTTTTTATTTGGAGCCTCAATACTAATCACCAAAATCAAAATTTGTTTAATTACACCATGAGTCCTTGATTAAGTCAGCAAACTTCCTATACTACAAAATTTAAATTTTCATGGAGTAAATTTTGCTAGAATTATGTTTGGTTAATAAAAGTTCTGTTCTTTTTATATATAGCTTATAGGAAGAAGACAGGGTAATCGAAACCATATTGAGCAACTCCTTAAAGTTAGAGACTTATGCAAAAAATACAAAATCCTTTTCAAAATCAACACCGTCGTCAATACGTATAATCACGATGAAGATATGACGGACAAGATTTTAGAACTCAATCCAGTAAGGTAAGGTAATCTTATTCATTATTCAAAATGTCCAATAAGAACTGAATTAATTGTAATTACTAGGAATATCTCTGTTCTTTTAGGTGGAAAGTATTTCAATGCCTTTTACTAGAAGGGGAGAATGCTGGTCCAGAAGCGTTAAGAAACGCTGAAAGATTCTACATCAACGAAAACATTTTCAATGAATTCCTCAAAAGGCACAGTCATGTAGAATGTCTTGTACCAGAATCTAATACTAAAATGCAAAATAGTTATTTGATTCTAGATGAATATGTAAGTAACTTTTACGACAGAATTTTTTAATTACTTCATGCTTTTTCTTGGTGTATCTCATTGAACAAATCATTTCCAGACTTAGTCCATAACTTTAAGTTTGATTTTACTTTAAATACAAAAAAATCATGATTGTCGGTTATTTATTATGTTGACAACACAGTTCCTTTTTCAAGTTACATAAAACTTTTTTTTATATTAAATTAAATAAAATGTCGAAAATGATTAACAAAAAAAACACTATACAATAAATAGTACACTTACTGTTGTTAGGTACCTAAACATACAATATAAAAAATGTAAATAGTATATATACATTAAAAAAAAACAAAAACCGACTTCAAATAAAACAAATTTAACTAAAAAGCATGAAATAAAATTTTACTGCAACAATTAAATATTTTCTTCTGAAGTCGGTGCCAAGTTGATCAGCGAAGTTGCGAAGTACAACTTATAAATGTACTTCCCAAATTGTTTTCATTTTTTAGTGATGTGATATAATTAGATGCATTTTATAATTTTAATTACTCCTGTTTTAGTAAGAATTTTAGATATTATCAAAAATAAAGGTATTTTACTTTTAAGTAAAATTCGTATTTTCTGACAAACCTCGTATGCAGTGGAACAAGTGACATGTAATGATTACAGTATACGTTTCTGACCATGCACATCTGCTTATGAAGAATGACTTTTTCTCTAAATAATATTCATATGAACATTTTCCGTATGAAGACGCACTGTATATAGAACCCAACGGAGAACCTCCATCTTGAAGTTGATTAACTGACGTTTATTTCGATTTAATTTCAGTTTACTTGCAATTTATTAAAACAATTTAGTGATACAGCATTATTAGATGCCGTTTTCAATTCTAATAAACTTTGATTACAATTTGAGATATAAAAAAATAAAAGTTTCTCACTTTTAAACAAAATTGATATATTTTTTGAAACCTAGTATATAGTTGAAAAAGTTACATAAATACTTATTATACAGTTTTTAGTGCAATTGCATAATTAGATGCAGTTTTTAATTCTAATTACTTCTATTTGTTTTCTGAATGTTATTTGTGGCATCTTCTAGTTTATTTTAGATTTTCTTGGGAATAATACCACATCAGAGTTCAAACTTGTGTATATTTTAAAACCAAACGTTTCAAAATCCTGTCGGATTTCGTTTTCAATGGATATAAATTTATAAAGTAAAATTACACAAGTTTGAACTCTGATGTGGTATTATTCCCAAGAAAATCTAAAATAATACTTCTATTTGATAACAATTTTAGATATTAACAAAAATAAAGGTACTTCATTTTTAAGCAAAATTCCTATTTGCTGACAAACCTCGTCTACAGTGAAAAAATAAAAAAAATCGTTTCATTTATAAAGATATATACATACTAATTGAAAATCTTCACCTTGAAGTTAATTAACTGACATTTATTTTGAATAAACCAATTTCTTTTCAATTTATCGTACCCCAAATTCTGAACAGTAATATTTCCATATTTTAATACCAGCACCTCCACCAAAGCTTACTGTATAAGAAAGTCGATAAAATAGTTTTCCCGATTTGCTAAAAAACGGTACAATCTATGTTATTGAAAAAAAATATGGAACCAATTCGGAATAACCCGGAAAGGGATCCAGTATAAACGGTCGAAATTCCTTGAGCCGGTTTCGAGTAATCGCTGAACAAACATAAAAAAACAATCAGATCCTAGAGTAGAAATGTTCAAGAGGGCTATAGAAAGGCAACTATCCAAAGTTTTCTACTTGCTGTAGACTAATGAAATTATAATATACAATGATACAATTCTATTACTGCTGATAGCATTTAGTTTGATACCAGCCCGTAATTTTTTCAGTAATGAAATGAAACTCCTATGTGATCTGTCTTTAGCACTCGGCAAGCACCTTTCGAGTTATGCAGATCAAATAAGGGAAATCTTAAAACCAATAGCACCCAACTGACAAACAAAATTTGTTGTGGTATTTTATAATTCACTGTATTTTTATTATTTAAAAATAGTACCAATTGGGTTACAATTGTACATTTTTTTCAGATGAGATTTTTGGATTGTACAAGTGGATCAAAAGTTCCCTCGAAATCTATTTTGGACGTTGGTGTAGAGAATGCTTTGAACTTCTCTGGATTCGATGAAGCAATGTTTAAAAAACGTGGAGGAATTTACAAGTGGTCCAAAGAAGCAAACAAATTGTCATGGTGATTGTGAAAATATTATAACCAGTCAATTTCTCTGAGTATTATATAATTAAGATTAAAGTTAAACATGATTGTACAAAACTCTGTATTTTTTACGCCACTAATTAAATAAATAATTTCTATGAATATCACTATGGGTACATCTGTTCTATGGATATGAATTGATTTTTTTTACATTAACCTTGAGATCATGTAGACATGCATGTCTTATTATCTTGTGTTTCCGAGAATGTTTTATCTAATATTTAATTAGCGTTTGCAGTTTTATTGTAAAAGCAAATACTGTTTTCATTTTGCATTCACTAGCGAGAGATTTGGCATTTGGTACGTAAAACAACGTGCTATAAAGGAAAATTTACAGAATAATTTATATTTAGGAAAGGAACCGACTTCAACAGGCTTAAACTAAAAACCGTTTAGAAACTATATGCAATCAATAACTATTTTCTCACATATATTCTTTTTTATGTGATTTAAGGTACAATTCTATTGATAATTTTAGCGCATTCTTATCTCTCCCTCCCTCTCTAATTTGTATTTTTTTCTATATTATCCACATATTTTTTAACATTTTTTATTTGTTTTGTTATTTGGACCCCTTTAATATAAACCTAATTCACCCTATATTGCAACCCCCTGTATATTTTTGTATTCGCAACTACTTATATGTCATCCAATACAACATTTTTTTAATCACCCTGTATAACTTTAATTCTATTCCACCTTATATTCCAACCATCCTATATATCGAACTGCTTATGTACCACGCAATATCACATTTATTTTTTAAAAAAATTTGAATCCACCTGTCTAACTTTAATTTTACTTCACCCTATATTTCAACTGCACAGTGCTTGCTGCTTGAATTTCAATGCACACACACACACACACCCACCACCGTAAACAAAAGATCGCGCACTTAAAATTTTTTCTTTTTAAAATGCTAATGGAATATTTTGTGTCATTTCACTCGACTGCAAGCCCGATAAAAATGAAAACCGTTACAAACATCCTGTACGATATACTTTTATGGCATATCTTGACATTTAAGCTAGAAAATGATGCAAATTTGATATTTACATTGATGTTTTCTGGCACATATTTTTACGATTTTCATAAAAACGGTATGTTTTACGTTATAGAAATTATACGGAATCAAGCTGGAACATCTCTTTATAGAATACAATTTAAAATATTCAAATTGGCTGCGCCATTTTGTAGAAAACAGTGTAGATTCATTGAAATTCACTGATGTGTAGTCCCTTAATTACTGTTTTTTCTGATTTTCTGGAAAACCGTAAATTTCATGTTATAGAATATTATATGGTACCTTTCTGTATTATTCCTTAATAAAATGCCGTTTAATTAATCAAAATGGCCCATGCCGTTTTTAAGTAATCACTGAGCATACATTAAAAAAAACGTGCCGACAAATTTATAACCTTCTCCTTTTTGGAAGTCGGTTAAAAATGGAGATTACTTAATAAAATTAAAACGAAGACGATACTGACCGTAGACTCATAAATTAAATATCGCTTAAGAAAGTGGCGAGAGTCATGTGGATCATGACCTCCCCTCCAAATTGAACAATCCACATTGACAAATCTCTTAGAAATATACGAGGTTATCATGTGGGTCATGACCTTCCCTCCAAATTGTACAAGTCACATTTGCTAATCTCTTAAAAAAATACGTAAACTAAATATCAAAAATATGTAAGTCATGGTAAGTCATTTCGAAAAGAATGTTAAGGAGATCTTTGATTATATATCATCTTCATATTCATCTAATTTCAACTATTATTTCATCGTGTAGCCTCTCTTACATATTCGTCTCGCATTTCTCTCCTTGTTGTTCTGTTGCACGCTTTTTGGGATCAGGTTTACGGCTCCTTTTTTTGTTGATCTCATAGTCCCATCTTAACACCCCATACCATTGTGTGATTTTTGTTGACCACCGATTATCCTGTCTTCTTGCCGACTGTGCTGCCCATTGCCATTTTTAACCGACTTCAAAAAGAAGGAGGTTCTCAATCGTCTGTATCTATGTTTTTTTTATGTTTGTTCACCGATTACTCGGAATCGGCTCAAGGAATTTCGACCTTTTTACGGGATAGCGAAGTGGTCCCATATTTTTTTCATTAACATAGCTTGTACCGTTGGGGAAAAACTATTTTTACCTACTTTCATATACTCTTTAGCCTTGGTGGTGTGGCCGGTATTATTAAAATTTGGAAAATTTTATTCGGAACGTGCTACCAATTGAGAAGATATTGGATTAGTTCCGGGATATCCTAAAGTGGTCAGATATTTTTTTGAATAACATAGCTTGTATTGTTTCTTAGAGAATGGGCAAAAACTTGTTACCTAGTTTCTTAAAATCTATACCTTGGTGGAGTCGCCGATATTATAAGCTTTAATGGATTTGCTGGTTTTAATTGTTCGGAACTTGGGTAAATTGCAAATAAGATGAATTAATCAAAAAAATAAATGTCAGTTAATATGTATATACAGTGTGTATTCATAAATCAAACGACTTCTTCTTACTAATAATTTTAAGAGACAAACGAAAAACGTTCTCATAAATATTATTGAGAGAAAAAATTATTCTTCATGAAAATATTTGCATGGTCGAAAAGATATACTGTAATCATTAGATGACACTTTTTCAACTGTATACGAAATTTGTCAGCAAATATGAATTTTGGTTAAAAGTAAAATGCCTTTATTTTTCATAATATATAAAAATCTTATCAAATAAGGGTAACAAGAATTATAAAATGCATCTAATTATGCCATATCACTAAAAATTGTATAATAGGTCTTCATGTCACTTTTCCAAATTGTGTACTAAATTTAATAAAGAATATAAATTTTGTTTAAGTTAACATGTAGGTATTTAAGATAACTTAAAAAAAAGTATATTAGGTGGCCCGTAAGCAGCCGCATATTTACAATGTGGAAAAAGATATGAGTGGACAGCTGTATACGCTAGTAAAGTATCTTTGACAATAGGCGTTTGCGCCCTTTCGTGTTTTATTTGTGGGACGCTAGTTCTGTCAAGGCCATAATTTATGTTTGATGTGTTGTAGATTAAAATTTAGTTATCCCATAAATTGGAAAGAAAAACATCAAACCGAAAGTGCGGTGTAGTTGATTTTGAAAAAACATCAAGGAAAAAACAAAAATTTCCAGTGAACACATTTACATAAAATTTACGTCAGAATGACGTCTGCTGTGTCACGATTTATGATAGAAGTCATATTTGAATCATATAGGGGTCAGGATTTAACACTTCTTGACGTAAGATGCTTACGTAATATATATGACGTAAATATGACATCCAAGATGATGTCAAGATGACATAACAATGACATAAAGGAGATGTAAAATTTCTTTCTTATATGACATAAATATGACAACAGTCTGATGACATAATAATTACGTCCATAACAATATATATATATATATATATATATATATATATATATATATATATATATATATATATATATATATATATATGTTCTGAGAGGCTTCCGAGGTCATTATTATGAACTAAGCTAGGTTCTGGGTGAGAACCGCGTCTGAATTTATTAAATACTCGATGTTTCAACCCCTGCTTTGGAGCCATTATCAAGAGACAAAAAATGAAAAAGAGTTTCGGGGTCTAGATCGAACTCGGGGCCTCAACCTGCCTACCCCCCAAGAGTCACACCAGTTCAGTTACCTAGTGACTCTTCGAGTTCGATCCAGACCCTGAAACTCTTTTTCATTTTTTGTCTCTTGATAATGGCTCCAAAGCAGGAGTCGAAACGTCGTTTTCGCGGGCACTAAATGTTTTAGGTGGTTTCCGGGAATTCATCCGCGTAGTTGATAACTGATCCCTGCCGGGATCGATGGTAAAATGACGACGTTTCGGCAGAGTCACATCTGCCCTCTTCAGGTCGGTCCACATAATTCTCGTAGCCTTCTGCTTTCGCTTCTAGTTACTCGAATACTTATATATATATATATATATATATATATATATATATATATATATATATATATATATATATATATATATATATATATATATATATATATATATATATATATATATGTATATATATATATATTGCAATATAGTCCGTGGGTTCAATTTAAAATTATAAAACTAATATTCACATTCACTTTTCTAGAAACTTTTATTTACATCGAATGTACAACAGCTGATTCAAATAGCACAATAACAATCCCATATACGCTAGTCGTCGCGGTATAACCGAACTGCGATCGTGGCGTGCTTCCTTTATATCACCAGCGTCGAATTCTCCAGTAAAAATCATCATCACTCCTACAAGTGCCGAGTCTTTTCGAGAACCATTTTTTTTTATCTGAAAGCGTTTGTTGTCGTAGTGAAATGAAACAGGGTTCGCTTTGGGTAAATTTCGTAACACTGCCCCTCTTTAATTCTGATCTTCCCGATCAGAAACATCTAAATGAACCACCTTCAACTTAGCCTTGGGGTTTCGACGGATCCGGTAGACGACGTCATTAAGCCTCTTGACCACCTCGTATGGACCATCCCAGGCGGGTGTAAGCTTTGGGGATTTACCTTTTGCTCCGTTGGGGGTTGTACAGCCAGACTTTGTCCCTCTCCTGGAACCCGACTGAATTGGCCTTGAGGTCGTATCGCCTCTTCATCCGGTCACTGGTGGCCAACATTTGCGTTCGGGCTAATTCGTGTATTGCCAGCAGGTTATGTCGGAGTTGGTCGGCATAATCGTCGATGTCTTGGGGAGGTTAGGTTAGGTTAGGTTAGGTTCTTCGGGGGAGCCAAATGCCAAATCGCAGGGTAATCGCAGCTCCTTTCCGAATAGGACCCTGGCTGGGGTCAGACCTGTACTATTATGTACGGCAGAGCGATATGCCAACAGGAATAGGGGAATATGCTCATCCCAATCACGCTGGTTATTGCTGACGACCTTGGATAGGTGTTGTTCCAAGGTCCTGTTGAATCTTTCCACCATTCCGTCTGACTGTGGGTGTAATGGTGTTGTTCTCGTGTTCCTGATCCCCAACATCGTGCAGACCTTCTGGAATACATTCGATTCGAAGTTACGCCCCTGGTCTGAATGTAGTTCCATCGGGACGCCAAACCTACTAAATAGTTGTTCTACTAGCACCGTCGCTACCGTGGTTGCCTCTTGGTTGGGTATCGCATATGCCTCAGGCCATTTGCTGAAGTAATCCATTGCGACCAGAATGTATTTGTTCCCCCTCTCAGACTCAGGAAACGGACCGGCAACATCGATGGCAATTCTCTCAAATGGGACGCCCACATTGTACTGCTGCATTCTGCCCTTGGTCCGGGTCTTCGGGCCCTTACTGGCTGCACAGGTGGCACATTTGCGGCACCAAGCTCCGACTTCTTCGAAGTAGTTCACCCATTAGTACCGCTGGCGAACTTTGTCAAGGGTTTTATTCATGCCCAGGTGGCCTCCGGTAATCCCATCGTGTACTTCGGTCAGGATGGCTGGTACCTTACTCTTCGGAACTACCAGTTGGGACTTGGTTTCTCGTCCATCAGCGCTTTCCTAAACTCGCTTGAGCATTCCATTGTCTACTCTTAGAGAGTCCCATTGAGCCCATAACGATTTCAGCACGCCTGAGTATCTAGCTACCTCGTCCCATCGTGGCCTGGGTGCCCCTCTCATTTTGAGTGACAAGATTGGTTCGATGTCTGGATCAGCCATTTGGTCCTGGATGCACTGTTCCGTTGTCCAGTCTTCATTGGCCTGCACTCCGATCTGCCTGATGGGATAGCCTCTCGCTGTTCCGTCTTCAGACAATGCTTGCATTCCGCTCTACAGGGTCTTCTGCATAGGGCATTGGCATTATTGTGCAAACGGCCGGCACGGTGTTCCACCTTGAAGTCGTATTGCTGTAATTTCTCCATCCATCTGGCCAGTTGTCCTTCCGGTGTCTTCATGTCCAGCAGCCATTTGAGTGCGGCATGATCTGTTCGGATTAAGAAATGACCACCATATAGGTATTTGTGGAAATGGTCTACAGCCCTTATTATTGCAAGAAGTTCTTTTCTGGTGACGCAATAATTTTTTCCGGTTTCGAGAATCCACGGCTGTAATACTCGATCACTCTCTCTTCACCATCTTGCATCTGGGATAGGACGGCCTCCAAACCTGTGTTGCTGGCGTCGGTGTCTAAAATGCACTTGCCGGACTGTGTAGGAAAGGCTAGGATTGGGCTGGAACATAGTGCTACCTTCAGTCGCCTGAATGATGTTTCGCAATCTTGAATCCAATGGAAGGTCTCTTTCTCAGTGGTTTGCCGATGTAGAGGCGCAGCAATGGTGGCAAATCCCTCAACAAATCGCCTGTAGTAGGAACATAGGCCCAAGAAGCTTCGGAGTTCATGCTGGTCTCTGGGGACTGGCCAATCACGGATGGCTTCTATCTTGTCTTCGTTGGTTCGGATTCCTGACTGGGACACGACGTGGCCCAAAAACTCTACTTCTTTTTGGAACAATGAGCACTTCTTCGGGTTGAGTCTCAGATTGGCATTATTAATTCTGGTGAATACTTCGTCCAGGTTCTTCAGATGGTCGTCGAACGTCTGACCCATGACTAGAATGTCGTCGAGGTATACTAAGCACGTGCTCCATGTTAACCCGCTCAGTACATACTCCATTAGCCTCTCAAATGTAGCGGGTGCATTACATAACCCAAAGGGCATGACCGTGAACTGAAACAGCCCTTTACTGGTGGAGAACGCTGCTTAAATAACACTTATTGCCACAAAATTCAATTCACTAAGCGTTCATAACTTTCTTCAAACAACAAGCACCAAAATTGAGTGAGGAATCTAAATGGCTAACCACAACACAATCGTCACAATCTGAATCGGTAACGATCGATTTTATTCGTACGCCATCATTTAATCAGTGTTGTCGCATTGTTACTCTTAGTCGTAACAAGCTGCTTACATTTTTACATACAAATCAGTTGTACCACATTTAAATTTAAATTATGCTAAAATAATTGTGAAACAATGATAAATAAACAAAAAGATCTATTTTACAATAATATTCAGTAAAGGTATACTTACCTAACAATTAGTTAACTGTCACTTAAGGTTAACGTTTTTAGTGAATTGCTCGAAATTAGTTACAATCTGGCAATGGGATGCAAATTGTCGTTTAGATTTAAAAAAAAATGCGGTATGTTTGATAACACAGTTAAGGTAACAATTATTATTTAAATTGGAAATACGTTCCTAATTAAATAGAATATGAGTCTATCAAATTATTTTATTTACCTGTGGTAGAAATATAGAGATTAAATATTTGATTTGAATTTATTTAATATGTAATAGGTGTATGCAATTAAGTTTAGGTAAGAAATATTGAACAGGTACTTCAATGTCTAAAAATTGTTTTTCCCAAAATTTCCGAAATAGAATCTTTATGGATGTTCCTGGTAAGTAATGATGGAGGTCCATCCTTAAATTTCCATATTGAGACGGTAGAGGACATCCTCAGGATGTCCGATTAAGGTGTAGGAGTGGTCTAGGACATTCGGATCTGAATAGTATCATAAACAGACGTCATGGGGAAGACCTGTGCTTTGTGGGAAGGAGCATTAATGGTGTAGAAACTTGCACTTATCGACATACACAGTATAAAAATAAAAACATGATTTGTTAGATAAACATGACTTTAATTTGATATCAGTTATAAGTAAAAGGATGACTTGTAAGTGACGTTTGAGTATGATGGCCTCCTTATATTAATTTTACGTAAAGCTCAGACTTATTTCTTACATAAGGTTATGACGGCATTATTATATCACTTTTACCTTACATCATGACGTGTAACTTATGTAACTGTATGATTTACTTGTTACGTAAATAATACATAAATATATGACTTTGAAGTGATGTCACAATATGATGAAAATATTATATACTATTTGTGTAATATTTAAATCATAATCATGGCGTCATATTAAAGTCAGATATTGTATTAGTATTATGTCATATCTATGTAAAAATTGTATGATCTCTATATGATCTATCTATGACGTCATATGAATGTCATGTGTTCACTGGGTTACAACTCTACCTTTTTCCTGGATTTCTATAGCAACCGGGAGGAAGGAAAACATAGACAGTTCGTCGTCAAGGGCAATTAAATTAAATTTCCACGTTTATAGTCATTACTAAATACATAAAATTAATCACAATTGTTGTTCTGTTAACAAAAATACAATTCAATAACTATTATAATCAGAAAAGTTAATCATACTTTTCTTTCCAAAATAAATTGAAATGTAAGATTAACCCAATTTTTAATTTTTTAATTAATAATATTTTCTTTTAGGAATAAGAAAAAAAAAGAACTTTTTAGTTACAGGACGGATGAAAAGCCATGGCAACTAGGAACATATTCAAGGATTTGCTGTGCTCATTTCGATGGAGCAGAAAAATCAAACAATGTAGATACATAACAAAGTTTACAATTCAACTATCTTTCCTGTAATATATCAATATTTATACTCTTTTAAATAAATAACACTTTTATTCTCATTATTTTTATTTTTTATGAGCGCTTATTTATTATTAGTATTACAAAAGCGATAAATAATATATAATCAATATTAATTTCTTTGTGAATTAACATGTATATTTGCATCTGTTATTGCTTTATTATCCTTGATCCAACTTCAAAATATTCATCTTGATCCATTAAAACTTCATCGTCAGTGAAATCTACCAATAAATTATATATAATGAATAAAGTTAATTTGTTATATATATATATTTACTTACTATTGTTAATCTCAATTGGAGCTTCATCGACTCCTGAAGATGCAATTTTTTCTTGTTGAAAGTACTCGTAATCTTTCATCTAACAAACCAGCTGTTGCTTATCTCTCTTCTTGTTATTCGGATCATGCATCTTTTCATAGACCTTTGCGCTGCTTGAAGTTTTCTTCTAAATTCGGTTTTCAGAATCTAGATTTCACAACCACTGGTAGAACACACTGATCAAATACTTTCTTCTTAATGTTAATGGAGTTTCTTCCGAACGTCATCCATGCAAAGTTTGATCGTTCTGTTTAATTATGGTAGTAGCGAACCTGATATTTGTATTAATTGGCCCATGTATATTTATTCTACTACTATTTCCAGAACTAGGTTTTGTATTGGAGCGTCTTGGGTATCCACTTGTTTGTTAGGCATTATCTTCGTTTTCTTGATATTTATTTTGAGATCTATTTCCGTAATTGCAGTGTTTAGTTCATTGGTTTGATGTTGCCGTTCTTCTGCGTTATTGGCAATTAGGATAATGTCATTGGAAAATCTCAGATGGTAAGATATTCTCAATCTAAGTTCAGTTCTTTGTGGTCCCAATCCAATCTTCTAAAGATACTCTTTAATGCTGCTGTGAATAGCTTCGGTGATATTATCTGATTCCTCTGTTAGTAGGAAATACAGGGCTGCCTCGTATATTCTGATTTTGCCTTTGTCTTCCCTCTACATATTGGCGAACATTTCCGTGTTTCGTTTATTTACACCTTGTTCAGTCAGGGCATTGATTGAAAATAAAAATGAAGGAGCAATTAAGCAAGAATAAATGTTACTTGTGAAATAATATGGGATGAGATGCGACTAGAGACTACCACTGTAGGAGCCAGAAAAAAGTGTCGCAATTGCATTCGTAGCGGTAGAAACCGGTTTGAACAAAATTTATAATAAATTACTGCAATTTGGTTCATGCACTTTTTGTAGTTCTCAGCTTGTACGTTACAAACTCAAATTTTATTATGATACGGATTACTTTCCAAAACGTGTGATATATCGTTGGAAAGGGGTTGAAGTAGAGAAATTTTTCTAAGCATTCGAAGTTCTCTTATTATTTTTTTTTTTGTAACGTGATAAAATGTTTAACTTAACTACTTTTTTATGGAACCTCGCCATTTGTGGACTCATATAATTTTTTCAACCAATCACTTGTGTCAAATATTGAATGCAGATGAGCAAACAAAGATCATAGATTCGATTTAAGTTTATTTGGTGAAGAAGCAGTGAAAAAGTGAAAAAGTTACAACAGTTTAAATGTAAAAAACTGAGGAATAAGAAACAAAAATTAAATTAAAAAAAAACAAAAACCGTAAGATATCTAGACTTTATATGGGCTATATAATATAGCACATGAGCCCACCTATATGCTCTCCATGTTTGGCGAACGTTCTGCAAAACACCCTGTATATACCGCGTCTGAATTATTAAATACTCGACTCGATATGTAGCCATTATAAAGAGACAAAAAGTGAAAAAGAATTTCAGAGTCTAGATCGAACTCGAGGCCTCACTCTGCCTACTCCCCAAGAGTCACTGAACTGAATGTGAATTACATTAACATATTTTCAGAGCTAAAATTACAGAAATTTCCTTATTCCTACCCTCTAATTCTATTTTAGTTCCCTACGTTCTTTCTCCTATATTGGTATTGTTACGAAATTTACCAAAGCCGACCCTGTTTCATTTCAGTACGACAACGATCGCTGGGGTATAAAAAAAGCTAGAAAGTTCGGACGGGAGAAAAATTTATCTCGATCATAAATCGACAACTGTAAAATTGACACTGAATTATACTAGAGAATTCGACGCTGATTTTAAAAGGAGGACCCATTCTCGCAGCAGTTAGTTAGAAAGGACGACGAACGTATATCGAATGTTATTGTGAATCAGCTGTTCTGTATAATTTGATGTATATAAAGTTCTAGAAAGGTGGAAGTGAATATTAGTTTTATAATGGTAAAATTGAACCCACGGACTATATTGCAATTTGGTGTCAGAAGTGAAAGATTAAGTGCAGTTAAAATCGTAATTTGATTTATGGAAACTCGTAGAATGGAAAAAATGGTCGAAACTACCAAAAAAATAGTCAAGCAGGTTACGGAAGGACTAAACGAAAAGATTCTAGAAAAACGTGACAAGAAGGAAAAACAAAAGCAAAAATTTCAACAACCAGAAGATGTAAATGATTAAAATTTGAATAAAAAATACCAAGGCATTTACATTTTTAATTACAGTTGTTAATATTGTTACGAAATTTACCCAAAGCCGACCCTATTTCATTTCAGTACGACAACAATCGCTTTGAGATAAAAAAATGGTTCTCGAAACGACTCGGCACCTGTAGGAGTGATGATGATTTTTGGAAGAATTTTCTATGCTGGTTTTATAAAGGAAACACGCCACGATCACGAGTTCAGTTAGCAAGGACGACGGGCGTATCTCGAATTTTATTTTGAATCAGCTGTTCTGTATAATTTGATGTAAATAAAGTTCTAGAAAAGTGAAAGTGAAAATTAGTTTTATAATTTTAAATTGAACCCAAGGACTATATGGCAATTTGGTGACCAGAAGTGAAGGATTAAGTGCAGTTAAAATCGTAATTTGATTTATGGAAACTCGTAGCACGGAAAAGATGGACGAAACTACCAAAAAAATAATCAAGCAGGTTAAGGAGGGACTAAACGAAAAAATTGCAGAGATTCGAGAAAAACATGACAAGAAGGAAAAACAACTTCAGGAAGAAATTCAACAAAGGTTAGTAAAATCTTTTGATGAAAAACGTAAAATAGAATTAGAAAATCTTGTCACTACGATGAAAAACAAACAACAAAATTTATTGCAAGATTATTCTAGAAATTTGAAGAAAACAAGGCACAACGAAAGAAAAAAAACAACTACAATTTGAACAGTTAATGCAAATAGTATCACAAGTTAATCAAACAGTTAATGAAAGAATGCAAATAATTGAATCCGACATAAAAGAAATAAACGACGACATAAAAATCCTAGAAAGTAATGTGGAGACTCTTGAAATCAAAGTAGATGACATCGATTCCATCCAGTGGCAGGTGAAATTTGAAATCAGTTCCATTAAAAACACGGAACAAAGTGAAGTAAGTGAAGTACAAGATAAAATCAGTGCCCTCTAGAACAAGGTAGAAACAGAAATCAAAAAAATGCAACAGTACTTACAGCGCGGAAAATACCAGCACACCGTGAGTACCAACGGTTCCGTTAGCAAACCACCCACATTTGATAGCAGCTCATCTTGGCCCATGTATAAACTGCAATTTGAAGCCGTGGCTACAGCTAATGGATGGGATAACCACATCTCTGTTAATTTCGTTAAGAGGTCCGGCCCTAGAACTCCTCCAAAGCATTCCAGTCGATGAACAAGGCAATATCGACAAGATTAGCGCCATCCAAGACAAACGATACGACAATCAATCCTTGAGCCAGGTATACCAAGTACAACTGAGTGGAAAAACGCAAAAATCCGGTGAAAGTCTTCAAGAATTCGAAGCAGAGATTAGACGGTTAGTTCACTTGTCCTGCGAGAGGAAACGAAAGACCAGTTGCTCACACAGAGTTTCATAAACGGCATCAGAGATGTGGAAGTACAACGAAATCTAAGACTAGGTGGTGTCAAGAAAAGTAATGAAGCTCTACTTCGGGCTTTGGAAGCAGAGGCCTTTATGAACATGTCCAAGCCGAGGGTCCGAGCAGTTTCCTTCAAGCAGGAAGAGTCAGAGTCACCTTTTCAAGCGCTGCTGGCTGGTCGGAACAAAATATTAGAACGGTCACAAAGAACTGGTACGAGAGGGGCATGATACCGCTGTGGACGGACAGAACACTTCCAACGTGACTGCCGAGTAAGGCTACCGGAACGATCACCGACCAGGGGTAACCAACAGAACAGCCACATGTCCAGGGACCGTCAGCCAGTCAGCATAAGGGGGCGAATGCTGACTGACCCTCTACCAGCCCCCAAAACGTTATCCATCCAGGGATTTTGCAGAGGTAGCAGCAGCCTGGACATCAGAGGCACCATCAATAAGCGAGCAGTTACCATCACCATCGATACCGGCGCCGCTGTGTCCATTGCCAAGTCCAGGGTTTTGAGAGCATCAGAAATTCGGCCAGTTACCAATAACCTCCAGCTCAGAACAGTCACCGGCGAGTCCATGTCAATACAGGGTGAGGCAGATGTCGGGCTACAGATAGGGGACAACATGATCCGGCACAGGGTCCTGGTAGCGAATATTGAGGACGATTTTATACTGGGAATGGACCTAATTAGCCAGCATGGATTTATGTTCGACCCGAGATATGATGTTCTTCGGTTCCTAAATGAGGAATTTGTATTGACACGGCCCGTCAACAGTTCAGTCACCTCCATAAAAATTGTAGCAAAGTCTTCAGCTAGAATTCTCGGTCGAACGGAACCGACTATTCATGGGCAGCTAGACAGAAATCCTGGGAGCTGCGTTGGAACGGTGGAGCCCGTATACTCAGCTCATAACTACTTAGTTGGACGGGCTGTAGTTAAAGCCGGACCAGATATACCAATCAGAGACCTGAATTTGCCCAACAACGATATCAGAATTGCCAATGGTCAAGAGGTAGCTTGTTTCGAGCCAGTGGAGACCATCATCAAGAAGAAGAGTACCAAACGTCGGTGAAGGAGACAGGGCCCAGTAAAGAGTTCCTACAACAATTTGCTGACCATTTGACACACTTGACACCAGAGAACCAGAAGAAAGCAAAGCAATTTATCACAAAGCACTGACAAATTTTTAACAGTCAAAATGGAACCACCGGTCGCACCAACATCATCCAGCATCGAATAGATACCGGAAAGGCTCAACCCATCAGAATACCACCTAGACGACTACCATTGGGGCAACAACAGGCAGTCGAGGAAAACATCGAGTCCATGTTAAAAAATGGAGTTATTGAGCCATCCATCAGCCCATGGTCTGCCCCCGTCGTGCTAGTTAAATAGAAGGATGGAACCACCCGATTTTGCGTGGATTACAGAAAGTTGAATGATGTCACGAAGAAAGACAGCTATCCACTACCCCGAATCGATGACACTCTGACCACACTAGGAGGCTCCCGTTGGTTTTCCACAGACCTAAAAAGTGGATATTGGCAGGTTGGTCTACACGCAAACGACAGAGAGAAGACAGCGTACTCCACCAGTAAAGGGCTGTTTCAGTTCACGGTCATGCCCTTTGGGTTATGTAATGCACCCGCTACATTTGAGAGGCTAATGGAGTATCTACTGAGCGGGTTAACATGGAGGACGGGCTTAGTATACCTCGACGACATTCTAGTCATGGGGCAGACATTCGACGACCATCTGACGAACCTGGACGAAGTATTCTCCAGAATTAATAACGCCAACCTGAGACTCAACCCGAAGAACTCTTCCTTGTTCCGAGTCAGGAATCCGCACCAACGAGGACAAGATAGAAGCCATCCGTGTATGGCCAGTCCCAAGAGACAAGCATGAACTCCGAAGCTTTTTGGGCCTCTGTTCCTACTACAGGCGATTTGTTGAGGGATTTGCCACCATTGCCGCGCCTCTACATCGGCAGACCGCTGAGAAAGAGATCTTCCGTGGGAATCAGGATTGCGAAACATCATTCAGACGACTGAAGGCAACACTATGTTCCAGCCTAATCCTAGCCTTTCCTACACAGTCCGGCAAGTTCATTTTAGACACCGATGCCAGCAACACAGGTTGGGGGCCGTCCTATCCCAGGTGCAGGATGGTGAAGAGAGGGTGATCGAGTACTACAGCCGTGGATTCTCGAAACCGGAAAGAAATTATTGCGTCACCAGAAAAGAACTTCTTGCAATAATAAGGGCTGTAGACCATTTCCACAAATACCTCTATAATCGTCATTTCTTAATCCGAACAGATCATGCCGCGCTCAAATGACTGCTGGACATGAAGACACCGGAAGGACAACTGGCCAGGTGGATAGCGAAATTACAGCAATACGATTTCAAGGTGATCCAAACATCGAACCAATCTTGTCACTCAAAACGAGAGGGGCACCCAGGCCACGATGGGACGAGGTAGCTAGATACTCCGGCGTGCTGAAATCGTTATGGACTCACTGGGACTCTCTAAGAGTAGACAATGGAATGTTTAAGCGAGTTTGGGAAAGCGCTGATGGACGAGAAACCAAGTCCCAACTGGTAGTTCCGAAGAAAAAGGTACGAGCCATCTTGACCGAAGTACATGATGGGATTACCGGAGGTCACCTGGGCAAGAATAAAGCCCTAGACAAAGTCCGCCAGCGGTACTATTGGGTGAATTACTTCGAAGACGTCAGTGCTTGGTGCTGCAAATGTGCCACCTGTGCAGCTAGTAAAGGCCCGAAGACCCAGACCAAGGGCACAATTCAGCAGTACAATGTGGGCGTCCCATTTGAGAGAATTGCCATCGATGTCGCCGGTTCGTTTCCCGAGTCTGAGAGAGGGAACAAATACATTCTACCCAACCAAGAGGCAACCACGGTAGCGACGGTACTAATAGAACAACTATTCAGCAGGTTTGGCGTCCCGATGGAACTACATTCAGACCAGGGGCGTAACTTCGAATCGAATGTATTTCAAAAGGTCTGCACGATGTTGGGGATCAGGAAAACGAGAACAACACCATTGCACCCACAGTCAGGCGGAATGGTGGAAAGATTCAACAGGACCTTGGAACAACACCTATCCAAGGTCGTCAGCAATAACCAGCGTGATTGGGATGAGCATATTCCTCTATTCCTGTTGGCATATCGCTCTGCCATACATAACAGTACAGGCCTGACCCCAGCCAGGGTGCTATTCGGAAAGGAGCGATTACCCTGCGATTTGGCATTTGGGTCCCCCGAAGAACCTTCCCAAGACATCGAGGATTATGCCGACCAGCTCCGACATAACATGCTGGCAATACACGAATTAGCCCGAACGCAGATGTTGGCCACCGGTGACCGGATGAAGACGCGATACGACCTCAAGGCCAATTCAGTCGGGTTCCATGAGAGGGACAAAGTCTGGCTGTACAACCCCCAACGGAGCAAGATTAAATCCCCAAAGCTTACACCCGCCTGAGATGGTCCATACGAGGTGGTCAAGAGGCTTAATGACGTCGTCTACCTGATCCGTCGAAACCCCAAGGCTTAGTTGAAGGTGGTTTATTTAGATCGACTTGCTCCCTACCATGGAGAGGATGATTCGGATCCGGACGATCAGAATTAAAGGGGGCAGTGTTATGAAATTTACCAAAGCCGACCCTATTTCATTTCAGTACGACCACGATCGCTGGGATATAAAAATAATTTGGTCAAGTGCGAGTTGGACTCGCATACTAAGGGTTCCGTACCACCTTCAAGATTCGCTGTATTTAGTTTTCTAATTTCGCCCCTAAAAATTAACATTAGAGTTTTTTATAATCTACTGTCTGAATTTTGAGGCTCTACAGATTGGAAGATAAATGGCAAAAAGGTCAAGTTTTAAATTATAAATTATTAAATATGTTATTCAAATTATTTAAAAATACAAATAAAATATATTTTTCAAAATTTAAATAGTGTAGTTTCCTAAAATGGGAATTAAGTCGATGTTTAATATCTTTGCTAATATCTTTTAAACAAATGATTTAAAAACATGATATATTTGTAATTCACATAATGAGCCTTTTATTTGATATATTACATGATGCGTTTGAAAATTGAATTTTTATTTTCCATTTAATTGTATATTTGTCCCCAAAAATTACCATGGAGGTTTTCTAAGAATTTTTCTTTTAAATTTCAAGTGAGCCCCAGTACCCCTAATTATTTTCAAAATTTTTCGTAGTATGGTTTCGGAAATAAAGCGTGAAATGAGAATTTTTTATATCTTTATGTTAATATCTTGTAAACAATTAATTTTAAAAATATGAAAAATATATACTTGTATTCCTCATAATGAGCCCCTTTATTTGATATATTGCATGACACATTAAAAAAATATTTTTTATTTTCCGTTTATTTCTATAATTTGGCCCCCAATATTAATATTACAGATTTCTTCGCATTTTTCCTGTAAATAAAAAAAATAGGTCTTATAGTTTGGGGAATAAAGGGGGGGAATGGGTAATTTTTTAAATATTTTTTTTAATATTGGTGCGTTCCCGCAATTTGTTTAGTGTATTGTTTCAATTTGATTGAATTACTTCATTGATTTTTAAACTTCTGCACCTTTTCTAAAACATTCCGTCGCGCTAATGCTAATTTTAAGTGTTTTTTGCGTGTAAAAAATAGACAGTCTTTTTTTGGATATTATATGTAATGTGCATCGAAGACATTACAAATATATTTTAAAATATTTATTTCAAAAAAATTAAAAATATTTATTTGTATTAGTCATAATGAGCCCTGTGATTTGATATATTACATGATAGGTTAGAAGCAAGTTTAATTTTTTATTTTCCATTTAATTCTATAATTTGCCCCCCAAAATGAATATAAGGGGTTTCTCCTTATTTTTCCTGTAAAGTTCAGATGAGGCGCTATACATATATTTTTTTTCTAAATTTTACAGCTTATGGTTTCGGGGATAAACTTCAGGTCAGACTCTATACCTCTATTTTTTTTCAAAACTTTACGTTTTATAGTTTCGGAGATAATGGGTGGAGGGAATGGGTAAATGTTGGTATATTTTCGTTAATATCTTTTAAATTAATTTTCTTTTAAATATGAAAAAAATATATTTGTGTTCCTCAGAATGAGACCTTTTATTTGATGTATTACATGATGCGTTTTAAAAAAATTTAATTTTTAAATTTTCATTTAATCCTATAATTTTCCCCCCAAAATTTATATTAACGGTTTCTCCTTATTTTTCCTGTAAAGTTCGGGCAACGTTCTATATTTCCTATTTTTTTCTAAATTTTAGGTTCAGTAGTTTCTGAGACCAAGGTGGGGGGACGGTCGATTTTTTTAGTTTTTCCCCCAGAAGTACCCCTAAAATCAAAATGTCTGGTTTTACGATATGTACTCCTGATCGGGTCACCAAACTATACCTTCATACCAAATTTTAACTTCTTCCGTCTAGTAGTTTAGGAGAAAATTGCTGTGATATGAAATCCTGAGTGACATTATAAGGGTATCCGTATATTGTATATACGGAATCCTAAAAAAGCTAGAAGGTTCGGACGGGAGAAAAACTTATCTCGATTATAACTCGACAACTGTAAAATTGACACTGGATTATACTAGAGAATTGGACGCTGGTTTTAAAAGGAGGACCCATCCTCGCAGCAGTTAGTTAGAAAGGACGACGAGCGTATATCGAATGTTATTGTGAATCAGCTGTTCTGTATAATTTGATATAAATAAAGTTCTAGAAAAGTGAAAGTGAATATTTGTTTTATAATTTTAAAATTGAACCCACGGACTATATTGCAATATAATGCTAATTCCCTAAGATGTTTCATTACCTAATATATCATATATACTAATCCCTAATATTTCTTATCATATTCGCAGTCTTGTACTCTTTCTTCTCTTCACCACTGTTTCGTCCTCTTGTAGTAGCGCTTGCCGTGATCTTTTCATCCTGTATCTCTTATGTTAATCGTAGTTGGTTGCTTCTCTGATCAGTGGGTTCCTATGCTGTTCCATTCTGGCTATGGGTTTCTTCGATCTCTTCGTTATTTCTCTCTTGATTGTAGTCATCTATAGGTATCTTCTTAGTTGGTTGTTTCTCAGGTACCATGAAGCGTCGGTCATCCTTCTTAGTGGTTGTTCTGTACTGCCTCTAATTTCCTGACATGCGTTGCTGCAGCTTGTCGCCAGATGCTGGCTCCATATGTGAGGATTGGCTTCACTGATGCTTCTTGGATGTTTCTCTTCGTCCTCAGTTGTAGTCTACTTCTTCTTCCTATCATCGGGTTGAGTTCGTTGATCCTTGATTTGGCTTTCTTCACTATCTCTCCTATATGTTTCTTCCACGTGAGTTTCCTGTCTATGTGTATTCCCAGATATCTGACATCTTGGCTCCGTTCGATGTGATTTCCTCCTACCGTAAGTCTTCTAGTTGGTTGGTCCGGCTTTCTCCTCCGTCCTATGGCTATTGCCTGCGTTTTCCCCGCGTTCATCTTGATTTTCCATTTCTTCGCCCATTGCTGCATATCCTCGATTTCTTGTTGCAGGTAGTTTACCGCTTGGTCCGCCTTCCCTGATGTTGCCGTCTTTGCTGTGTCCTCCGCTTAGATGTATGTCCTTGGGTGCCTTGATCCTCTTGGTATGTCGCTGGTATAGATGCTATACAGCGTAGGTGATAGTGCTGGGGCATTCCTCCTTTCCGTCAATGTGGTGTCGTTGATCCTGATAATGAATGTCCATCGGGTTAGGTAGTCCTCTATTATCTTGCCGATCTTTCTGCTGAATCCCTGTCCTTCCTTTCCTTTGCTAATAGTCCGCTTTGCCATATCTTGTCGAAAGCTCGCTCCACGTCGAAGAATATGATGCATGTTGTCTTCTTGTTCTCGATGTAAGTCATGGCGTCTTCCATCATCCTCATTACCTGTTCCTCTGTGGAATCCGCTCTGTTCGTCTGGAATGATGTTTAGCTGTACTCTTGCCTCTTGAGTTTTCTTGCTTGTGTGGCTTAGTATGCTAATCGGTCTATAGTTCCCTGGTAGTTTCTTGCTCTTTCCTAGTTTTTGGATCATCACTATCTCCAACTTCTTCCATTCTTCTGGGTATTTTTGCTGAAACAGAATATGATTATATAGTGTTTTTAGCCTCTTATCTATGTACACGTTTGGTAGTTCCTTTAAAATCCTGTTTGATATTTTATCCCATCCTGGTGCTTTTCTGAGTTTCAGATGATGTCCTTTATCTCTTTCATTGTCGTTTCATTTATTGGATCCTCGTTGGGGCGTCTTGTTCTAATCTCTTAGGCTTTTTCTTCTATTTCTTCCTCGAATTGTCTGTCGTCTCCTTGATTGATATTTCTTTGGGGTCGTCTTATCCATTCAGGTTCGGAGTTAGTTTCGTTGTCACCTCCATGAATGATTGATACAATTTCTTCATTTCCTCCATCATACTGATGGTTATGTTGTTACTCCTGTTCGCTGCTGCTGCTGCATAGTTGAGTCTTGTCTTCCCTGTTGTTTCTGGTCTTCTTTGTTCTTCTTTCTTCTTTCTCCTCAGTTTGCACACCTCGCTTCTTGTTCCCTCGGTCGCCTGCAGTGTCTTGACTCGTGGTTTCCTTCGCATTTCACGCAGCTAGGTGGAGCCGTGCATCGTGCTTGTCCATGACCTTTGGCAACGGTAGCATTGCCCTATTTGGTTTCTCGGACTCTACCGTGATACGGACACCTCCCATACCTCTCACTTGGTATATTTTCTTGTTTGCTTCGTTCTTCTCAACTTGCACAATAACCATCGCCGTTGGTAGCTTCTTTGTTGTTCCCCTCTCGTTTGTGATTGTGCGAATCATCCTCGTTATCTTGGTGGCTTCTATTCCTTTTTCCCTTAGCTCTTCCTTCATGTCTTCTTCTTCAACGTATTTCGGTACTCCCTTGAGTACTACTCTCGCCATTCTTTCTTCCTCTAGTGCGTACGTGTGGTACGCAAACTTCTTGTTGTCGTCCTGAAATCTTCTTCAGAGCTAACAAAAATTCTCACTCGTTCTGGTGTGTTGCTCGCCTTCGTGACTTTGTGACCTTCTTCTCTTTCAGAAGCCTCGTCACTTCCGTTCACTTTGTTTATCCTCAATACTATGGGAGGGATAAACAAAGATGGACGGAAGTCACGAGGCTTCTGAAAGAGTAAAGATTCGGATACGTGGATCTATAAAATCCATTTCTCCGCTCGATTTCTTTACACCACTCACTCACTCACTATACCACTTTAATCTTTTCGGGTAATCTCTCACCTTTGCAGGTAAGGGAGGACTATACTCGAAGTAATCTCGATGCACTGACAGTGAATTTGAAGGTAAATCTGCTCTGCTTCTTTTATTTATAGTTATCGGTGGGTTAGAAAGGGATGTCACGTGATGAAGGGGCTGTGTCATGAAATAAAACATTGACCGCCTGGGATAATAAAAAAAACAACACGATCCGGAACCTTCTGATGCGGCAAAGAAATATTGGCATTGAACGCTGAGCGAACATTGAAATACCTATCTCGAACGACGCGAAGATTCCATGTTAGGTATAAAAGACATTGGACAGTTCACGTAGTTTAGTTCAGCTAGAAGAGTCGTGTTATTATTTTGTTGTATTTTTTTTCGGACTCAGAAGTTATATTAGTTTTTTATGTGTAAATAAAAGTAAAAGTTAATATCTGTATATTAAAATTTAATTTGAACCCACGAAGTTTATTGCAATATCAAGTGAAAGGGCTCCTTAAGGGGAATACCAAAATATTTTATCATATTTTAAACATAACCTGTTTACAAGATATTAACAAAAATATATAAGATTCGATCCATTTACTCGTATATCGCCGAACAATTGAGCCTAAACTTTGGAAAAAAAAATGAGAATATAGGACCTCATTCAAAATTTACAAGAAAAGTAAAACCCATTCTAACATTAGTTTGGTGTTGGGCAATTTATAATAAGTTTATAAATAAAAATCTCAAAATTTTCCCAAAAATATTTTATTTATAAAATAATTAGTTTATTAAGTTATTATTTAAAATTTGACCCATTCTCCCCTTTGTCTCCTAAACTACTAAGCCTAAAATTCAGAAAAAAGATTTTATAGGGCTTCTCTGAAAGTTCATTGGTAAAATAAAGCAATTTTTTTAAAATAAATATAAACCCCATAGTTTAAAAGTTATTAAGGAAAATATGAGGAAATGCCTTGCTTGTTGGACAGTGGAAATTTCAAAAATATGTATTATGATTTACTTACATTATAATGAATCGCACTTGACCAAATTATTTCTGTTACAGCAACTAACCATAGGCATAGATCATTTTCTATAGTAGACAGAGAAACAAGTCACCATAGAAATTCAATTCATTCCTTATTTGCCATATAATACGATCCCTCAATGGTATTCTTATTGAAAATATTACTAGGAGTTTTGCAACACTAAATTCATGAAAACGAATTAAATAGACTTTCGACCTAATTATCTTCTTTTCTTTTCAATGAAAATATTATAAATTAATGTTTTGATTGTTGAAGTACTTCTATAAGTAAAATGTACTTGTAAATAAAGATTTAAAATCTCTTTTTGTTACAATTTTTACTTTATCAAAAAAGATCACCATAAGATCTACTGAATATTCTAGTTAAGGTATCTAAGTAATTTTTATCCTACGACCTATTATACTGGTAATCTATCTATAAACGGGAAAACCTTTCTCACTGCATTTGGCAAAGAATATAACGTTGGGGAGTGAACAGAATCTGAACAAATATGTTCTGTTTCTATATTTGTCCAAAAACGGCGATGTGTGGAGAGATTATTCGCTATGTTTGCCTTATTTGAACAAATAAGTCGAATACCGCTAAGAGCAAATACGGCTTACCGTCCAGTTGTCAGTTTTCAATACACATCAAAGGAGTCAAATAAGCCAAATATTTGCTTTAGCCGTCCACACTTGGTTGATACAGTTGCACGCGGCGCTTCGATCGTGATCAACTATTGTTGTTTTTAATGGCAAAGTAGTGTTTGTGATAAAATGGAGTGGTCGAACGATAATATCATGAAGTTTCTCGAGTTGTACCAAATGCATCCTTGCATTTGGGACCCCAAACATACCAGCCACAAAAATAAAAATAAAATAAATGATGCATGGATAGATATCCAAAACAATATGGGACAACCATGCACAATTGCTGATTTAAAGAAAAACCGGGAATCTTTGATGTCTGCGTTCAGGGGTTATAACACCAAAATTAAGAAATCAGAAACATCAGGAGCAGGCACGTCTAGCGTATACAAACCCACATGGTTTGCTTACAAATACATGAGTAGTTTTCTGGGGGGCATCTATAAATGCAACCCATCTACGAATACTGAGGTAGGTAAAAAATAAATAAAAAACATTTTTCATTAATTTTGTTTATATTTATTTTGAGGCATTTATATTAAAGTAAATCAATGCTGAAAGTTGCTAGCAAACTCATTTCTTATTTCAACTGCGTTCCTCGGAGACCTTCTAGGAACACCACGCATATTTTGTAAAGCAGGATTATCAGAAATATTGTCCCTCCAAGCCCCATTGCTTATTAAAGTATCGCCTGAGTATGTGTCAAATGTACCTGGTGGATTATATGAAGCGCATGAATGCTGGCTCCTTCTCAAAAAATTATGTAAAACTATACAGGCTAGTACTACTTGTGTTGCTGGTTCGGGTTGAAGAAGCATGGATTTTCGGAGCCCTCTAAACACAGAAGACATTACCCTAAATGTATTTTCAACAACAACTCTAGCTGATGACAGTTTGTTATTAAAAATTCATTCCTTCGTACCTTCTAAATGTTTACCTGGGTATGGTTTCATTAATGTTTTGTTTAGAGCGAATGGCCCATCACCCAAAAATACAGAGAGCATATTAATATTTCCATTTGAAAGTGGGCTTGGGGTGGGAAGGTTTAACAGATGGTTTTCCATTTTATTCCACAAAACAGAATGTTTCAAAACACCTCCATCACTTATTCTGCCTTGACATCCAATATCGGCAAACATAAAGCAGTAGTTACTGTCGACTAAAGCTAGTAAAACAATACTAAATGTTTTTTTGTAATTGAAATAATCAGACCCACTATTAATTGGTGCCTGCAGCACTACATGTTTTCCGTCTAATGCCCCAATAGCATGCGGAAATCTGTTGCGGAAACCATGTTCTACAGTCTTCCACTCTTGTTCAGTATTCGGCATCTGTAAATTAAAAATAGGTACTTGTAGTTCATATAAAATGTGTTCTTGAGTAACAATGAAAAATAAATAATTGGCTAATAAACTAAAAATTAAGTAAGGTATTAAAATAAAGAATAGGTAGTTTCAGTCATTTTCTTTTTTAGGATAACCTTGACCAGCCTGTAGAAAACTTAATTACCAACCAACACCATGAAGACGACGCAATTACTGTTGCTGAAATTCATGCAACAAACAGGGAAGTAGAACGCCCTTTCCTCACATCTGGTGGTAGTTTAATGGACCAAGTTTCACCTTCTGAACAAACAGCAGTAGCCATGACATCCAAGAGGAGGCAGCATAATCCTCCAGAACTTAAGCAAGCCAAAAAACAAATGGACGAGGCGTTTAATATCCTAAAAAATATAGCCCAGCCAAAGCTCAGTGATGAAGAAGATGAATGTAGCCTTTTTGGTAAGCTTGTTGCAAAAAAAAATGCGCACACTTACAGAAGACCGTAGAGACTTAATGATGATTAAAATTAATCAGATATTTTATACCGAACGCCAGGAGCAAAATAAGTCGATTTCTTCATTGTCAATGGTATCTACAAGGCCACCATCATCTCTGTCGACAATTCAGCATGATAATGGTGTACCAGACCTGGTAATAATCACAGATACTGCGATGCCAGGTTCTGATATACAAGGAGCTCGTAGACTGGATGACAATAATTTTTTGTGCAATGATTTCGTAGTGGAATATTTAAATGAGGATATGGACTCTGAAGGTGACCCTGAAACCATACAACTATCAGACAATTTAATGATTAACGACGAGGAAGAAGGTCCAGACCATTGATTTTATATTTTTTAAGTTCAACTACTACATGTCAAATGTTCTCCCCACATAATATATGTTTAATGTTAATAAATTTGCTTTAATTAATATGGAAGCTTTGTTTCATACCTTAATGTATTCCTTCAGAACTTGGTAGAGAGCAGAGCATACTTCTTGTACAATCTTCTAAATAATTTGACTGGAAATCTTAAAGAGATAGTGCAGGCTCCTGTAACTATCCCCAGAGGCCAAAAAGCGCAGAGTTACAGCTATTCTAACTTTTGAAGGAATACTTTCTCTCCATTTGGTATTTTTCTTAGAGATTATTGGATCAATTTTTTGTAATAACAACTCAAAATCTGTAAAAGACATCCTGCAGAAATTATTGAAGTCTTTTGAGGGTTCTGCTAACATTTCCTGGAATTGTCGCTCCATAGTTTCCCTGGAACAGAAAGTGTTATCACAGTAAGTTACGAACTAATTATACTTTGCTGCCTTGTACGATAGAAGGTTACACATGATTATGTCTTACTTACTTAGTTCTCTTTTTATGCATCGTGATCATCCGCCAACGCCGAGTTCGCCATGGTTTTTGAATACCTTCGTTCTTGTGTACACGAATAATGTAATGATAGCAAGAAGCTTGGTAAAAATAAGCAGCTGTTGCTGTTAACACATCCATAACTGTATCGTTCTCTGGTATTCAAACATATTTGGCATGTTTGAGTGTTTTGCGATATGTGTGGATGGCACGTTTGGAATATTTGCGAATACATCAAATAATTTGGACGAAAATAGCGATACAAAACAAAAATATGCTAACACCAAGTGAAGTGCCGCCATAAGGTAGATATTGTTCTTATAAAAAAAGGCACAACAAATTACCTAACTAATTGTGAATTAATATTATAGTATCACTTTTATATACTAAAATGTCGTTTCAGACGTTTTTGATTGTTGCACGAAATATTCTCAATATAATAAATCGTATAAACTAGAACATTTCTGAAGATTAACCATTTCAACATTTGTCTACACTAAAAAATAATTTGGTCAAGTGCGCGTTGGACTCGCATACTTAGGGTTCCGTACCACCTTCAAGATTCGAATATTCCAGTTTTAGACAAGCAGGGAATGAGTGCATTTTCTTATACTTACTCTTATATCTTTTAAAGGAAGCGTTTTAAATTTATAAAAAATATACACTTTGATTTTCCAAAAATAGACTTTTTATTTTATCTGCTTTAGGATTCGCTTGATTTTTATCACAATACATATGTATTAAATTTTCTAATTTGGCCCCCAAAAAGCAACATTAGAGTTTTATTTTACTAATAAACTTTCAGATATGCCTTTATAATCTACTGTCTGAGTTTTGAGGCAAAATAAGTCAAAGTTTAAATTATAAATTATTAAATCTGTTATTCAAATTATTTAAAAATATAAATAAAATATATTTTTCAAATTTTAAATAGTGTAGTTTCTAAAGTGGGAATTAAGTCGATGTTTAATATTTTTAATATATTTGTAATTCACATAATGAGCCTTTTATCTGATATATTACATGATGAATGTAATATATCAGATAATGTAATTGAATCTTTATTTTCCATTTAATTGTATAATTTGTCCCTAAAATTACTATGGGGGTTTTCTAGTAATTTATTTTCCGTTTAATTCTATTATTTGGAAGCCAAATAATAGAACTAGGGATTTTTTTTTCATATGTTTCCTATAAGCAAAAAAAAGAGGTCTTAGAATTTGGGGAATAACGGGGAGAATGGGTAATTCTTTTAAAACATTTTTTTAATATATTTTAAAATATTTATTTTTAAAAAAATTAAAAAAATATATTTGTAACTATTCGTCATAATGAGCCCTGATATGATGACCCGTTAGAAACAATTATAATTTTTTATTTTCCATTTAATTCTATAATTTGCCCCCCCAAAATGAATATTAGGGGTTTCTTATTATTTTTCCAGTAAAGTTCAGGTGAGGGACTATACTATAGGTGATTTTTTTTATATTTTTGTTAATATCTTTTAATTTATTTATTTCAAAATTTTGAAAAAAATATATTTGTTTTCGTCGTACTGAGCCCTCTCATTTGATATATAACATGATGGGTTAGAAACAATTTTAATTTTATATTTTCCGTTTAATTCTGTAATTGGCCCCCCAAAATTAAAAGTAGGAGTTTCTCCTTATTTTTCCATTAAACTTCAGGTCAGAACCTATAAATCTATTTTTTTCAAAACTTTACGTTTTATAGTTTCCGAGATAAGGGGGGGGTAAATTTTGGTATATTTTCGTTAATATCTTTTTAAATATTTTTTTTAAATATGAAAAAAATATATTTGTGTTCCTCAGAATAAGACCTTTCATTTGATATATTACATGATGCGTTTGAAAATTTTTTTATTTCTAAATTTTTATTTAATTCTATAATTTGCCCCCCAAAATTAATATTAATGGTTTCTCCTTAATTTTGCTGTAAAGTTCGGGCAACGCTCTATATTTCCTATTTTTGTCAAAATTTTAGGCTCAGTAGTTTCGGAGATCAGGGGGGGGAACGGTCGATTTTTTTATATTTTTGTTAATATCTTTTAATTTATTTATTTTAAAATTTTGAAAAAAATATATTTGTTTTCGTCGTAATGAGCCCTCTCATTTGCTATATAACATGATGGGTTAGAAACAATTTTAATTTTATATTTTCCGTTTAATTCTGTAATTGGCCCCCCCAAAATTAAAAATAGAGGTTTCTCCTTATTTTTCCAGTAAACTTCAGGTCAGAACCTATCAATCTATTTTTTTTCAAAACTTTACGTTTTATAGTTTCGGAGATAAGGGGGGGGGGAATGGGTAAATTTTGGTATATTTTCGTTAATATCTTTTTAAATATATATTTTTTTAAATATGAAAAAAATATATTTGTGTTCCTCAGAATAAGACCTTTCATTTGATATATTTCATGATGCGTTTGAAAAAAGTTTTATTTTTAAATTTTTATTTAATTCTATAATTTGCCCCCAAAATTAATATTAATGGTTTCTCCTTAATTTTGCTGTAAAGTTCGGGCAACACTCCTATTTTTTTCAAAATTTTAGGCTCAGTAGTTTCGGTGATCGGGGGGGGGAACGGTCGATTTTTTTAGTTTTTCCCCCCAGAAGTACCACTAAAATCTTTTTTTTTTTCTTTTACGATATGTACTCCTGATTGGGTCACCAAACTATACATTGATACCAAATTTCAACCTCTTCCGTCCAGTAGTTTAGGAGAAAATGGCTGTGATGTGACAGAGAAATCCTGAGTGATATTATAAGGGTATCCGTATATTGTACATAGGGAACCCTAAAAATACAGAAATTCGAAAAAAGGAGTTGGAATAGTTCTATGTTTAAGGTTACATGACTAATGAGTTTTAAAGACGGTAAATATTTGAATTAGCAGTTTATATGTAACGTTTGTTAAAAACGTTTTAGTTCATTACTGGAAATTGTTAGAACAAATAAAATGCTATCAAGATACAAAAAAATGTACTGAGATAATACTGATAATTAAATTGTGTAGTGTATATATATATATATATACATAATGTGCACATCATTTAATGAATAGAGTAATTGAGTGTTGAGTTATAGAGATATCAATTTCTTGAGGTGATCGAATCATCAAATAGAAAGAAGTAAGCATTTTGGTTATTTTATCATTACTAGTGGCGTAAATTCGACGGTATTTAATTAAATTTTGAACATTATTAAGATTATTTTATCAGAAAGTAGGTATATCTTTATAATAATTTTGTATGTACGTAATACGTATATAAAACTCAGATATTTATTATATAAATCACATTCCCGACAAAACAATTCTAATTACTGAATCACTGAATAAAAAGTGTTCTTTCACAGATAATGTGTTTATTTTTTCTTAGCCGATGTTAAATCTTTAGGTATTTATGTACTGTCAGGGCGGGATGTTTCCCCATTGACAATAATTTACATAAAATGTATTTTGTATTGTGTTGGCTATTGAGGTGTACAGACCGTAATGGTTTTTTGTTTGATTTGGTGTATACTATTTTCACCAAAAATATATGCACTGAAACTATTTATTTATTTATTTATTTTATTTGTATATGGGTCAAAATATTACTTTTTTCTCAAACCACCGCAGTGGGTACCTTAATTTTACCAAAAAAATATGTCGATTACCCTATAAGAATAGATTCCTGAAAGTTTGAGCCTTTAAAATAGCCAAAAATATTTTTTCAATTTTACGAGTTTTTAAACCGCCAAAAACAGGTATTTCATAGCTAGTTTTGTCTCATATTAATATGCTTGTCCAAACTAGAATATTTGATATTTTTTAACGTATAAAAAACACAGTGAAAGGTTTCTTTCCTGAAAAGTTAAAAGAAATATATAGAACGCAAAAATATTTACAACCTGAGAGCCTATATTTTTGTAACTAAAACCCCGTTTTTTATGTTTCTCGCGTAAGCAAATATGTATTTAGTTGTCAATATATTTTTCTGTAAAATACATAAACAGATATTTGTTTATGCAACTCCAGGACGATTGAAAATCACCGGAAATATGGCGGTTTAAATTTTATCAACATTTAAAAATTTGCGTTCTTGACAAATTTTGTATGAATTTTTAGACATGTTTGGATATTATCTCTTTTCTCATTTTTTTTTTTAAATACAGTCTTTGTATACTCATATGAGCTTCAGCTGGTCTGACATGTCTTTTATTTTTGTTTACAATAACGAGGCCTTCAGACTTCGCGTATATTCTGAAATAATTTAAACATTCTGCCAAGAGCACGTACAATTTCACGAATACCCCATTCACATTTTTATTTAACGCTAGAAAGATAACCTTCGTCGAAATAAAGTAATCGATTTTTAAAAATCGGTATAATTTGTATGTTTTTCGCGTCACTAAACAGGCCGTTCCTGTCAACTCAGTCGGGCGACGAAGCTTGCAGGAAATACCGATATCGCTTTGGTAAGTGCAATATTTTCGTCATTATTTACCTACCATACGTACATACGCCGAACTGACGTATTGTTATCTTTGTGGAGAGCACAAGTCCAGCGCCTGTCCTAAGTGCCTTTGAGGCCAAAATGATTGTAGAAGTGATATTATTTACGTTTTTATATTATAGAGATTATAAAAAGTTGATTTTGAAAACTTTATATAGTAAATTATAAGACTGACGAAGATGTTCCTAAATGTTTAAGTTTTGTAAAGTGAGAATTACCTTGTTTTTTTTATTTATTTTTTTCTAATAAAAATGTTTATTAACTCTACTGATTGTCATTTACTCGTGATAAAATTACATACCTAAATACATAATATACATATTCATAAACGTAGTACATACATAAACCAAAATATGCTCATCCCACAGACCTATAAATTCAAGAGACCGAAAGCTTCATTCATAAATCCGAGTGGGAAAAAGACAGAGCATCATGAGTTGCTCCGCGGCAACAATGTCCAGCTTGAGACCTGTTGTCGTATAATATCCAGTAGCATAACGTAGAAATAAATAAATAAATGTAATCCAACATGTATTACATATTTTAAATTCATTATTACAAAATCTTTTTGTAAAATTTTAATGTAATACAACAATTATAGTGATAAAATAAGTATAACTCATCAAACTTTGAAATTTCTAAATATTTATTTGCAATTGGGAACTTAATTATTTTTGAAAACTCCATATTGAGTGGTAAAAGGCGTCAATTGTAATGGGTAAGAGGAATGTATTGGTGTCGCACATTATGGATTTAAGGACAGATTCTCGAAATTCAAAATCTAGAATCCAATATGGCGGACTGCTAATCAAACTCAATGAATCTACCTAAAAACTTGTACATAGGGATTTTCGGTGTTGCTGATTATAGATTTGAGGAACGATTTTCGAAATTCAAAATGAAAAATCCAATATGGCGTATAAGTCGAACTAAATGAATTTGCGTAAAAAATTGTAAATAGGGGTTTTTGATATCGATGATGAGGGTATGAAGACAGATTTTCGAAATTCAATATATATATATATATATATATATATATATATATATATATATATAAAATAAATATTTTATTAATATAGCATGTCATGAAATTTAACAGCAAGCTTCGAGCCCTATTTTAAGTATTAAACTTAAATTATAAATAATGGAAATCCGGTAATCAGTACTTTTTTATTGGAAATTTCGTCCTCTTTAAGTACCTTTTTTTAAATATTTTAATCATTAATAGTTTTATGAGTTATTGGTGAAGAATTGTATACTTTTTTGTAACTCGTTTTTTTAATATGCGGAAAAACGGTGTAAATAGATTTTTCTAGGTGTTATTCTGGATCCAGAGAGTTGTCGCTTATTTTTAAAAGCTTTATATCTATTTTTTGATATCTGCAACTTGTAATCTTTAACAGCAAATTACCTGCAGAATGGAAAAATTGGTATGTGTAAAACGAAAAAATAGGCACAATTTCTTGGTGAATTTACTGCCCAATTAATTCCTCTATAAAGTGCCAAATATAATAATATGAATATAATATATATATATATATATATATATATATATATATATATATATATTCCCTTGTCATTTATTATGATATTTGTTTAGAAAACCTTATTTCTGGCATTACATTTGGGTATAACAATATATATTTAGGGAAATGTGAGAAGAGCAAATTGATGTTTAAATCTAAACTGTTCTCAAGGTACACTGTTTAGCATACATTGCTGCAAATGATCTATGAAATGTTTCACACTTAAATATCTGAGTACAGTAAAAACAGATTTTTTTATAAAACATTCAACTACTGCTTACCTTATACGTCCAGGTATCAACCGATTCTTATTAAATTTAATTACAAAATTACCCATATTAGTTAGACCATTATTAATTGATATTTTATTAGTATTGTTAATGAAACGTTGGGACAAATCTCTCAAAGTATATTAAGTTATTTTCTACTACAAAGCCTGTTTAAATTTTAATGAATGTAAAAATTTTACTATATGATTTTTTTTTATTGATCCTCTAAAATAGGGCTTTTGTATAAAAAAGTAGCAAATCTCTATCCGCTTTTCTACAAATAATATTATAATCATTGTTAAAAAGATATGGACTGTCAATTTTTAATAAATATACTTGTGAAATAAAGCTTAAACAGTACGCCACTGAGACATAAACAAAGTATAAATAATCACTTACCGATGAAAAGATAAATTCGGAAACAAGTTATCTACTTTTCCACAAACTACACAACCACGCACCATAATTAAGCAATAAATAAAATGTTTTTTTTTACAAAAAGCTTCACAATATCACCAAAAATGTACATAACCTCAACCCAAACACAGTTTCTTGCCGGCAACACGGTAAGAAATAATTTCATTCATAAATCCATACTGGTCGTTATCCCATCGTAAAAGTAGTAAAAGCATTGCCATATGTAGCCATTTTATGTATTACTAGCTGTCGCCCAGTGGTCGAAATTCGACCAATTGTGTCAATATCTCTGGCAGGTTAAGTAACATGAAAATTTTATTGTGACATTCTATCCTAGGACTTTAGGGAGAACAGCAATTACACAGAACGGATCCAGATTCGGAACCTCTGTGTGATAGTTTCCTCGAAAATCCTAGATGTCGGTCTTACATCTCGCTTCTACAAATAAGTAACGAAATTCAAGTTTTTTTCAGATATAATTCATAGAACTTTATTTGTGTTCAAATTCGTAATTCTTAATTTAATATGACAACAATTCAACTGCTAATGGGCTACCCTACATATTTATTTTTTCTAACACCCCTGTATAGCTATAATTGCACTCAATTCTCTAACATTTATTAAAATCCTCATTATAATAATTCCATCTCATTATATATTTCCACCACCCTGTATATGCAAATGCTTATGGACCACGCATAATATTTTTTAACATTTTTCAACCACCGGGTAAACCATTCTGTATATGCCACTGCCTATGACCCACCATATTTACTCTTTATGTTTATGAAATTTTTAATTATCTTCTGTAACTATAATTCTACTCTCACTTATATTTCAATCATATATATGGAACTCTTCGTGGTCTACTCTATAAATCATTTCCTATTCTAACATTTTTTATCACCATCCTGTATATCTATAATTCCTCTTACCCTATATTTCATCTAAACTATATATACAACTGCTTATGGGTTACGAAATGTTGCATTTCCATTTCCGCCACCCTGTATATGCATCTATGTATAACATTTTTTGCACCACCCTGTATAACTGTAATTTTACTGCACCTTCTATTCCAAGAACCCTGTAAATTCAACCGCTATTGGGCTTCCGTATATAATTTTTTTATTAGTTATAATTGCACTCTACTCTATATTTTAAACACCCTAAATATGCAACTTGCTGCTTATGCTTATGTGCCACCCATTAAAAAAATTATTTCTAACATATCTGGAATCGCCCTGTATAATTATGATCTTCAACGATTACTTTACCCACTAAACAATAACAACGCTTGCATGCCACCTCCAGAAGTACATGCTCTAAGTATATAATAGCATTGGTCTGTCTATATATAACTACTCTATGGTTTGAGTCTGGCGGCAGCGGCACGCGGCACATTCATTTGTTTGGTATTGACATTATTGACGTAAATAATAGAATTTTTATTATATTTATTTAATGAATGAACCAATATTATAAATTAAGATTAGCATTCTGCACTGAAGGTCGTCAGTAGCTACTAAACAAAACAAAAATTAAGAAAATCGGTTGAGAAACAGAGGAGAAAATGGTACCTAATCGTTTTGTCTTAGCCTATTTTTTTATTTAATGAATGAACCAATATTATAAATTAAGATTAGCATTCTGCACTGAAGGTCGTCAGTAGCTACTAAACAAAACAAAAATGAAGAAAATCGGTTGAGAAACAGAGGAGAAAATGGTACCTAATCGTTTTGTCTTAGCCTGTTTATATATAGATACTACAATATGAGAATAATTTGAGATATTTCTGTAGTAAATATGCCAGCGCCACATTAAGCGTCTTATATAATTAAGTAAATTATGGTTTATATTTTCTGTTGCATGTTATATATTGTGTGTAAATGAGTAAAATATTTTAGTTTCTATATTCCTGTCAATTAGCTTATAATGATTTTGTGGAATCTGACAACAGTGTATCGAGAATAAAAAGAGATAATTTGAATGTTGGAGCGCATAAAAACAATTGGGTCTATTTAATTCTTAGGTCTGTGGCTCATCCAAACATTCGCACGTCGAGTCGACGTATGGTTATCTTTAGTGTATAGTGAAAAATGGTTATCTATCTAGGGTTAACATTTTATCTGGTCTTAGAACATGATCAATTGCCCTAAAACTCATAATCTGACGTTTATCACAAATTTTTATTTCCTAAAAGTAATTTATGTTATACGATTAAATTATTGTGAGATTTAGATTATTATTTAGATTATGATTATATCCTTATCAAATAATTATCTATTTATTCAGGAAAATCTGTATTATTCTGATAAGTAAGTTTTAAATAATCGTGATCAAATGAGACAAACAAATTACAAACGAATACTTAATATTTATACCTAATCAAGGTAGGACGACTTCAGAATAAGAAACTACAAAATATACAGACGAGACAGACCAAACAGAAGACCTGGCGAAGGAGTACTAATACTCTTAGCAGTGAAGAACAGAATTAAGCACCAGGAAGATGACCCATATCCTGTGGAAAACATTGAGAATGCGGCAATGGAAGTGGAGATAAGGGACGGTCCACTGATACAATTAATCAGCGCGTATCGACCACCAAACAAAGAGCTGAACAGTAATGATCTAAATTTATTTTTGAGAAACAACAGGAAGCCAAAGATCCTCGGGGAGACCTAAATTCGAAGCACACAAATTGGGACTCAAGAATAACCACAACAAGCGGCAGGAAACTACAGTACCACGCAGACAGGGTGCAGTATGACGTTATAGGACCAGCGTACCCCACACACTACCCAGTCAGAAGAGAACAACCGGATGTATTGGACATATTAATATTACAGAACACCAACACGGACTACGACATCGAAGCGACGCAGGGATTATCATCAGATCACAACTAGGACGGCACCAAGGACCAACTAGGAAGGATACACGACAACACTAACAGAAAGAGCAAGGATAACACCAATAGCAGGCGGGATTGATGAAGAGGCAAGGGTAATCAGAGAGGAGAATACACCAGTACACGAAACAAATACTACGACGATCAAGAGACCAATCTACACAGGGGACATCCAGAGACAACTGAAGGAAAAGATCAGAGAAAGAAACAGGAATAAGAAAAGATACCAGATAAATCTAGATCCGAGGATAAGACAAACCTCTCATTGGAGAAATGGAATGACGAATGATACTTTGAAGAAGCATTTTACTGACTTGTTCTTTAACCTCTTCTTGATGGACCTGCGGGTACCGATAAGATTTGGAATAGATTTCATTCGTGTGAATTAATGCGTCTCCTTCGAAGTAAAATATGTCTTGAAATTCTAGACAAAGGCTCGTAATTATGTATTCGTTTCAGCGTTTAAATGTTCTGTTCTCAGTTGTTATCGAATTAATAAGTTTCTGTCAATTGGTTGAGAGCCATAAGAGTTGTTAAAATTGAAGCGGGGTTGTATTTGAGTAAGGGGTTCTATAGTAAAGTTGTCGAAATTAATTGTTTTAGGGATGGCGTTGGCATTTATAACTGAAGTAAGGAATTCGCCATTTTGGTTTACATACACCAAGGAAATGAGTATTCTGACTTTTTCTTTTTCGATAGTACATAAAACAGCGTCGGTATTACAAAGGTAACATCGTAGTTTGCGTACTTTTTCGGTACGGGGTTCTATAGATATATAGTTCGGAAAATTTTTAATTGTTGGAACATTGGGGATAGTTGAGGATAGGATATCAGAAGGTGACAAGGTGGAGACCTTGTGGAGAGCGATATCTTTAAAATTCGTTCTAAGTTGCTTAGATTTTGAGTCTATTACGCATCCGCAATGTTCAAAAAATCTAAACCTAAGGTGCCATCAAATGGTATAAGGGTTGACTGTGAAATGGAAATTTTTTGATCAGTGATTTCTTTAATAATTACATTTTATTGGAATCGTTAAGAAAAGTTTTTAACAGTTTGCTCTTTGAAAATTGAGATTCCTACGCCTGTATCTATAAGTAGTTTGTATTGTCCGGCAGCGTCGTTTATGTACCTAATATAATGTTTGCTGTCACCGGCATATACATACATATAAACAAAATGTGCTTGGTATTCGTTGATTTAAGGAACCCAAAATAAAATTAGTTATACCATAGTGTACTACATAAATGCTTGCGATGTACATGGAAAATTTTCAAATTTGCGATTTAGACCAGAGCTGCCTTTGAAAATGGTAAAAAGTGAAAAAAAAATAGTAGGATGAAACCCATTGGAAAAGATAGATAATACAACTACAATAAAAAGAGAAATAATTTACGGGCGATCTGAGATCGGGAAGTGGAACGGATAAGGGTAAAAAAAAACGATTTATCTCGATTTTCGGCAAAAGTACAAGTCCGATGGAAAAAAGTTCAATGGCAAAGTTGTAAGTAATAAAATGATCTACAACTTTTAAATTAACATTTCTTTCACATAACCTCAAAATGTATGTGAAAAATTCCTAAAAACACGTTTTTGGTTTTTTATTTTTACCTTTTATAAAAAAATGACGAAATTTGGTGAAAACTTACCTTTTTATTTCTCAAACACACTGTATTTTTTTTTTATTTAAAATATTTATTTTTTCACCTTATTTTGACTTAATATCGAAAAAGCACCCTAATTTTCAATCCAAAATCCTCACGGCAAAATTTTTGCTTTTTTAAGAAATGGTGTAAAAAATATATACATTACTAGGGTAAATGTTCTCAGAAAATGCAAAAAAAAAACAAAAAACTAGGTATCCGATTTTTTTTAACCAGTATGTACAATTTTGAGCTATTTATGAAAATTTTAACTTTAATTACTCGGAAAACATAAGATTCCATATTACGTTGATAAACAAAAACGTATCATAGTTAACTACCAAACCAAATTACTTTGTGTAGTAAAAATCCACCGTCGACAACATGCACAATGCCGTCAGAATGCGTTGGTCCATTCGCACACAAATAATTTGTAAAGTTGAGATTTAACATTTTTCCTGAGGCCAATTTCTGTAAAAAGTGACAATGGAAAAGGTGCAAGCTCGTATTTCAAATAAGTTTCCATGTCTTTTTTATTGTCGATCGTTAAAGATATTCCTTGAAATAGCAATAATGGATCGATGGTAATAATATCTCCGTTTACTTTAACGAAAAATTGAACAGTTTTTAGAGACAAGACTTGGTTTTTTCTTTTAAATTTGACACTGCCAAAATTCATTCCAACAATAGGTTTGTGTAATCTTAAAATAGCAATAAATAGGCATCTACGCATATAATTAAATAAGATTCTATCTATAACTTTCTCACAATATTGTAGATGTCTTATTAAATATTAACTTTATTAACTTATTGGGTTGTTAATTATAGTAGTATATTTCGACTTATATATTTTTTTGTTTATCAATGTAACGTGGAACATTATGTTTTTCGAGTAATTAAAGCAAACATTGTAATAAATAGCCGAAAATTGTACATGATTAAAAAAAATCGGATTCGAGTTTTTTTCGGTTCTTTGCATTTTCTGAGAACATTTATCATAGTAATGTATATATTTTTTACACTATCAGAAACTAGAGATTTCAACGAACAAAAAGTCCACCGACTTTGTAAAAAATAGATATTTTGACTTCAAATTAAGGTGAAAAAATAAATATTTTAAATAAAAAAATATGTTTAGGACATAAACAGGTAAGTTTTCACCGAATTTCCTGAATTTTTTTATAAAAGATAAAAGTAAAAACCAAAAACTTATTTTTTTAAATTTTCTACATAAGATTATGTGAAAAAAGTGATCTTTTTATTACCTACAACTTTGCCGTTCAATTTTTTTCCATAGGAGTTGTGGTTTTGCCGGAAATCGAGATAAACCGTTTTGTACTAACAGACTTCTAAAGAAGGAGGTTCTCAATTCGTCTGTAGTCTGTATCTATGTATTTTGTATGTTTGTTCACCGATTACTCGGAAACCGCTCAAGGAATTTCAACCGTTTTACTGGATCTTATTATGGGGGATAACGAAGTGGTTCCCTTTTTTTCATTAACATAGCTTGTTAGAAAATGGCGAAAAACTATTTTTACCTATTCTCATATACTCTATGCCATAGTGGAGGTCCCGGTATTAATAAAATTTAGAAGGTAAGTAGTTTAATCTTTAAAAATTGTTGCATAGAGTGCTCCAAAAGCAGTTGCAGTTTTGGTGAAATTTATTGGGAATTGATGGAATTATATTTCTAGAGGGTGGTACAAAAATGTCCAACTGGGTGGCCGATAAGTAGTTGCACATACAAGGTAGTTGAAATAGAGGGTGGAGTTGAATTATAGTTAAATAGTGGATAAAAAATTGTTCTACATTTTTTTTAAGATAGAACATGAGATGTTGCATATATTCAATATCTGTAACATGGGGCGTTGTAAAATTATAGATATACAGTATGATTAAAACTTGTTAGAAAAATTTATTTATGACATATAAAGTGGAGACAAATTATATTTTCCAAGATGGTTACAAAATATCTCAAAAATGGTTATTTAGCGTAGTTATACAGGATGGTTAAAAAAACTGATAGACCAGTAAGTTATAAAGAGTGACTAATTGGCAGCAGTATATACAAGATAGTTTAAATATAGATGGAAGTTATAGCTATAGAAGGCTGTTCTTAAAAAATTTAATAAAATTTTTATGTAAGGTGGCCATCAATAGTTGCGGTTTGGGTAAAATTGATTGGGTATTTGTGAATTTAGTTATATAGAGTGGTACAAAAAATGTTATATCGGGTGGCCCATAAGTAGTTGTATATGTATGGTGGTAGAATTATAGTTTTACAGGGTGGGCTAAAAAATGTTAAAAAAATTGTTATATAAGGTAGACCAGGAACAGTTGCATCCTGCTATATGAAATACCAGAAATGTGGACGAAGCAAAATTATCTTTATATATTATATTTAACACAATGCTAGAAAAAGTTGCATGTAAAGGTCGGTTAAAATTAGAGTTAACGAAGTGGCTCAAGAATTATCAGAAATAATTGTTAGATAGCATATAGGGTGGAGTAGAACTATAGGTAGGTAACTAAAAAATGGGTGACAAACAAATATTAGCATGTACAGGATATCTACAAAACAAGTTATTCTATTCAACAGTAAATGAGGATGGTCAAGCTAATAAATGAAAGTAAAATACCTTATGTTAGGCAATATCGAAAGATTTAATTAGATTTGAAAACTGCATCCAATTAAGTCATTGCATTACTAAAAATTGTAAAATCACTATTTTTAAAAAAAAAACAAAAACCGATTTCAAAAGAAAATCAACTAAAAAGCATGAAATATTTTTTTGCTACAACAATTAAATACTTTTTCTGAAGTCGGTGTCAATTTGAACAGCGAAGTTGTGAAGTACAACTCATCAATGTACTTCCCAAAATATTTTCTCTTTCGATTGGCACCGACTTCATAAAAAGTATTTAATTGTTCTAGCAAAAAAATTATTTCATTCTTTTAGTTAATTTTCTTTTGAAGTCGTTTTTTTGTATTTTTTTTTTAATATATTTATTTGGTTTCAAACATTATCGACCCTGGTCTAATTAAAATTTTTACGTTACGTACGAATCCAATAATAATTAATTAAAAGGAAATGTCAATTACGTCACGTCGATGATATTTTGTTAGGAATATTGGATTTTCGTCCAGTTTCTGAAAAACTGCTTATTACAAATCATAGAAAGCTATATGATATTACCTCCTGATCTTCCTTCGCAATTCAAAAATTATACAAATCTTTGCAGTTTGGAGACAATACATTAGATAACAGATCGATGTGTTTAGTCCCAAATTTCATCCTTTTTACGAATAGAATTCTGTTCTTAAATTTCAAATGTTAACAATCCGAATATACGCACTATAAAACAAAAACAAAAAAAGCAGAAGTCATTTGTGGTTCAACGATGTAAGCAAACCCTTTCTTACGAAATATAGTTCCCGTCTCTCATTTTCTCACTGTCTCTGTTTCTCTTTCTTTATGTTATTCTTAGTCATGGATATAAATTTCTGTTGAATTAAAATAATTGTCACTATTTTGTTACGACTCAAGTATTATTAATCTTGATGTGCAATTTAATTCATAATTTAAACATATCTGCAAAGAAACATATGACGTGTAAGTTCGTTTAAATTTTTAAATACACATTTTTTACATCCAGTTGAACTTTTTGTTTTAAAACAGTTACAATTATATATCACTCAGTGTGTAATCCAACAAATCTTTAATGAAAGAATGAAAATGAAATGAAAGATTTTAGATACTTCTTTTTCATTTAAAGTATAACTTTGGAGTCTTTTCTCTTTATCTCACTTTCTATTCTTTCTTTTTTTTCATGTTACAATTAGCTACTGCCCAACTCCAAACCATATTAAGTTTTAAAATAATGTGCTCCAAAAAATATTTATTCATTTCACTAATGGATTTCAGAACGCACTAATGCTTATATAGGATGACTAAACGATATAATATATAAATGTAGATATATTTAAAAATTAATTTTACTATGTTCAGGGAATCTCAAATATAAGAAACATAAAAGTTGCATTTTATTCATAAGATAGATTTTTTTTTAAATTGATTGTGTTAGTCGTTATATATAGTGTAGACACTGTCCCATCTCTACACGTTTACTCTCATACAGGGTTATTCACTTTATTAGAATAAAGTGAATAACCCTGTATAAGAGTAAAAGTGTAGAGATGGGACACTTGGAGTCCCCTGCAATTGCTTTGTAATAGTAAGCAAACTTTTCGTAATATCATTGCGAACCGTTGTTCCACCTCTTTATTACACCATTATAAATAATGTTCTATACGAATTTCAATTATTATTCAGAAGTCTTAATGTCATAATATGAAGCTAGCAGTACACAAATTTAATGGGAAGGAACGTTGCCCTTTTTTTGTGGTGTTCTTTCTGACTTCTGATTTATTTATATTAAATATATCACAAATAGAGAATTATTGATATGTTTATTAGAACTAAAAGCAAATTGTGTGCAGGTATTATATATTAATTGCATATTACATTTGTTTTTTCCAATAATTTATTGATTTTCTGTAAATGAAGAAACACTTAATGTATTACATAGGTTTCTTACACATAGAACTGAGTTGTATGGATATGGATAATTCAAGATAGTGTGTTGTGTAGGTCTTAAGGTGTCAGAACAAATGCAATTTCAAGTTATGCATTTCATTCCCATACTCATCTATTTTCATATGTAAGTGTGAGCCTCAGTTAAGAAACTTTCGCTTCAAAAATAATTATTCAAATCCTTTCACAGCTAGGGAAAAAAATCGAATATATTTTTTACTTTTAATTCATTGTTGACCAGTGGTACTTAGTAAAATTCCTAAAAATAAAATATATTACATTCCAATCCTTATTTGTAACACATCTATGAATAGATGCAGCCACCTATCGGTGTTACTTCGTACGATTGATGGATTGATCAATCAGGTTAGATAAAATGTTTGTAGATGTCGTCCGATCTAGGGAATTTACACAGCTGTGTAGAATAATGAACTAGTACGAGTGGTCAAGGACCAACGACCTTTCTCGCTCTTACCCATGTGATCTGTGCGTGCTCTTACCTGTGCTCTTACCCTTTCCGTTTGTACTGTACAATGAGTGTACAATCAGTTCTTCTTGTGTTTGGTTCTTGTGCTTTGTGCTTCTTTATTGCCAAATTATTGCTCACTTTCATTAGTTTTTTATTGTATGATCTGTGTTTGCATGTGCATACCGTCGAAACTCAAAACTGTTGTAAGTATTTTATTGCTATTAGTTGCAAGTGAGCATATTTCTGTAGGGTGGAAATTTGTTTACAATATATTTAATATCAAACATATTTGAGCTTCTTAAGGAGAAAAGGGGTAAAGTGAAGAAATTGTATTTTGTAAATCTATAATAATAAATATTTTGAAGCCGGATCTATATTTTGTCGCGAATTTGAATCAGTGCGTTGCGCAGGCGTCAAAATCTCTTTCCAGCCCCGGGGATGAATGTATATACCCGATTTTTTTGTTTTTATGTGAGATGTTTGCTTGAAAAGATGCACAAGGTGGTTAGTTAAAGGGATTACATTTTAGAGAATTTCTTACTCTCGTACGTTATTTTTGTATTTAAGCTAAATCTATTATATCAGCTTCATCCTAGCACTCTCTACATTTCAGTTATATTTGTTTGGTCCTCTAACAAATCCAACTCAGGAAATCTTTGGTAAGTTTCAATACCGAAAACTACTCCGTATTTTCCATTCTTCCCTTACGGAAACTGTTACTTTAAGAAGGTATGTTGTTTTCTAGATGTCCCAGGTAACAAAAGTTGAATCCAGTGCATTTCATAAAGGCGCCTACAGACGCACAAACATTCCTTGAGATATGTACGCGCGTACAAGTACGCACGTACATATTCGTCAATGTGTAGACAATATCTGCGTAAAATATCTGTCGAAGATATCTTCAGGTGCTGCTTGAATTTTTATACGCCCGTACAAGTTCCACGTACACATCTCTCCGTCTGTAGGCTACACGCATTTACTTATGGGGGATAATATCAGTGCGGTTCGTCTGGTTTATTACTGTTTAATTACGCGAAGCCATGACTGATAGTAGAAATTATTCAAAACAGTTTTTAACAGAGTTTATTGAGATTTATAAATCTCAGCCCTGTTTATGGAAAACTAAATCCAAAGACTACATGAATCGGAATAAAAAAAACGATGCGTATAAAATATTGGTGGAAAAGTGGAAAGAAGTAGAAAAGAAAGAAAGAAACGGTTAAAACCAAGATAAATACTCTACGTTCTGGATTCCGCAGAGAAACCAAAAAATTTTTAGAGTCGAAACGGTTTGGGGCTGTGCAGGATGACATATATATGCCACATTTATGGTATTATGATTTGTTGCTTTTTTTAAAAGATCAAGACATGCCCAGATCGTCTGTATCAAACGTACCAAACGATGACGTGGAGAATGAACGTTCTGATTCAGATCAAGGACAGGTAAGTAAACAATTAGATATTATAGAAGTTTGATAACATTTTATTAATAAAACGGCTCAAGTATTCTACAGGATGTTGTCGTCTGTTAAATTACTGTATCATTTTTTCTTGCCAGGAGAGCGGATTCTCGTGGCAGAAATAATTAGTAAACAGTAGTCTAACTTGTTTTGCATCATTGCTACTTCTTCGGTTGTAACCGCGTTGCAGTCTTATCATTCCGGTGGTTAATAATCCTAAATCGATGGTATCATCTTGTACATTTTCACTGTAAACGTTATCTTCGGGCACATATGCAGTTCCACACTTTCGTCTTAAATAGTTATGTAAAACACAGCAGGTCATAACTGCTTTTTCAATTCCTTCTAAACTAATAGACATTGCTCCTTGAAATATTCTGAATCGTGTACTCAATATACCAAAAGCATTTTCAACTTTACATCTTGCTCGTGAGAGTCGATAATTAAAAAGTTTTCTATCATGATTCAGTTCTTTCTGTCCAAATGGTTTTAAAAAGTCGCAACGCAAGGAAAATGCTTCGTCACCTATAAAAACGAATGGCAACATATTTTGACTGCATCTAGGTTTTGTTGGAGGTGGTAAAGATAAATTTCCGTCTTTAAATTTTTTGTAAAATATTGTGTGGTCAATAACTCCTCCGTCAGATATTCGACCATTTACCCCAAAATCTACCATAATAAACTCATAATTTGCGTTGACTATACCCATGAGTACTAAACTGTGTCCTCTCTTATAGTTATAGAAGTATGAACCACTTCCAGCAGGAGGAAGTATGTTAACATGTTTGCCGTCAACAGCTCCCACACAGTTCGGGAAGTTCCATTTCATTTCAAAATCGCCTGCAATTATTTTCCATTCATTTTCTGTTGTAGAAAACTGGAAAAAAGTTATTTTTGTAAATTATATGATAATTAATTTACAGTATTTTAAAAATCTCATCAAAATCTCCCAAGACTAAAACTCGTCCAAACATAATTTATTACATTACATTTTTATTTTAGGTCATTGAGAATGAATTAGAACCCGACAGTGAACCACTTAGTAGTTCAATACAGAGCCCATTGGATTCCCGACCAAGTACAACTTATCAAACTCATGGACCAGAGCTCGATACTGAAGAATTTCCGAGTTCAGTACAGAGCCCTTTAGATTCCCGACCAAACAGTAGGTCTAAAATCCATGGAAACAAGTTATTAACACCTAATACAAGTCATGCCACAAAGAAACGCAGAGCTAAAACAGTTGACCAGACAGATGAAGTTCTTACTCTTGTTGCTGAAAGGCTAACTCATAATAATGACCAATTCACTACTTTTGCAAATAACGTTGCAGCCAAATTAAGAACACTTCCAAGAGAAACTAGGTTATACACAGAAAAGCTCTTCTTGATTATGCATAAACACGCCACTGCTAATAAATTTAAGTCACTGTTACTTATTGTCCCCATATTGATTAACAAACTTAATATAAAAATTATCTTCCGTGTGTAGGCAATTCGAACAAACGTTTATGTACGCGTACAAGTACGAACGTACATATCTCAAGGAATGTTTGTGAGTCTGTAGGCGCCTTAAGGATTATATTTAGAAAATTAAGTAAAAAATATATTATTTAACAAACTGTATATTTTTACCACTATAGTTTCAGAAAATGTTATGGTTGAATTAATGGAAAAAAATGCAAATTACAATAATTCTATTCTAAGGATATCATTAAATTTACAAAATATATAATATTGGAAGCTCAACACACCTTTCTAAGAATTTAAAGCCATATTATGTGAATAATATAAATTTATGAAAAAGCACCATTGGCACAAAATTAACGTTAAGGCAACAAATAGAAATCATTCATTTACCATATTACGTTTCTGGCCTTTCGGGAAAAGAAGATTCTCAAGGGTGATTGTAATTTAAATACTACATTTTCCCTATTTTTGCTGGTACTGTTAGAAATTAGTTGGAGTTGTAAGTAGAGTTAGTTTTGGTTTAATCTATGAAGAAGAACTCTACTGTCTGATCTTTGAAATATATATTTGTGTTCTTTATAATTGTAGAAAATACATCAGTGTAGCTAAATAACACACAGATGCTTATCATACATACAGAAATCCTTCACAATATAACATATAGTCTTTTACAATGTTTATGTGTATCTCCATGCGCCGATGCATTAAAATCTCTTACTCTTATGAATCTATTACATTCTTACCCACAGTGTAAGATTAGGAAGGTGCACCGACTCCTATCGAAACCTGAGAGTTTAATGAGGATTTCATGTAACAACCACCGGGTGGCGGCACGTGAACCAATTATTTGTTCAAAAGATTTAATAAAATGAAAAATATCAAGGATTAAATCTGGGTTAGTTTCTTAGATCCACAGATATGATTAAAATGGTAAATAGTGCTTTAAATTTCCACATTTTTTAAAATACAACTCTAATACTACTATAAAGACTAATGAAATAAGGGATTTTTTTGTCTACAGTATTTGCTACAATTATATGTGACAATGCCGTTTAGTGATGAAAAAAAGTACCAACAGACTGGTAATGACCTTGAACGGTACACATTAGGTTCGTTCCTTCAGCCTAGATAACCGATACACAACGGTCGCATACCAGCGCACAAGAAAAATATCCTTTCTTCAAAACAATAACCGTTCAGCGAACGGTTCAGTTTCGTGTTCCGAGTGCCACGGTGATTGATTCGCAACCAGTTAATGTACGGTAATTTCGATCACCGGCTTCAGGGTAGAATCGGTGGTGCAGCCACCGACTGGTACATGCATCGAGTTGCGCAATAAACCGATGCATTAACCAATTGCCGATCGGTCGACAATCGGTTGAAGGAACGAACCTATGATAAGCAGCGCTATCTAATGACTAAAGATTTGAAACCTCAACAAGCGATGGCGTTTTTGGTATTGTGGGAATAGGAAGATGGTCCACCTTCTAATCTTACTCCGTATTTTTACCGCAGATGTCAAATTTCCATCATTCCAATATGCCAGCCCTTTTTGGTTAGTTGTAGGTAATTATACCCATGTATATCACTCAACCATGAAGCTCCTAAAGGTGAACCTGGAGCTATTGTAAAAGACGCTAGCCGTGAAATCAAAATATCTAATCGGCGATACTAAAAATGTGTATGTAGGGAAAATGCGTTTTCTTTTCTGCTGTAGGTCAAGCAAGAAGTGCACTTACATTATTTACATTTGTTGAAATGCAGCTGTTTTGAAATTTAATATGTTTATACCTCTCTCATGAGGAGTGAAAAGAATATTTTTGAAAAACTTGAAAATTTTGCGTTAATATTCTCTATCAATATTAAACGCTGTGTACAATCAAATTCTGACACATCCTGACATTTAAATTTAGAAATAAATTTGTGATATTTTGTTTGATGTTTATCAGACTTATTTTTTCTGATTTATTGAAAAATAATTATTTTATTTTATATGCTATACAAAAATTGAATCATCTCAGAATCCAGCTTAATATAATACAATTTATAATTTATTTATTTTTTAAATGAATGACTTCAAATGTTTCAATATAAAAACTGTTACAAACACCCTGTATGATCAAGATCCTTTTATGACATATTTAGACATATAATTTTAGAAAGTGTGGACAATTTTAACTGACATTGACTTTAGCGTTTACATCGTTTTTTTTTGCCACAATTTTTCCGAATTTGTGAAAAAGCGGTATGTTTTACGTTATAGAAAAAAATAAGGAAGCAAGTCGGAATAAATCTTTGTAGAAAACAACTTATAATATTTAAATTGAAGCCGTTTAAAGAATTCAGCCATTTTGGAGAACAATCACTAAAGATTCATTGAAATGCAGTCCCTTAATAACTTTCTGATTTGCTGTATAACGATAAATCTCTTAACAAGGTGCCCTATAATAACAATTATAGGGCACTTTTACGTATTATTTCTGAATACAATGGAGTTTAAAATATCAAAATCGCTTACGCTGTTTTCAAGTCATCGGTGAGCATACATAAAAAAAAATGATAATTTTTCCTCGTTTTTCTCCTGTTTTAGGAACACCCTGTATAATAACCAAACTCTTATCTATTACATGCATTTACTTACAATAACGTAAAATCTTTAAGGAATAAAATCTTCAAATTTTTTTATATAGATATATAAAAATATTTTAGTCGTAAACGTGCAACGGTCTATTCTAAGCAAACCTTTCCAAATGAAGAATATCGATATGTATATAGTAACGAAATTTCCTTAAGGCGGCCCTGGTTTCATTCCATATGACACCGATGGCTTTTAGGACAAAAATTTGTTCTAGAATTGGCTCAGCAGCTGTAGAATTGATGATTGATTGCACGAGAGTTTTCCATGCAGGTTTTAAAAGGAACGACCCATAATCGCGGCAGTTAGTTAGTGTAGCGAAGAGCTTTTATGTAGAATTGTTGTTGTGATATTTGAATCAGCTGTCGTATATATTTGATGTAAATAAAAGTTCTAGAAAGTGGTAATACACAATTAGTTTTTCAATTTTAGTTGAACCCACGAAATTTATAACAATTTGGTGATCAGAAGTGCAGGATTAAGTGTTAAGTTAAAATATTCCGTTATAGTTCCCGTCTCTCGTTATCTCACTGTCTCTGCGTAATTTGATTTATGGAAACCCGTAGCATGGAAAAAATGAACGAAACTACCAAAAAATAGTCAAGCAGGTTACGGAGGGACTAGAAGAAAAAATAGCCCAGATTCTGGAAAAACGTGACAAAAAGGAGAAACAACATAAAGAAGAAATCCAGATTAGTGAAATCTTATAATGAAAAAAAAACGATGGAAGAAAAACAACAAAATTTATTGGAAGGATTGTTCTCGAAATTTGAAGAAAAACAAGACCAAATTGAATTAAAACGACACGAAACTGAAGAGAAAAGACAACTGCAATTTGAACAATTAATGCAAATACTTGGACAAGTTAATGAAACAGTTAATGAAAGAATGCAAATAGTTGAGTCAGATATAAAAGAGATAAATGATGACATTAAAATCATAAAAAAATACCGTGGACACTCTTGAAACCAAAGTAGATGACCTCGATTCCATCCAAAGCCAGGTAAAATTTGAAATCAGTTAAATTCAAAACACAGTTCAAGACCAAATCAGTTTCATTAAAAAAACAGTACAGAGTGAGGTACAAGATAAAATCAGTGCTATCCAAGACAAGGCAGAAACAGAAATTAAAAAAAATGCAACAGGACTTACAGCGAGGAAAATACCAGCACACCGTGAGTACTAAAGGTTCCTTTAGTAAACCACCCACATTTGATGGCAGTTCATCTTGGCCCATGTATAAACGGCAATTTGAGGCCGTGGCTACAGCTAATGGATGGGATAATCATGAAAAATCTACTTCTCTGGTAATTTCGTTAAGAGGTCCGGCCCTAGACCTCCTCCAAAGCAGTCCAATCGATAAACAAGGCAATTTCTACAAGATCATCGCCATTTTGGACAAGAGATACGACAATCAATCCTTGAGCCAGAGATACCAAGTCCAACTGAGTGGGTAAACGCAAAAATCCGGTGACAGCCTCCAAGAATTCGAAGCAGGGATTAGACGGTTAGTACACTTGTCCTACCCAGACCTGCCAGAGGAAACGAAAGACCAGTTGGCCACACAGAGTTTCATAAACGGTATCAGAGACCTAGAAGTACAACGAAATCAGCATATACAGAATGGTTTACCGGGTTGTTCAAAAATGTCAAAAAATATTATGCGTGGTCCATGAGCAGTTGCATATACAGGGTGATGGAAATATATAATGACATGGAATTATTATAATGAGGATTTTAATAAATGTTTGAGAATTGAGTGCAATTATAGCTATACAGGGAGGTTAGAAAAAATAAATATGTAGGGTAGCCCATTAGCGGTTGCTTTGTTGTCATATTAAAATAAGAATTACGAATTTGAACACAAATAAAGTCCTATGAATTATATCTGAAAAAACTTGAATTTCTTTACTTATTTGTAGAAGCGACATGTAAGATCGACATCTAGGATTTTCGGGGAAACTATCACACAGAGGTTCCGAATCTGGATCCGTTCCGTGTAATTGCTGTTCTCCCTAAAGTCCTAGGATAGAATGTCACGATAAGATTTTCAAGTTACTTAACCTGACAGAGATATTGACACAATTGGTCGAATTTCGACCACTGGGCGACAGCTAGTTAAGATAATACGAGTTATGAGTACAAATTTTTCTAAAGGGACGTCAATTTTCGATCCTACAAAAGTTTTATATTGTTCGGAGTCCCACTGCAGCTGACTCGAATAAAAGGAATGAAATTTGCTCCGCATATGACAATTACAGGTTCGACTTCGAGGTATTAGGTTATGCATTTATTTGTTCATTTATGATTTCTATATTCGTTGATATCATAAATAAACAATAAAATAAATTATATATATATATATATATATATATATATATATATATATATATAATTAAGTAAAAAATATATTATTTAACAAACTGTATATTTTTACCACTATAGTTTCAGAAAATGACGGTTGAATTAATGGAAAAAATGGAAATTACAATAATTCTATTCTAAGGATATCATTAAATTTACAAAATATATAATATTGGAAGCTCAACACACCTTTCTAAGAATTTAAAGGCATATTATGTAAATAATAAATTTATGAAAAAGCACCATTGGCACAAAAATTAACGTTGAGGCAACAAATAGAAATCATTCATGATGAAATAATACACAGTATTATTGAATTCCACTTTAAATATATACACTTGTGACATTTTTTTCGCTACATTGTAGCTTCTTCTGACAATGTAACAAAACAATTGTCACAACTGTGTCTAAATAAAGTGGAATTCAATAATACTGTGTATTATTTCATCATGAGTCTTAATTTCCACCAAGTAACGGCCAACTCCATTCAGAAATCATTCATTCATCATATTACATTTCTGGCCCTCCGGGAAAAGAGGTCAAGGGGTTATTGTAATTTAAATACTACATTTTCCCTATTTTTGCTGGTACTGTTAGAAATTAGTTGGAGTTGTAAGTAGAGTTAGTTTTGGTTTAATCTATGAAGAAGAACTCTACTCTCTGATCTTTGCAATATATTTGTGTTCTTTATAATTGTAGAAAATACATCAGTGTAGCTAAATAACACACAGTTGCTTATCATACTTACAGAAATACTTCACAATATAACATATAGTCTTTTACAATGTTTATGTGTATCTCCATGCGCCGAGGCATTAAAAACTCTATCTGGCTATGAGGAGTTTTTAAAGGTAAAGAGAACAAGAAAGGTAACTTGACTTCAACACAACAATGAAAAATCATAAAGGCAGACCATATACATTGTTCTTGTTTTTGAAAACCTCAAAACTGCTATAAAGAAAAATTAAATAAGGGATTTTTTTGTCTATAGTGTTTAGTGATGAAAAAAAGTACCAGCTGACTGGTAATGACCTTGAATGGAACACATGATACGCAGCGCTATCTAATGACTAAAGATTTGAATCCTCAATAAGGGAAGGCGTTTTTGGTATTGTGGGAATAGGAAGATGGTCCATCTTCTAATCTTACACCGTATTTTTACCGCAGATGTCAAATTTCCATCATTCCAATATGTCAGCCCCTTTTGGTTAATTGTAGGTAATTATACACATGCATATTATTGAACCATTTCTCCTAAAGGTGGACCTAGAGCTATTGTAAAAGACGCTAGCCGTGAAATCAAAATATCTAATCGGCGATACTAAAAAATGTGTATGTAGCGAAAATGCGTTTTCTTTTCTGCTTACATTAACTACATTTGAAGACGCGAGATGTAAGACCGACATCTAAGATTTTCGAGAGAATCAGTACAAAGAGGTTCCGAATCTGGAGCCGTTCCGTGTAATTGCTGTTCTCCCTTAGATCATTTACCATCTAGATATAGCCTGTCAAGCATAAAATCATGGCAACGCTAGAAAGAGAGGGCAATAGAGACAGTAAGAGGCTATTTCACTTAGTGGGTGGATGGTCGGTGGACGCAGCCAATGAACAACATGCTTTACTGGAAGCAGCTCCCAACCGAGTAAAATAGCCTCTTGCCCTCTCTATTGCCCTCTCTCTCCTTAGTCTTACCACGACATTTGTGCACTGCAGGCTATCTCTAGAAAGTAAATGCTCTAAGTGTTCTCTCTTAACTCGTAAGACAGAATGTCACGATCACATTTTCAGGTTACTTCACCTGTCAGAGATATTGAATACTCTCTTCGAGGTGTCATTCCTTTGTATGCAAGACAATATATGTTATATATAAGATACATTGTTTCTGGTCAGGGAACCTTCATCAGTTGCGCTTCCCAGAAGTGAATGTCCTCTCGGACACCTCTTTATGTATTTGAAACATTTCGTTAAATTTGAAGACGTGAGATGTAAGACCCACATCTAAGATTTTCGAGAGAATCAGTACAAAGAGGTTCCGAATCTGGAGCCGTTCCGTGTAATTGCTGTTCTCCCTATAATATATATTGTCTCCCATATAATATATATTGTCTTGCGTACAAAGGAATAACACCTCGAAGAGAGTATTCAATATCTCTGACAGACGAAGTAACCTGAAAATTTGATCGTTACATTCTGTCCTAGGAGTTAAGGGAGAACAGCAATTACACGGAACGGCTCCAGATTCGGAACCTCTTTGTACTGATTCTCTCGAAAATCCTAGATGTCGGTCTTACATCTCGCGTCTTCAAATTTAACGAAATGTTTCAAATACATAAAGAAGTGTTCGAGAGGACATTCAATTGTGGGAAGCGCAATTGATGAAGGTTCCCTGACCAGAAACAATGTATATAATATATAATATATATTGTCTTGCGTACAAAGGAATGACACATCGAAGAGAGTATTATCTACAATTGTTGAAATGTAGCTGTTTTGAAATTTAATATGTTTATACCTCTCTCATTAGGAGTGAAAAGAGTATTTTTGAAAAAACTTGAAAATTTTGCGTTGATATTCTTTATCAATATTAAACGCCCTGTACAATCAATAAATATTTTCTGACACAGCCTGATATTTAAATTTAGAAATAAATTTATTTGATATTTTGTTTGATGTTAATCAGACTTAATTTTTCAGATTTATTGAAAAATAATTGTTTTATGTTATACAAAAATGGAATCATCTCAGAATCCAGCTTAATATAATACAATTTATAATTTTTCTGAATGACTTCAAATGTTTCAATATAAAAACTGTTACAAACACCCTCTATGATCAATATTCTTTTATGACATATTTTGACATATAATTTTAGAAAGTGTGGAGAATTTTATCTGACATTGATTTTAACGTTTACACCGTTTTTTTTTGCCACTATTTTTCCGAATTTGTGAAAAAGCGGAATGTTTTACGTTATAGAAAAAAAATAAGGAAGCAAGTCGGAATATATCTTTGTAGAAAACAATTTATAATATTTAGATTGAAGCCGTTTAATGAATTCAGCCATTTTAGAGAACAATCACTAAAGATTTATTGAAATGCAGTCCCTTAATAACTTCCCGATTTGCTGTATAACGATAAATCTCTTAACAAGGTGCCCTATAATAACAATTATAGGGCACCTTTACGTACTATTTCTGAATACAATGGAGTTTAAAACCTCAAAATCGCTTACGCTGTACTTAAGTCATCGGTGAGCATACATAAAGAAAATGATAATTTTTCCTAGTTTTTCTCCTGTTTTAGGAACACCCTGTATAATAACCAAAATCTTATTTATTACATGCATTTACTTACAATAACGTAAAACCTTTAAGGAATAAATTCTTTAAATTTTTTTATGTAAGTATATAAAAATATTTTTGTGGTAAACGTGCAACGGTCTAATCTAAGCAAACCTTTCCAAATGAAGAATATCGATATGTATATTAAACTGGGCCAGAAAATCGAATCTTTTTGTTTTTTTTTTAATGGGATTCCCAACATATTATTTAGGATGACAAAAAAGTTAGCATCCATTTCATTTCTAAAGTTTTTTCCTTTTAAAATTGTCGAATAAATTAATTGTGATACTGCGATCGAGTTTGATTCAGAACTGAGAATTAAATTCAGCAAAACAGTTACGAGGTTAAACAATATATCAACGGATTTTTTTTCATATATTTATTGAATAACATTATACAGAAATGATTGATTTAGCATTTTTCAATATACCCTCCTGCGTAATCTACACACTTTTTCCACCGAGAGTTGGGAGATTCAGTATTCTCTGTTCATAGAATGTTTGAGGGCGAGTTGCAAGCCAACTGCGCATGTACTCCTCAACTTCTTTATATATCCCAAATCGTTTTCCTCCCGGTGATTCTTTCAGAGGCAAGTCAGGGTGGGTGGCTTCTCAGCCCATTTCTTGCAGTGTTCGTTGTTTTTTGTTTCAAATACGCGGCTTTTGCCAACCGTAACAACTGGCAGTAGTAATCCACATTCACTGTACGTTGGGCACGTAGAAAATCAATCAGTATATTTCCTTAGAGTCAAAAAAAATCGTGGCAAAGACTTTTCCAGATGAGGCGAGATTTGAATTTTATGTTTTTTTCGCCACTTCCCTTCTCGCTGAAATCTATTTAGAAGTCTTTCAACGATCGCGACTCTTAGTCCAGTCGATCATGGCCAGGCAAAAAAATATAAATAATTAAACCAGACTGCGCAACGTAATTATCAACTACAGTAGCATCATCTTGTATCATTTTTCAATCGCTGTTTCGTCACGGTATTTATTCTTAATTCTACGCAGCCCCGTGTCACGTATCAATCAGTCAGTTGACAGTTGACCATATTAACTGCTGGAGTTACGTTTCGACTATTACCGATGAAAATGTCTGTATCACACAAGCTCATAGTGATAGCAGACTTCGAAATTCGCTTTAGTGACTTCAGAAAAACTGAGAAGTTGCTTCAATTCGTAAGTAATTCATTTAATAATGCCATTGATCATAGTGATATCTATGAATTGGCTACAAAATTTGCAGATACATTTCAAATGGAGCCCATGATGTTACAAAATGAAATTATTACTCTGCGCTGCAACATATTTCTAAAAGCAAGCTCATCCGCAAGTCAAGATTTCTGGTCATTGGTTTTCAACGAAAAATATCCAAATTTTAAAAAAAATGTGTTGAACAACTTCATTCGTGTTTTGGTTCAACATATTTATGTGAGCCAGCATTTTTCTACTTAAAACAAACAAAAAATAAACACCATTCTCGCTTGACAGACGCTCAGACATTGGAATCTTTCAGGTTGGCAATTTCCAACTACAAACCTGATTATGCTAAACTAGTGGAAAATATTCAGGGGAAATGCTCACACTAATATATAGGACCCATATAATGTTAAGTAAATTTAAGGAAACGATCTCACATGTGAAATAACTAAGAGTTCAAGAAGTATCTACTTGGTAGATCGCACAAGGTTTCTTTAGTAAACAGTAGATCTTAGGTCTAATCAAGTTGGCCACCCCTGCTTTAGACCAATGAAGTAAACATTACTTATTGCTATTTGCATGATGATTGTGTGCTTTTTCTCAAATATGCTGACTACGAAGGAAAACTAGTCTCTGTATTAAACTATGAAATGAACCTGTTATCATTTGACACTTTTGGTTTTTGGCATTGAAATAAATCGTTTTGCAATGTTGAGTAAAATTAGTTTTTTTTTGTTACAGAATGAAATCAAATTAATTTTTATGGCAAATGTCGTCGGAAAATTAATAATAAGTAAATTACATGTAAATATTGCGAAGATGTTTATGTTGGAGAACATGAAAGGAGTTCAAAAGGCGGTTAAAAGAGCACAAAATTTATATTTTGAACGACACAGAAAGTACGGTTATGCCATCATATAGTATAGAAAATTATTATTTTACTGATTTGGAAGATTTTGTACTTGATTCATCTGAAAAAGGCAATAAACCGAATCTACTTGGACAACTATAAATTAAAAATCTATAAAAACAAACGCACACTATACAGCCAATGACTAACTAAATTTTGTAAATACTGCCATAATAGATACACCTTTAAATTTACCAACAATTTGATTTCAATATTGGCCAGATTTACAATTTTACTAGCCTACAAACTGGAGTATTAAAAATAATTTCCATAATTTACTTTGAAAGAACTGACTACTAGGTGTATCTAATAATTTTTGATTTTCTTGAAATCTAGAAAACCCCTAAAAAGCAGAATCATTATTTATTTAAACAAAATTTAGTGTGTAACTTTTTTTTTCTTTTCTAGCTATGAAGAACCTCTATATTGAAGTTGTGACAGCGAAATTATTGTAGCACATACCGTTCAAGTTTTTGGACCCAAAAAATTGCTGTCGCCACATTTTGTCATAAATTGTCTTCAAAAGAAGCATCATGAGCGAAAGCCATAATCATTATTCATTAGATTCATTTCTTAAGGCCAAAACCGACATCAATACTAAATTGGATAAAACCATATCATTGGTGGAGCAAGTTATTGAATTCAAACGAAGTAAGTATAAGCAAATATACAAGGTGACAATTTGAAAACTAACAATACCCATATCTAAAAGACGAATTAAGATTTGAAAAATTCCTCAAACTGTTTGGCATAATATTGAGGTGGAACTAAAATGATGTATTACCTATGAGGGTTGTCTTTTATATTTCGAAAATAACGACAAAAAAAATCATTACATGGGTTTATTATTTTTTTAATATTCTCCGTGAAGATTAATACCCTTTTGCATAGACTTTGACCAATTGTCTAAACACTTTTCGGTCTCCCATTAAGGTATCTCGAAAATATGCATTTTGAACACATCAACCGCAATGTCTTTGTGCGCGAACAACTTTTTTTGTATTTGGCTCATCTTGAAAGACCCATATTGTCTAGTGCTGTTTACTTTCGAGTTTGTATGCATAGATCTATGATTCTTCACCTGTTACGATATCTCGGACGTGTTTTGAAGTACTGCAATCATATTTCTTGTGCATTTCTTTCGACCAATGAACAATAGCGTTTTTGAGCATTTTTAAAATTATATAGGATCCAACGTGTCCCAAATCTGCATGCAATGTTGAATGTGTACTAATCTTACGAATGCCCAAGAATGTCTCAATTTCACGATATTGATCTTCAATCATTTCATACACAGCCTCAATGTTTTCTGGAACAACAATCGATTGAGCGAACTACGCTCAAATCTGAATTTTGTATACCATCGACATATTTTTGATGGAGCTTCATCGCCAAAAGTCGAATCAAGTTTATCGAGATAGTTTTTTTGAGATAATCGACGTCAAAAGTTGTAAAAAAATAATACCATTCAGAAAGATTTTGGTTTGCCAAGTGGACATGACATATTCTAAAAAGTTAACAATATCATTATTTACTTTATAGAATTTCAGCACCTGAATGACCCAATCGTGTGGAACTGAATCAAAAGTCTCTTTGTAGTCCACATATGCCATGTAAAGATTTCCATCTTGTGTGGATGGATAATTATGTCATTAATAAGGGCTGTTAATTTTGCGTTGGTGACATAAAGTTTTTTATCCAGTAATTCTGCACACCATCTGGTCCTGGTGCTTTCCAGTTACAGAGGTGCTTCATTATGCAGCTAGCTCTGACGTTATGGGAAACTGTTGTGGAAAGTTGTGTTTTCCAGAATTCCCCGACGGCCATTTTACTGGGATAGCTAGGGGCTTCATTATTATTGATGTTGTTGAGTTTTCTATAAATCCCTTTTTCTTATTGTTGAAATAGTGTGTAGTCTCGTTTCCGTTAGTTACTGGTTAGTTCTATACCTTCTCAATCGACTTGCATAGATGGAGAGGTTTTGTCGTAGACTGTCCAGACACTGCTGTGATGTGATGTTTTCTCCCACTGAGAGTGTATTCGGTTATTGTCCATGATAGTCTTGACAAGTCTTTCTATTTTATTGTTGCTGACCCCTCGTTGGTACTCGGTCAGTCTTCCAATGTCTTTCCGAAGAGAATTAATTTTTCCTTCAAGCCTTCAAGGTCGTATTCAAGGTGTTTGTCTAAGTTGGAGAAGGTCTTGCTTTGGTCTTATTGCGACCCTAATTGTTCTGCAAATGGAAATTGCAGCACAGTAGATGATTGTATGTAGCCACTCTAACGTGTTAGCACCTAAAACATAGTGTGGCAAGATAAATTTGTTCATAGCCTGCAAGACGATACCCAGTTTCTTAGAAGATCTTAATTTGAGAAGAGTTGGTCTAATCAGTTGATCTGGTCCACTATACTCTATAAGAGCTACTTCGCGCTCAATTTCGCTCTTTATTGTGTCTAGTTTTTCAGGCGAAATCAAAAGTTTTATCAAGATGGCATGATATTGATCTGGTACTCTCTGTTCGGTAACTTGAAGCTCTAGGTACTCACGACAGAACTCTTGATGGAGTATTTGGCGAAATCCAGTCTTGTCCTGGCGAAGGTTTGTCACTCTGTAAAACGGGCGCATTATAAATTAATTCATGGCGCTAATCCATTTCATGCGGTGTTTTTTTCAGTCCCTTTTGAGTTAATATTAATATAAGAAATGAAAACAATCCTAAAGTTCTTAGACAATTTAAGAATGTTTTTCCTTTTCAGTATTTTTTTCGTGGTCTTTTTGATGAATAAACAAAAAGTTTAAAATGTTTTTTACGTTTCTACCAGTTTTTAAAGTTTTTCCGGGCTAGTGTTATAGTTCTGTTTGGTCGTGTAAATTGCAAACATCAATCTTGAAACAATGATTCGTTATAGCTTATCTCTGAAAGTACAAAAGATGGTAAACATTGGGTCTAACTCATACTAAGAACATACTGGAGCTCCTAGTAGAGATTAAGTTTATCCCAACTTTTAAGTAATGTTAGTAACTATAGTTTTTAAGTGCGTTTGGAAATGAAAACAATAAGACGAAGATTAAAGACTAACTGTTTTAGGTGCTTTTCGGGAATTCATTCGCGTAGTTGATAACTGATCCCTGCCGGGATCGATGGTAAAATAACGACGTTTCGGCAGAGTCACATCTACCCTCTTCAGGTCGGTTCGCATAATTCTCGTAGCCTTCTGCTTTCGCTTCTAGTTACTCGAATAGTATTTGAGTTATGCGAACCAACCTGAAGAGGGCAGATGTGAATCTGCCGAAACGTCGTCATTTTACCATCGATCCCGGCAGGGATCAGTTATCAACTACGCGGATGAATTCCCTTCTGCGTTCGCTTCTAGTTACTCGAATACTAAGATTTTCAGAAGCGCTCGCGCTGTTATATAATCGCGGCTCGGCGCCTATCGGTTGGCACCGTGAACGGCTGCATGTGATTGGCACTTGGCGCTCAGTGGGCACGCCTCCCGCCTGCTGATTTGTTATTTCCGGTTGAGTTGTTATTGGACGGGTCCGGGCCGGTACGGTGTTTAATAGAATTTTCCAACAATTTGATAAGTTCTGAATTTCATTGCGTGCTGTAAACTGTGAGGCCTCTTCGCTATTTCAATTGCCTTTCTTACGAGTCTTGATTTCGGGTGTTCTATATTTGCCAGTACTCTGGTGTTCTCAAAGTCTATTCGTTGTGACTTCGTAGTGGCGTGTTCCGCAATGGATGTTGTTTTTTCCTGCTTTCTTACAGCGTTCTGGTGTTCAACACGTCTAGCTTGAATTCTTCTATTAGCTTGCCCCACGTAGGTTTTATAACGGTCTGCACATGGAGTCACGTACACTCCCTGTTGTTCTAAAGGGATCCTCGTCTTCGGAGTCCTCAACACTATGCTTATTTTTCTGTCTGTCTTGAAAATAGTATCTATATTGTGTCTCCGTAGAATTCTTGCTCTACTGTCCGTGGTCCTCTTGACATACGGTAAATAAGTCTCATGCTCCTCATCTGTTTGTCTCGATTTTGACTTTAGGGCTCTTTGTATATTTCGGTCTGTAAATCCGTTTTGTTTCAGAGCTGTTTTTAAACTGTCCATTTCCTGTTTGATGTTATCCTGGTCATCTAGTCTGTGATCTGGTTACTAAAGTCTTGACGACGGTTTGTAATTAGGCTGGCTAGTGATGAGAATTAGCATGAAGGTATCTGTTGGTGTGAGTTGCTTTCGTATATACTTTTTGGCCAAGGGTTCCTTCTTCCTTCCTATTTATGAGAACATCAAGGAATGGCAGTTGATTGTTGGATTCAACCTCCAAGGTAAATTTTATTTTATGATGGCTGCCATTAAGGTGGTCTATAAATGTGTTAAGGTGTTCCCTCCCATGAGGACAAATCACAAATGTATCATCCACATATCGCAACCATAAACTGGGTTTAAGAGTTGTTGTTCTTACTGCCAACTCCTCAAAGTTCTCCATAAAAAGGTTCGCTATAACTGGTGAGAGTGGCGATCCCATTGGAGCTCCTTCCACTTGTTTGTATCGTTGGTTCTCGTAAACAAAATAGGTGTTCATCAGACAGTGCCTTGTTAAGTCTATAAGGTGTTGAGGTGGTTTGTATTTTTCTATTATGATATCCAAGGCTTCGTCGATAGGGATGTTGGTGAAAAGGGACACTACGTCAAAATTTACAAGAAGACATTCTGGTTGTAAGACCGTTTTTCTAAGTATTTCGATGAAATGTGTCGAATTTTTCAAAACGGTTGAAGTTGTTGGGCTAGACATTTGACTAGGTGTTGTATTTGGGATCCAATTGAGCTTACTATTGGCCTCAAAGGTGCACCTTCTTTAAGTACTTTTGGCAACCCATAGAATTTCGGACATCTCGATCATTTTTCACGCGGAATGAGTTGCAGTTGGATTTGGATGTTCGTAATACTAAACTCTTAGATATCCACCTACAGGCAAGCAATACACTCCATCCGATAATAAGGGATAAATTCGATGAGATTAGCGAATTTAGGGCCGAAACGAATGCAGAGTTGACAACAATGCAACAAGAGGCAAAATTAACAAATTGAAGCTCCAACAGAAGCCCAAAAATGAATTTTTCTCGGAAAATAACGGTCACAGTCTTACCTCATGGCAATTGGTAACAAATAAAACCGTTTATCACTTATCTTCGGTCCAGTTGAATTCTTCCTCGATTGGCGTGTTGGCTAAGGGATTCAATTACGCTATTGCTCCATCTCACATACCAATAACCAAGGCTTATTTACCGTATGTCAAAGGGACCACGGACAGTATTGCAAGAATTCTACAGAGACACAATATCGATACCATTTTCAATACAGACAGAAAAATAAGCACGGTGTTGAGAACTCCGAAGACAAGGATCCCTTTAGAACAACAGGGAGTGTACGAGATTCCATGTGCAGACTGTCATAAAACCTATGTGGGGCAAACTAATAGAAGAATTCAAGCTAGACGTGATGAACACCAGAACGCTGTAAGAAAGCAGTAAAAAAACATCCATTGCGGAACACGCCACCACGATGTCACACCGAATAGACTTTGAGAACACCAGAGTACTGGCAAATATAGAACACCCGAAATCAAGACTCGTAAGAGAGGCAATTGAAATAGCGAAGAGACCTCACAGTCTAAACGCACGCAATGAAATTCAGAACTTATCGAATTGTTGGAAAATCCTATTAAACACCGTACCGGCCCGGACCCGTCCAATAACAACTCAACCGGAAATAACAAATCAGCAGGATGGAGCCGTGCTCACTGAGCACCAAGGGCCAATCACACGCAGCCGTTCACGATATCAACCGATAGGCGCCGAGCCGCGACTATATAACAGCGCGCTCGCTTCAGAAAATCTTAGTATTCGAGTAACTAGAAGCGAAAGCAGAAGGCTACGAGAATTATGCGGACCGACCTGAAGAGGGCAGATGTGACTCTGCCGAAACCTCGTCATTTTACCATCGATCCCGGCAGGGATCAATTATCAACTACGCGGATGAATTCCCGGAAACCACCTAAAACATTTAGTGCCCGCGAAAACTTATAAACAAATATATATATATATATATATATATATATATATATATATATATATATATATATATATATGTTATATCACACTTCTCAATATTAACTTTTTAAAAAAGATTTTATTAATAACAATACAAAAATTATAACATTAAAAATGTAAATGAAAATAACAATATAAAGTGACAGAGTAACTGAGTAATAATGAATACAACATTAGAGCAGTTTTACAATTTATAACATATAATATGCCGAATAAGCAAAGTCGACGCTGCGATTCCCACGGATGTTGGCGGCGCCGTAATATGACACCACACGTGTCGCTGAGTCAGCTGGGAGTGTTGAACTATCGTTGCGATATAAGTTCGTACTAAGTTCATGGTATAAACTTATATAACAACTCCCATCCATATAAAAAAGTTGATGGTACAGCATCAACTTTTACGTCAAGTTCTGGAGTTCTGTATCGTCGGTTGGATTCAGGAGGCTGTGTAGCTTTCCTTTGGGCTTAGGGTTTGGTGGTGCTGTCGGTGGCGTGTGCTGGACAGCGGAGCTTGGTGTAGTGGTATCCTTGAACCTCTTCTGGATTGACTTCATTATGAGCAGGATAATCACAATTACTACTAAGGTGGTCGTTGTGATTGTGAGCCAGGACGTATGCTTTTCTAAGGGTGGTTGTTCCATCAGCTTTTCCAGTTACTTAGAATATTGGGAGAGCTTATGGTTGGCAACATCTAGGTCTTGTACATCTAATTCTTGTAGCTGTAGGGGTGTCAGGTTTGGCATCTCATTGGCGGCTGGCATGCCGTTGCAGCAGTTGAAAGGAATGTCCACTGGGTGGTTTCTGTATGTGATGTTTTGGACATTTTTAGAAGTTCTTGTAGCATGGACCCTTGTGTTGTCGATAAAGGCATTGCAGTCGGGTTGGATTTGCAACACTGAATTTGTCGATATGGTTTGTGTCACGACATCTTGCCCTTTGCATTTGATGGTGATGGCCAGTGGTCTTGAAATCGATATCAACCAATAGTTTACGTCAATCTCTTGGATATAATAGTCTGCTGCATATAATATCAAACTTTTGCAGGTGTCTGGAAGTGTGGCTGGCTGTCTGAGAAGCTGACCTTCGCAGATGGCATCTTTGTCTATTGGATGTGATATAGCTTTGGAACAAATCTTATGATGTTTAGTTAAAGGCTTGCAGTCACCCAGGTCTTCGAAGGATGTGTATAATAACGAATCGTCATCTCTCGCGATAAATTTTGTCTTTATTGAAAGTATATGATGAAACCCTGTTCGATCATCCAAAATTGGGATCGGATATAGGTGGTAAAGGGTGTAAATCTCAGGATCAACTAAAGGAATTTTGAGTACAAAAATGATTTTGGTGTTGATTTGAAAAGCTTCCAATTCTATCAAACCAATGTACTGAGCAACATTTGAACTGTAAATAGGAAGTGGTAAATTATTTTCATGTAGTGACTGAGAAACCTTTTGAAGGGAATCGACCAAATCTACTGGGGTTATGATCGAACTATGTAAAATTTTTAAGCGGGCGAAAGAGACTGCAGTTAAAACATCATCGAGAGTGTTTTCGATAAATATGTAACTCTCCATTAGGCTTTCACACAGATCCAAGATATTGATTTGAAATTCATGAAAATCAAGATCATTTAAAATGTATAAAATTGACTGCCTTATTTTTTCAATGTTATTCGAGAATAATTTCTCCTCGGATTGAAATTTTTGTAAAGTTTTGTTGAGGCTCGTAATGACTGAGGTTGTTACAGATATTTGTTTCTTTACTAAGTCCTGAATTTGGTGTTGGTCTTTAGTAATTTTAGTTATACAGTCATTTATGTATTCACCATCTGTTGCGTCTAAGTTTCCTGAAATAGCTTTCCAAACTGATCCCAGTCCGTTAATAAGTCCGCGTTTTCTTCTGTTAGTAGGGTAAGTTTGAGTGTCAGCGAAGATGTCTGTATATTTAGAGTTAACGGATTTAGAAATTTGTTTCAAGAGGCTAACATGTGTTTGTATTTTTGGTTTAAATGATTTCGTATTAGTTGTGTTTTCGTTGATTGTCTCTAAAATTCGGTTTAGTATGGCGTCGTTATTTGAAATAGCACCTCTGAAAGGGCTGAGGTCTTTGAAGACAAGAAGTGACCATTTGTCGTTTGAAATTTTAAGTGTGCCTTCTTCATGGAAGAAAACTCCTATTGTATTGTTAACGGGTGTAATAGAGTATTGTTGGAGGTTCACGACTGAAAACAGTCCACAGAATCTGAAAAGAAGGGATTCATTCAAAATATGGTTTTAGTCTGTCAAAGTTAATTTTACTAATTTGGTTAGTCTGTAAGTTTATAACTGTGGCAGAGTTTTTTCTAATCGCGGTGATTTCAAAAGGTCCATTGAATTTGTTTTCAGATTTGCTTTTAATCTGAGACTCTTTCACGTAAACTTTGTCGCCTACTTTGTATTCTGGTTGGTTAGTCGAAACATGTTTGTCAAATCTAACTTTAGATTTTTGTTTTTGTTGGTCGGTTTTTGCGCGGGCAAGTCTATAATAGTAGTTCATTCTGTTGTTAAGGTCCCTAACATATTTGGAAATGAGTTTTTCCTGATCGTATATTGTTTCGGGGGGTCTACTAGAAGTGTGCCCAAAGATGAGTTCGTAGGGCGTGAAACCAGTGGTCTTGTTTTTAGTGTTGTTGTAGCAGATAACTGCGTAGGGGAGGACGTTGAATGGGTGTTCGTCAGGATGTTCAGCTGTATTTGCCCTTATCATTTCCGCTAAAGTCGCGTGAAACCTTTCGATGGAGCCATTTGATTCAGGATGGTGGACACTTGAAAAGGATAGTTTTATGTCATATAGTTCGCACAGGTCCCTTATGAGAGTGTTATCAAATTCACGTCCATAATCACAATGGATGCGAAGGGGTGTACCGTAATGTTGGAAGAATATTAGGAGTGTGTTTACTACAGTTTTAGCTGTTTTGTCACCAATTGGGTAGGCCTGAGTAAATTTGGTGAGTTCATCCCTAATAGTCAGTGCGTAGTTTCTTGTTGGATATTCGAAAATATCAATGTTGATACGTTCGAAGGGCGTTTTTGGTGTTTCAGTTATGACAAAAGGAGCACTTAAGTTTTTTCTACAGAACTTTACCTTTTGGCAAGTTTCGCAGGACTTAATAAATTGCTCTACACTTTTGATTAGTCCAGTCCAATTATACTTTTCTTTTATGCGTCGGATGGTCTCGTTAATTCCACGATGAAGGTTATTTTTGCCGCAGTGGTACTGCTGCAGTATAACGGGAATCTCGTCTTGAGAAGGGGTTGTCACAATATTTTGACAAATTTTAAGTTTTACGTCTTTGTCTGCAAGTATAAAGGATAGTGTTTCAAGAATCGGTAGTTCTACGTTGTTTTCAATACAAAAAGTTTCGGATTCGTCGAACTGGTCTTGGTTGTTATAGAGAATGTTGAATAGATGTGCAACAACTGTTCCAGGATCAAAGGGTAAAGGGACAATTAAATATTTTCTATGCCTTACAGTTTTGCTGGCTAGAACGTTTAGAGTGTCAGTAGTGAAGTTTGGGTCTTCTTCGAAAATATCTTCGATGATTTTGTCATGCAAGTCATTGAGTTTATTTTGCCAGAAGAAAGTGACTATTCGTTTGTGAGATTTGTCTAGAAGTTGGGCGTTAGAAATTTCTATTTTTGAATAGTCGATTATCGACTCGGTTTTATACAATTGAACAAATCGATTAAATTCTGTTGTCATGCGTTCGTCATGATCATCGCGTTCTTGATCGTTGTCGGAGTCGTCGGAGTTATCGTGACTAGTACCTGAATCGGGTTGTTTTGGGTCGGTTTCGTTATTTGCGAAAATTTTTATCTTTGAAAGAAAGTCGGTGCATTGTTTGAAGTGATTAATTTTGATACGGGAAAGAGCATCTGCGTTCAAGTTTACCTTGCCAGGCTTGTATTCGATTTTATAGTTATACTCCTCTAGTTTGAGGCGCCATCTGGCTAGACGACTGCCAGGGTCTTTGATCGAAAAGAGCCAAGTAAGCGGACGGTGATCACACAGGAGTGTAAACTTTCTCCCAAAAAGATACGGTCTGTAGTGCTTGACCGCCCAAACAATGGCTAGCAGTTCCCGTTCGATAGTGGAATATCGAGTTTCTGCACCGCAGAGTGTACGGGAAGCATATGCTATAGGAAGATCTTTTCCTACGGGGCCTTGTGAGAGAACCGCTCCAATTGCAAAAGCACTAGCATCAGTAGTGAGCAGGAATGGTTCTTCGAAATTTGGGTAGATCAAGATAGGGTCAGATACAAGGGCTTGCTTCAGTTCGTTGAAGGAAGACTTGCAATCTGCGTCGAAGATGAATTTGACGTCTTTCTGCAGGAGTTTCGTTAGGGGCTTTGAGATCTTGGCGAAATTGGGAATAAAACGTCGGTAATAACCGGCGAGACCAAGAAAAGATTTAACATCTTTAGGAGTTTGGGGTTGAGGAAAATTCTGAATGCATTCAACCTTTGAAGGGTTTGGTTTTACTCCTTCTTGGGTGATCAGATGACCTAGGTAAGCGACTTCCTTACGGAGAAACTCACACTTGTCAGGTTGAATTTTCAAGTTTGACTGCCTAAGACGCTTAAAGACTTCTGTCAAACGGGACATATGCTCATGGATGGTTGGTGAATAGACTATGATGTCATCAATGTAAACAAGGCAACGTTCATTTTGGATGCCCAAAAGAATGTTGTCCATGACCCTCTGAAAAGTAGAAGGTGCATTTTTCAAGCCAAATGGCATACGAACGAATTCGTAGTGGCCATTGTCAACAGAGAAACCGGTCTTGGGAATGTCTTCCTCAAGGATTTCCAACTGGTGAAACCCGGAAGCGAGATCCAGTGTCGAAAAGTATTGACACTTACCAAGTTGGTCGAGGAGATCAGAAATATTGGGCAGAGGGTATTTATCGTCTACAGTTAGTTCGTTCAACTTCCTATAGTCGATAACAACTCGCCACTTTTGCTTACCAGAAGCATCGAGTTTCTTGGGGACGACCCATACGGGGGAGGACCAAGGAGAAGAAGAGTGCCTGATAATGCCTTGATCAAGCATTTTGGAAATTTGGGTTTTCACTTCCTCCTTATGGATTTGAGGATATCTGTACGATTTTGTGAAAACGGGCTTGGCATTATTGGTGTCAATAGAGTGTTTGACGGCGTTAGTAAACGTCAAAACATCGCCTTCGAGATAGAAAATATCTTCGAATTCTAAGCAGAGATTCGTGATAAGTTCTCGCTCTTCGTCGTTAAGATGTTCTGTCCGAATTTGTTCTCTGATTGTAAAGTTTCTGTCTAAGTTTGTAGATTCAGAGTAATCGTGTGTATTCAGATTTAAGAGAGGGTGTGTATTGTCAAGGGGTTCTAAATGAAGATTGGAAAAGTTAACAGTTTTTGGCATTGCGTTCGCGTTTATTATCGAAGTCAGAAATTCTCCCTTTGAATTAACACGTACAACCGCGTTGGGAAGTCGTACTTTGTCAATTACTTGTGTCGGTAAAATTGCGTCAGTATTTCTAAGTTCACATTTTAGTTTGAAAATTTGTTCGGTTCGTGCCTGGATTGTTATTTGATTGTAATAAATATGAGGTTGTGCGTTAGTACTGGGGGTGTCTGTTGGTTGTGTATTAGATTGGTCGCGATCGGGCACTTTATGTAGGGGGATAGTTTTAAAGTTAGTGATTAATTGTTTGGATTTTAAGTCGACGATACATTCATAATGCTCGAGAAAATCAAGACCCAATATTCCATCAAACTCAATATCTAGATTGTAGATAAAGACCTTGTGTGGATTGCCTAGAGCGAAAGGAATGAGGGTGGATTGTGAGATCGGGATTTTCTCATGAGTAATGCCTTGAATTGTTACTCATTCGGGAGATCGTTGTGAGAATTTTTTGACAGTGTTTTCTTTGAAAATGGAGATACCAGCTCCGGTATCAATTAGGAGTTTAAATTTTCCAGAAGCGTCGTTGATATAATAGAGGTTCTTGGAATTTACTGTCAGAAGGGGACTTAAAGAAATGTTTGTTCTGGGAAGTTCAGATCGGGATTGAAGTCTTCCAAATTCAAGTTCTGTATTTGAGTTTGGACTTCTGAGAGGGTAGTTGTCGAATCGGGGGGCTGATCTAGGCTCGGAAGCGCTAGAAAATCCTGGTATTCGTGAGGACTGAAAGGTTCGACAGGGGTATCATCTACTATTTGGTCGAACTCAGGGCTTTCATAGTTTTGGTCGTTATAATCGAAATTCTGCTGGTTATTATCAGTATAATAATCATAGTCATTTGCAGAATATTCGGGATAGTTGACATTATGATGGTTGTTAAAATGGTGGGTTCTTTCGGAACGATAATTTGGGTTTGTCTGTATTACAGACGGTCGAAAGTTGTTAGGCTTGAAAGGAGGTCTTTGAAAATTATTTGGTCGGAATTGTTGACCTTGATGATTGTTATTATTATTGATTGGATTTGGCCTCGAAGATTGATTCGGCCCAACGAAATTTGGTCTGTTATTTTGATTGAAAGGCTGAGGGTTATTTTGATATCTCAGCCGACAATCCGCAGCAATGTCCTAATCGCCCACAATTTAAGCATTTAGGAGGTGGAGTTGGTTTTCTAGCCTGAAAAGATGGCTTAGGTGGAACAGATTTATGTATCTTTTGTTCCTCAAAATAGGATAGTTGAAGTTCTCTTCTTATCCGTGAATGTGCCTCAAGAAGATCCTTCGGATTACTGGCACGGATAATTTGGCCTAATCGAGGTTCTAAACCGGTAAGTAATGTGTTTAAAACCATGGTGTCAACGAGAGTGGTTTGAGCGTCTTTCTGCTCGGTGCTCAGACTAGGAGCTTTTTGGATACATGAGTGCATTTTCGCACTCAATACTTGAAGCCTATTATAGAATGTTAGGGGAGATTCATTGGATAATTGTTTTAACCGTTGAAGGTCGTGTATTAGTGAGGAAAGATCACGAGAATCCCCAAAATGAAGAGTTAGAAGTTGTTTTATTTCGAGATAAGACGCAGGATTCCTCGAGTTGATTAACTGCGCCGCTTTTCCCCTTAATTTATTTTTAATGTGAATTACTAACAAGTATTTTTGTTCAGCAGTTGACATGTTATATGCACAATTGCAAGCATGAATAAATGTGGCCAAAGAAATTTGGTCGCCTTCAAACTCTGGAATTATTGAAAATATTTCCGACAACCTATATTTTTCAGTTTCTTCGGCAACAGTGTTGTTTTGTGCTTGTGCCATTTTGATTTAATAGAATTCAAAAACGAAAAAGGTTCAAATCAAAATAATAAAATGGGATAGAAAAAATGGTATCAATAAAATAAATGGTGTAAAAAACAATAAATTTGTAAATGGGGAAATACCAAAGTTATTTGGATGATAGAATGGTATTAATAAAATAAATGTAAATAAAATCAATAAATCAAATAGTTCACTCAATCGAATGAATAAAATCAAAATAATCAATTAAATCATAAAATATTAATGTAATCAAATAATAAATCAGTGATTCAATTCACTCAATTAAAAAATATTAAATAATCAAAATATCAAATCAATCAAATATTAAAATCAATTATTAATAAACTTAAACGTTAGACGATTCACTACTACTCACATCAACAGGAACATTGGAAGATCCGTGTTCTCCTTGTTATCGCAGTTGGGACTTCTTCCAGGTTCTTTGCTCCGTTGAGGGATAGGAATCCGCCGCTACCAGTTAGAATTAAGCTCGTGTTCTAGTAACGTTGACGGATCCTACTGACTGCGCCAATTTGTTATATCACACTTCTCAATATTAACTTTTTAAAAAAGATTTTATTAATAACAATACAAAAATTATAACTTTAAAAATGTAAATGAAAATAACAATATAAAGTGACAGAGTAACTGAGTAATAATGAATACAACATTAGAGCAGTTTTACAATTTATAACATATAATATGCCGAATAAGCAAAGTCGACGCTGCGATTCCCACGGATGTTGGCGGCGCCGTAATATGACACCACACGTGTCGCTGAGTCAGCTGGGAGTGTTGAACTATCGTTGCGATATAAGTTCGTAATAAGTTCATGGTATAAACTTATATAACATATATATATTTTATATTACGATTTTCAAAATTCACTTTTTAAAAACAATTTATTTAATTAAATACAAAAATAATAATAACAACTTTCAACTGTAAGAGTATAAGTCAACTAATCATCTAACGACTGAAGGTCCTACACTAGTATTTATAACATTACAAAATGATGAGTCGACACGCATCTTAAACAAAGACAATTTAAGCGTGTCGTCTCAAAATGGATGGTCATCAGTTTTTATGTGAACTGAAAAATAAGACGTGTACAGATTTGGTTACTAAGTATAAATGTAAAAAGTCGAACGTGATAAAAATGACTAACAAGTATCATATTACAATGTGGGAATAATGACAGTATTTGACCTTACAATTAGAAGTAAATTTAATATAAAGTCTGTTTAAATACTTATATAACAACTCCATTTATCCTGAAAAAGTTGATGCTGTGCTTCAACTTTTCAAACCATTTTTGTGAGTTCTGTATCTTCGATGGGTTCTTGGAGTCGAATACTTGGACGTCGTCTGGGAAGAAATCTGAAGTTTCTGACTTGACTACATGGCATTGGTGAAGGTGACGGTGGATCGTCGCCGTTTGTTGTTATGGCCAACAATCTGGATTGTCTTCTTGGTTTGCATTTATAGAAAATGTAGATAAGGATTAGTAAAACGATTAATGTAATTGATAAAATTGTGAACCATGGCATGTGTTTTTTAATAAACGGTTGGTTTATTAATTTGTCTAGCTCTTCTGAATATTGGTTCAACTTATGTTGAGCTATGTTGAGGTCGTCTGCATCGATCTTGTTTAGTCTGAGTGGCTTTAGATCTGGGACATAGTTTTTCGGTGGTATAGATTTGCAGCAATTGTACGGTATTTGAATTGGATGACTCTTGTAGGTAATGTTTTGGAAATTGTCGATCAGTTTGCTTGAATGAATTCGAGTGTTGCCAATGAATGCGTTACAATCGGCCTGCAAATTTAGGACTGAGTTTGTTGTAATTGTTAGTGTTACAACGCTGTTTCCACTGCACTTTATGGTGATAGGTAAAAGGTCAGAAACAGTAATTAGCCAAAAGTTTGAGCTAATCTTATATACATTGTAGTCCTTGGCGTAGAATATGGAAGTCTGACAAACCTTTGGAAGGAAGGTGGACTGCTTCAACAGCTGGGCCTCACACGTTGAATCGCTATCTATAGGATATGGGAGAACGTCTGAACATATCCATTGAACTTGGCTTAAGGACTTGCAGTTGTCCAAGTTCCGAAATGTACTATACAATAGTGAATCATCATTTTTCGCAATATATTTGGTTGTGGTTGGTAAAATGTGATGAAACCCTGTTCGGTCGTCAAGTATCGGAATTGGATATAAACGAAAAAGGGTAAAAGTTTCAGGGTTTACTAAGGGGATTCTTAATACAAAAATTATTTTCGTGTCTAATTGAAATGCTTCCAATTCGATGATGTCGATATATTGTGCAATATTATGGGCATTAATAGATAGGGGCAAATTGTTTTTGTGCAAAGAGTGAGAGATAATTTGAAGTGAGTCGACCAAATCTGCCGGTGTAATTATTGAACTATGTAACATTTTAATGCGAGCGAAAGATATTGCCGATAATACATCATTAAGGGCATCTTGAATAAAGACATAGCTTTCCATTAATGATTCACATAAATCTAGAGTTTTGACAAGTGTCTCAAAGAACTGAAGGTCGTCTGAAATAAAAGCAATGGCTTGCCTGATTTCATTAATATTCTTATTAAAGGTTTCTTCGTCTATTTGTAGTTTACGGACCGTTGAATTAAAATTTTTGATTACGGAAGTCGTAACAGAGATTTGGTTCTTCAGTAGGTTTTCGATTTGTTGTTCGTCATGAGTAATCTTGTTGATACAATCATTAAAATATTGACCATCGTTTGCATCCAGAGTGCCAGTTATTGATTTCCAAATTGTTCCTAATCCATTAATAAGTCCGCGTTTCTGTCTGTTTAAGTGAATTTTGGTGTCCGCGAATATTTCTTGATATTTCAAGTTTACTGTGTCTGATATTTGTTTGAGAAGGCTGACGTGTGTTTGTACTTGTGGTTTGAATGAACTAAGTAGAGTAGTTAAGTTTGAATTGATAGTGTCAACTAAAGTGTCTAGTATTTTGTCATTATTGGAAATTGCGTCACCGAATGGGTGGAGATCTTTGTAGACAAGCAATGTCCACTTGTCATTCGAAATTTTGATGCTTCCTTCTTCATGAAAGAAGAGTCCTACGGTGTTGTTTATAGGTGTTATCGTATATTGAGATGTTGCGATTGTGAAGAGTCCGAGGAGTCTGAAAAGAAGTAATTTTCACTCAAAATACGGTTTCAATCTGTCAAAATTTGCTTTTGTAGATTGATTTGTCTCGGGATTTAGTAAGATTGCAGAATTTTGAAAGAGTTCAGTTATTTGGAAAGGACCATTAAATTTATTTTGTGATTTACTAGAAATTTGCGATTCTTTCAAATATACTTTATCGCCTATGTTATAATTTGGTCGGTTTTCAGGTACGTGTTGGTCGAATCGAGTTTTTGCCTTTTCTTTTTGTTGTTCAGTTTTTGAACGCGCTAGTTTGTAAAAGTACTCCATACGATTGTTGAGATCTCTTACGTATTTGGAAATGAGGTTCTGTTGGTTATAAAGCGTTTCCGGGGGTCTACTAGACGTGTGACCAAAAATAAGCTCGTAGGGTGTATAGCCATGAGTTTTATTTTTGGTGTTGTTATAAGTAATTATTGCGTATGGCAAAACGTTAAACGGATGTTCGTCTGGGTTTTCGGCTATATTTGCTCTGATCATTTCCGATAATGTTGAGTGGAATCGTTCAATGGAACCGTTGGATTGTGGGTGACCCACACTTGAGAATGTAAGTTTTATGTTGTAAAGCTCACAGAGGTCTTTCATTAGAACATTATCAAATTCACGGCTGCAGTCGCAATGAATTCGCAACGGGGTGCCGTAATGTTGGAAATAAAGGATAAGCGTGTTAACGACGGTTTTTGCTGTTTTATCCTTTATTGGATATGCCTGTGTGAATTTTGTTAGCTCGTCCCTAACTGTCAGAGCGTAATTTCTCGATGGGTATTCAAAAACGTCGACATTAATTCGCTCGAAAGGTGTTTTCGGCGTTTCTGTTATAACTAAAGGGGAACTTAAGTTTTTTCGACATGTTTTCACCTTTTGACAAATTTCGCAAGATTTGATGAAATTTTCTACATTTTTTGTTAAACCGGTCCAATTATATTTTTCCTTTATTCGTCTGACCGTTTCGTTGATTCCGCGGTGAAGATTATTTTTTCCTTGATGATAGTTTTCTAAAATTTGCGGTATTTCGTCTTCTGAAGGTGTTTTTATAATGTTTTGACATATTTTCAGTTTAATATCTTTGTCTGCAAAGATATAAGAAAAGGTTTCGAGAATTGGAAGTTCCAAATTGTTTTCGACATAGTACGTTGTTTCGGGATCAAATTTATTCTGTGATTTATAAATGATGAAAAACAGAAATTGAACGACTGTTTCTGGGTCAAATGGCAAGGGGATTATAAGGTATTTACGATTTTTGACTGATTTACTGGCAAAGGTGTTGAGAGAATAGTTTTCAAAGTTAATATCTTCTTCGAAGATATCATCCATGATCCAATCGTGGAGATCAGTTAACTTGTTTTGCCAAAAGAACGTAATAATTTGTTTATGAGTTTTGTCGAGAAGTTGAGAATTTGTGGTTTCGATTTTGGAGTAGTCAATTAAAGATCTTGTTTTATATAAGTCGACAAATTTGTTAAATTCGTTAGTTAGTAGTTCGTCATTAATTTCGGGTTCTTCGGATTCTTGTTCACCTTCGTCTTCTGAGTCGGTGTCATTGAAGGCGTGGATTTTTGACTGAAAATTGGCTATTTGGTCGAAGTGGTTGATTTTAATTCGCGATAGAGCGTCTGCGTTTTTGTTTATCTTTCCAGGTTTGTGTTCAATCTTATAATTGTACTCTTCGAGTTTTAGTCGCCATCTGGCAAGTCTACTGCCTGGATCTTTGATCGAGAAAAGCCACGTAAGCGGGCGGTGATCGGTAATTAAAGTAAACTTACGGCCAAATAAATACGGACGGAAGTGTTTTACTGCCCACACTATGGCAAGCAATTCTCTTTCGATGGTAGAATATCGAGTTTCGGCCGCACATAAAGTGCGAGAGGCATAAGCGATAGGAAGATCTTTTCCTACAGGACCTTGTGAAAGAACTGCACCAATCGCGAAAGCGCTGGCATCCGTGGTGAGAAGAAACGGTTCTTCAAAATTTGGGTAGTTGAGAATGGGGTCTGAAATGAGAGCTTTCTTTAAGTCGTTAAATGATGACTTACAATCAGAATCAAAGAAGAATCTTGCATCTTTTTGGAGAAGTTTTGTAAGTGGTTTTGACATTTTGGCAAAGTTGGGGATGAATCTTCTATAGTATCCGGCCAATCCTAAGAAAGATTTAATGTCTTTTGGATTTTTTGGTTCTGGGAAATTTTGGATACAACTGACTTTTTCGGGGTTCGGTTTTACACCTTGTTGCGTAATTAGATGACCAAGATACGCTACCTCTTTTCTTAAGAATTCACATTTGTCGGGTTGAATCTTAAGATTTGATTTGCGAAGACGTTTGAAGACTTCGGTCAACCGTGAAATGTGTTCGTGAATTGTTGGGGAGTATACAATGATGTCGTCCATGTATACTAGACAACGTTCATTTTGAATTCCAAGGAGGATGTTGTCCATGACACGTTGAAATGTGGACGGGGCGTTTTTTAAACCGAACGGCATACGAACAAACTCGTAATGGCCGTTTTCGACTGAAAATGCTGTCTTGGGAATATCTTTGGAATCGATCTCTATCTGATGAAAACCGGAGGCGAGATCTAATGTAGAAAAATATTGGCATTTGCCTAGTTGATCTAAAAGATCGGAGATGTTAGGCAATGGATATTTGTCGTCTACTGTGACTTCGTTAAGTTTCCTGTAGTCAATGACGACACGCCATTTTTGTTTGCCTGAGGCGTCTAGCTTTTTGGGAACAACCCAAACTGGGGAAGACCACGGGGAAGTTGAGTGACGAATGATACCTTGGTTGAGCATTTTGCTTACTTGATCTTTAACCTCTTCTTTATGTACCTGAGGGTACCTATAAGATTTAGTAAAGATGGGTCTGGAATTACTAGTTTCGATTGAATGCTTAATTTCGTTGGTAAAGGATAGTGAGTCTCCTTCTAAGTAAAATATGTCCTGGAAATCTAAGCAAAGGTTGGTAATCATGTCTTTTTCTTCGTCGTTTAAATGTTCAGTCCGGAGTTGTTGTCTTATGAGTAAGTTTCTGTCGATATCTGGAGTTTCGTACGAGTCGTTAAAGTTAAAACAGGGTTGTGTTTGTACAAGGGGTTCTATTGTTATGTTTTCAAAGTTAATTGTTTTTGGGATGGCGTTGGCATTGATAACTGAAGTTAGAAATTCCCCGTTATGGTTTACATATACCAAGGAATTGGGTAGTCTGACTTTCTCTTTCTCGATGGTATGTAAAACAGCGTCGGTGTTCGAAAGATGACAACGTAGTTTACATATTTTTTCTGTACGAGGTTCTATAGTAATATAGTTTGACAAATTTTTTGGAGACGATGTGTTGGGGACTGTCGAGGAAGTGATATCTGAAAGGGGCAAGGAGGAGACCTTGTGAAGAGTGATATCTTTGAAATTTGTCTTGAGTTGTTTAGATTTTAGATCGATTACACATTCATAATGTTCTAAAAAATCTAACCCTAAAATACCATCAAACTCGATGTCGAGGTTACATATGAATACTTTATGGGGGTTACCATGAGTGAATGGTATAAGGGTTGACTGAGAAATGGGGATCTTTTTGTCTGTAATTCCCTGAATAATGACATTTTCCGGGAATCGTTCAGAATAATTTCTGACGGTATGCTCTTTAAAGATAGAAATTCCTGCGCCTGTATCTATGAGTAATTTATAGTTTCCCGTCGCATCGTTGATATAGTACAGATTTTTGGAGTTTACAGTATGGAGAGTAGTTACAGAAATGTCTGTTCCGGAAAGTTTATATTCGGGTTGAGGTCGTCGAGATTGATAGTTTGGATCTGTGTTGCGAGGCTGGTCGTTATGTCTGGAGGGTGGTCTAAATTTGGAAGAGATAGAAAATCCTGATAGTTTTGATTCTCTAAGGGATCTAAATCGACAGTTTGATAGTTATCAGCAGTATGATAATTAATATTAATTGCTTCTGGATTGCATGACTGACTATAATAATCATATTCCCTTTGATCATCAGTGCTATTGTAATCATCGTAGGGTTGATTATTAACTGTATAATAATCATCGTCCTGGTTAGGGTAATTCGTATAATTTAAGTGATGTGTTTTATTTGGATTTGGGCGAAAACCGGGATTCCGTTGGATGACCGATTGGCGTGGTTGTTGCGTACTTTGCTGAAACGTTCTTGGCTGGTTAGAGAACTGGTTTTGTCTGAAGGGTGACTGATTTTGCCTAGGTTGTTGATTCTGATTTTGTGAGAAATTATTAGTAAAAGGGTTTGGTCTAAAATTATTATTATTGCCGCTACTATTGTTATAGACTGGTGTCTGGTAGTTTCGAGAGCGACATTCGGACGTGTGATGTCCGAATCTTCCACATGATAGGCACTTATTAATTTGCGGATAAGGCTTTCGAAAGAGCTGATTAGGCTTAGGGGGAATTTGTTTAGGTGTTTTTTGGTTTTCGAAGTAGTACAGTTGTAATTCACGCCTAATTCGTACGTGGGCTTCTAACAGGTCTTTCGGGTTTCCGGCGCGGATGATTTGCCCTAAACGCGGTTCTAAACCGGTCAGAAGAGTGTTCAGCGCCATAGTGTCTATTAGACTCGTTTGGGCTGTCTTCTGATCTGCATTCAAATTCGAGGTTTTCTGAATATTGGCATACATTTTTGCAGTAAGTACTTGCAATCTGTTATAAAATGTGAGAGGCGATTCGTTGGGAAGTTGTCTTAGACGTTGTAAATCTTGTATGAGAGATGTCAAATCTCTAGAATCACCGAAATGAGAGTTTAAAAGTTGTTTAAGTTTCAAATAGGACGCGGGGTTGCGTGAATTAATTAATTGGGCTGCTCTGCTTTTCAGCTTATTTTTAATGTGTATAAGTAAAAGATAGCGTTGGTCGCCCGTTGACATATTATACGCGCAGTCGCACGCATCAGTGAATGTCCCTAGCGAGATTTGATCGCCCTCAAACTCAGGGACAATGGAAAAGATTTCTGAAAGCCGGTAGGGTTCAGTCTCCGGATCTGCTGAAGTTTGGGGAGATGCCATTATTTCGGTTGATTAAAAATATACGGTAATAAAAATGTTCAAAATTAAAGAAAATATCTAGAATTATCAAAACGTTTACCACGTTTTTGTTTTAAGAATGTAGAAGATTACAAAATTGTGCACAAAGTAAAATAAACCCAAATGGAAAATAGTACAATTCGGTTTAAAATGTTCCGGGATATTGAACGTCCGAACAGTAAAAATAAAATAAAATCAAAATTATATATCGATAAAATAAATTCAAATTGGTAAAACAAATATTTGCGAGATGATTACTTAATTGTTTGTACTTACATTAATCGAAACATCGAAGTTGCCGTGTTCTACGTGTTGTAGTTGGGACGTCTCGAGGTTCTTTTCTTCCTTCAAAGGATTGGAATCCACCGCTACCAGTTAAGCTTTTCTTCTAACGCCGGTTCTAGCAGCGTAATGGAATCCTACTGACTGCGCCACTTTTTATATTACGATTTTCAAAATTCACTTTTTAAAAACAATTTATTTAATTAAATACAAAAATAATAATAACAACTTTCAACTGTAAGAGTATAAGTCAACTAATTATCTAACGACTGAAGGTCCTACACTAGTATTTATAACATTACAAAATGATGAGTCGACACGCATCTTAAACAAAGACAATTTAAGCGTGTCGTCTCAAAATGGATGGTCATCAGTTTTTATGTGAACTGAAAAATAAGACGTGTACAGATTTGGTTACTAAGTATAAATGTAAAAAGTCGAACGTGATAAAAATGACTAACAAGTATCATATTACAATGTGGGAATAATGACAGTATTTGACCTTACAATTAGAAGTAAATTTAATATAAAGTCTGTTTAAATACTTATATAACATATATATATATATATATATATATATATATATTAATCTACATATGATATTAACAAAAGCCGTCTTGTCAAGAAATATTAAATTGAAAATAAACATTTTTCCTCTTTACTATGTAAATCTGACTTACAAATTTTTATAGAAATGGTTTGTTAATGCAAAACAAACTACTGAAATAATTTAAAATACAGGGTTACTATAAATGATGGACCCATTTTTAGAAATTCGTGGTAAGTAAATTACAATTCCAAAATTAACTCTATACCATCCGAAAGAGGATGGTATAGAGCGGGCAAGGATGGCTTTTTGAATGCATCTCTTCCTCAGCGCTGAATTGCTGAATATGTCGCAGGGGAAATCAAGACCTGGGTCTACACTTCTGGCGACTAAGGTCTCCTTATCTCACCCCATGTGACTACTTCTTATGGGGTTATGTTAAGTAAACTCTTTACATCCCACCTCCACCAATAACTCTGCGGGACCGTATCACAGGTGCCGTGTACTCAGTAACAGGTGATACACACATAGATGGTTTGCCGTGTAGCAAACGGTGGACATATTGAACATTTATAATGTATTGCAAAAAAACTTTGAAATTTCCACTTTCCATTGGTATAAAAATTGTTCATTTTGCATTTGTACTTTAATAAATACTCATCTTTAAAAATGTGTCCATCATTTATAATAACCTGGTATATTATGACAACTACCAATGCAGTTTTATATATGCTGTATTCTCTCATTTACAAGACTGATAAATGATATTCAGGAATCGTACAATGAAGGGTGTCGGCGTCACATGTAATCGTCCGAATAGTGCAACTAACGATAAGTACGGATATTTTTTTTATTTTAACTAAAAAATGGAACTAAAAATCTCGTCACAACATCCATTGCTAGACTATAGAAAAATAACTCTATAATTTCGAAGTAATACATTTGCATTTCCAGATATTGAACAACAAAAACTTCGAAAAGATTGTTGAGGAGGTCTTGAATTATTTTGTCTATTCATGGGTTTTCTCTCCTCCAAATTTTTTCCTGTAACAGATAAGTATTTAAAAAATTGTATATGTAGAACAAAGTGTAGTAAGGCAATTTCGTAAAATTGCCCGGATTACTGGTTGTCTGTACAGAGATTCTTCCTCACAGTTTTTCTGAGAGAAAGAGATGTCTATAAAATGATCAACCAGTATTCCTGTATATAAGTAATGTATTGTATATTGTGTAATACTTATCTGTGTATGGAGACGTTTCAACTCCGAGTCTGGAGTCGTTGTCAATCGTTTAGTGTTGTTTTCGAGGCTTTTTTCTAAAAAATTTTCGCTTTGATTTTGAATTTATTGTTTGTCAAAAAATTTGACACTGACAATTTGTCGTTTGGCGATCACTTGACGCTGAGGTTACCGTTTTTTTGTTCTGTTAGCAGTAAATTCTTCCAGTCCAAATGAAGGTCGGCTGAAGGTGCTCCGATTTCAGTGTTGTTTATCATCATACAGCTGGCTTCTTTAAGTTTTCTCTTTTTTAAGTTTTCTTCTTTCAACAAGATCTTTGTTTTTATCCCAGTCTATCCTATGGCTGCCGGTGCTCGTTAATACATGATTGGCCAAATTTGATTTGTCCACGTGTCTTCTGGAAATGTTATATTGATGTTCTTTTTTCCTTACTTCTAAAGGTCTTGAAGTTTCACCGGTATAAGAATGGCCACAGTCACACAAAACACTGTACACACAATTTTTAGAACTCTGGGTTGCGTTAAACGGTTTGGTATGTGTGAGGATAGAGCGCAAGGTATTATTTGTTTTAAAAACAGTTTTAACGCTGTATTTATTTCCTAACCGCTTAATTTTTTCCGATACACCTGGGATATATGGAATTATGTTCATAATTTGGTTGTCTGTTTGTGTTTGGTTGGTATTAGTGTGATGGTTATTTGTGCTGGTTTGTTGTTGCGATTTTCTTTCTAACTGATTTATAGTTTTATTTATAAAGTCTTGGGGATATTCGTTTTGAAGTAGATGTTCTTTGATAATATTGACTTCTTTGTTAAATCTTTAACAAAGAAGTTCCTCTTTGGTTACGTCGTGCTACACTTTCGGCTCATCAGAGTACAGTGCCATTAATGTCGAATGTCATCTCGTCATCTTGGGCTTGGTCAACTTCGCCGTCATGACTTCTGACATAAGAGGCTAACCTGTTGAAATGTACCACCTTTGATTTTCCTCGAGGTAGCTTCCTCATTCATTGATCTTCTTTACAATTTGGTAAGGCCCCTCCCAAGATCTCTGTAGCTTGGGCGAATATCCACGACGATGTTGTGGGTTATGCAACCAAATAAGATCATCAATTTGGAATTCTCTGCCTCATGGGGGCGTTTGCTCGCTTCTGAGGCCCATTACTTGCTGCACAAACTGTACATTTCCGGCACCAATACTTAACATCTACTTGGCAGTTCCACTGAGCCCAGTACGACTTTATGGTTGGTGAGTATCGGGAAATCTCCTGCCACGCAGGGTTGCGATCTTCTTCCTTCCACCGGATAACTTCTTTCAAATCTGGATCTAATTTCTGGTCTTTTTGGATCTCTTTAGATTGCCAATGATCATTTACGGCGATAGTTCTACCAAGAACACCCCCTTTTCTTTCAGTTCGCTGACCATGTCTACAATTATCAGAGCCTGGTCTCTTCGTTAAGGCATCAGCATTCTTATGGCTCCTTCTAACGCGATGTTTCGGCAAGGAAGTTGGTACTCCGTTGCTACCCTTGCAACTCCTTATATGTCCTATCTTTCCACACTTACCTTTCCGCTGTCTTTTTTAGTTAACGACTTCCTCTACTATCTTCCTTACAGAGACTTCATTATTTCCGCCATCTTCTGATTCTCTTTCTCTGGCCTGACCTCTACAGGTATTTTTCGCAGTCTCAAATTCCAGAGCTCGAGTCAGTGCATCCACTAATTGAGTCGGTCGAGCTAGTATCAATGCTTGTCGGCTTCCTGGTCTCTGAATCCATCCGAAAACGCTTGGACTGTTAATCTTTCCATAACATTTTCCGGTGTAGTTGGAAAAGCAAGGCGAACCAGGCTATATCAGCTTCAAACTCTCTTAGGGATTCATTTGATCTTTGGTGGCGATTTTTCAATTGGGAGTGGTAGACGTGCTCCAAATGTGTCTGGCCATATCTCACTTCCTAATGTTTGACTAGTTGTTCGTAGTCTCCTTGCTCCGAGGTATTCAAGGTTTGCAAAATATCTGTAGAATCCTCTCTTAAGGCAAGGGTTAATGTTATTGCCTTCTCTTCTGCCTACCATTCATTTAGCTTTGCTGCAGCCTTGAATTGTCGCCGATAATTAGTCCATGACAATTTTAAATCAAATTGGGGAGGTTTCATTTTGTGTTTTGTTCCCTCGAGTCCAATTTTCAGCCCACTATTTCCGGAGTTTTTCTGCTTTCGGTTTTTGGTGGAGTTTCTCCCCTTTGTGTTATGACTACCTGCTCTTTCATTTTGCTGATCTCACCCACCATTATCTGTTTTAGCTCTTCTATCTGTCGTCTGTTTCAGCTCTTCGATCATTGTCTGCTTTAGCTCTTCCATCCGGTTTCATTTTCGACTTTCGCCTGTTTCAGAGCTCTTCGATCCGAGATTCATTCTCGACTAACTTCTGTTCCAACATTTCTGAATTTTTCTGTACCTTGCTTTTCAAATTTTCTTCTAAGGACTTAGAATTTTCCAGTAATTGTGCTTCTAAGGATACCTTCAAAGTTTTAGAGTTTTCTTGTCATTTTTCTACTAATTTATCTTCTAGGGTTTACGAATTCTGTACCTTATCTTCTAAAGACTTAGAATTCTCTAGCAATTTGTCTTCTATGGTTTTAGAATTTTCTTATGATTGTAGTTTACTTTCTTAATTTCCCTTCATTTTTTAGGGTTCCGTATATACAATATACGGATACCCTTATAATATCACTCCGGATTTCTGTCACATCACAGCAATTTTCTCCTAAACTGCTGGACGGAAGGAGTTGAAATTTGGTATCAATGTATAGTTTGGTGACCCAATCAGGAGTACATATTGTAAAGAATAAATTTTGATTTTAGGGGTACTTCTGGGGGGAGGACTAAAAAATCGACCGTTCCCCCCCTGATCTTCGAAACTACTGAACCTAAAATTTCGAAAAAATAGGAAATATAGATCGTTGCCCGAACTTTACAGGAAAAATAAGGAGAAACCATTAATATTAATTTCGGGGGGAAATTATAGAATTAAATGAAATTTTAAAAATAATTTAAAATTATAAAACTAATATTCACTTTCACTTTTCTAGAAACTTTTATTTACATCGACTTTACAACAGCTGATTCAAATATCACAATAACAATTTTAGATATAAGCTCTTCATACATCACTCCCGTCCCGATCAGAAACATCCTCTCCATGGTAGGGAGCGAGTCGATCTAAATGAACACCTTCAATTTAGCCTTGGGGTTTCGACGGATCCGGTAGACGACGTCATTCAGCCTCTTGACCACCTCGTATGGACCATCCCAGGCGGGTGTAAGCTTTGGGGATTTACCCTTGCGCTGTTGGGGGTTGTACAGCCAGACTTTGTCCCTCTCCTGGAACCCGACTGAATTGGCCTTGAGGTCGTATCGCGTCTTCATCCGGGCACTGGTGGCCAACATCTGCGTTCGGGCAAATTCGTTTATTGCCAGCATGTTATGTCGGAGCTGGTCGGCATAATCGTCGATGTCTTGGGGAGGTTCTTCGGGGGAGCCAAATGCCAAATAGCAGGGTAATCGCAGCTCCTTTCCGAATAGGACCCTGGCTGGGGTCAGGCCTGTACTACTATGTACAGCAGAGCGATATGCCAACATGAATAGGGGAATATGCTCATCCCAATCACGCTGGTTATTGCTGACGACCTTGGATAGGTGTTGTTCCAAGGTCCTGTTGAATCTTTCCACCATTCCGCCTGACTGTGGGTGCAATGGTGTTGTTCTCGTTTTCCTGATCCCCAACATCGTGCAGACCTTCTGAAATACATTCGATTCGAAGTTACGCCCCTGGTCTGAATGTAACTCCATCGGGACGCCAAACCTGCTGAATAGTTGTTCTACTAGCACCGTCACTACCGTGGTTGCCTCTTGGTTGAGTATCGCATATGCCTCAGGCCATTTGCTGAAGTAATCCATTGCGACCAGAATGTATTTGTTCCCCCTCTCAGACGCGGGAAACGGACCGGCGACATCGATGGCAATTCTTTCAAATGGAACGCCCACATTTTACTGCTGCATTCTGTCCTTGGTCCGGGTCTTCGGGCCCTTACTGGTTGCACAGATGGCACATTTGCGGCACCAAGCTCTGACGTCTTCGAAGTAATTCACCCAGTAGTACCGTTGGCGAACTTTGTCTAGGGTTTTATTCATGCTCAGGTGACCTCCGGTAATTCCATCATGTACTTCGGTCAGGATGGTTGGTACCTTTTTCTTCGGAACTACCAGTTGGGACTTGGTTTCTCGTCCATCGGCGCTTTCCCAAACCCGCTTGAGCATTCCATTGTCTACTCTTAGAGAGTCCCATTGAGCTCATAACGATTTCAGCACGCCGGAGTATCTAGCTACCTCGTCCCATCGTGGCCTGGGTGCTCCTCTCGTTTTGAGTGACAGGATTGGTTCGATGTCTGGATCAGGCATTTGGTCCTGGATACACTGTTCCGTTGTCCAGTCTTTATTGGCCTGCACTCGGATCTGCCTGATGGAGATACCCTCTCCCTGTTCCGTCTTCAGACAATGTCCGCATTCCGCTCTACAGGGTCTTCTGGATAGGGCATCGGCATAATTGTGCAAACGGCCGGCACGGTATTCCACCTTAAAGTCGTATTGCTGTAATTTCTCCATCCATCTGACCAGTTGTCCTTCCGGTGTCTTCATGTCCAGCAGCCATTTGAGTGCGGCATGATCTGTTCGGATTAAGAAATGACGACCATAGAGGTATTTGTGGAAATGGTCTACAGCCCTTATTATTGCAAGATGTTCTTTTCTGGTGACGCAATAATTTCTTTCTGGTTTCGAGAATCCACGGGTGTAGTACTCGATCACCCTCTCTTCACCATCTTACACCTGGGATAGGACGGCCCCCAAACCGGTGTTGCTGGCGTCGGTGTCTAAAATGAACTTGCCGGACTATGTAGGAAGGGCTAGGATTGGGCTGGAACATGGTGCTGCCTTCAATCGTGTGAAAGATGTTTCGCAATCCTGATTCCAATGGAAGGTCTCTTTCTCAGTGGTCTGCCGATGTAGAGGGGCGGCGATGGTGGCAAATCCCTCAACAAAACGCCGGTAGTATGAACAGAGGCCCAAGAAGCTTCGGAGTTCATGCTTGTCTCTTGGGTCTGGCCAATCACGGATGGCTTCTATCTTGTCTTCGTTGGTGCGGATTCCTGACTCGGACACTACGTGGCCCAAAAACTCTACTTCTTTTTGGAACAAGGAACACTTCTTCGGATTGAGTCTCAGGTTGGCGTTATTAATTCTGGAGAATACTTCTCCCAGGTTCTTCAGAGAGTCGTCGAACGTCTGGCCCATGACTAGAATGTCGTCGAGGTATACTAAGCACGTCTTCCATGTTAACCCGGTCAGTACATACTCCATTAGCCTCTCAAATGTAGCGGGTGCATTACATAACCCAAAGGGCATGACCGTGAACTGAAACAGCCCTTTACTTTCGGAGAACGCTGTCTTCTCTCTGTCGTTTGCGTGTAGACCAACCTGCCAATATCCACTTTTTAGGTCTAGTTTGGAGAACCAACGGGAGCCTGCTAGTGTGTTCAAAGTGTCATCGATTCGGGAGCTGTCTTTCTTCGTGACGTCATTCAGCTTTCTATAATCCACGCAAAATCGGGTGGTTGCATCCTTCCTTTTAACTAGCACGACGGGAGCAGACCATGGGCTAATGGATGGCTCAATAACTCCATTTTGTAACATGGACTCGATATTTTCCTCGACTGCCTGTTGTTGCCCCAATGGTAGTCGTCTAGGTGGTATTCTGATGGGTTGAGCCTTTACGGTATCGATTCGTTGCTGGATGATGTTGGTGCGGCCGGTGGTTCCATCTTGACCGTTAAAAATTTGCCAGTGCTTTGTGATAAAATGCTTGGCTTTTTTCTGGTTCTCTGGTGTCAGGTGTGTCAAATGGTCAGCCCTGTCTCCTTCACCGACGTCTGGTACTCTTCTTCGCAATTGATGATGGTCTCTACTGGCTCGAAACAAGCTATCTCTTGACCATTGGCAATTCTGATGTCGTTGTTGGACAAATTCAGGACTCTGATTGGTATATCTCTTCCGGTTTTAACTATAGCCCGTCCAACTAAGTAGTTATGAGCTGAGTGTACGGGCTCCACCATTCCAACGCAGCTCCCAGGATTGCTGTCTAGCCGCCCTTGAATAATCTGTTCCGTTCGACCGGGAATTCTAGCCGAAGACTTTGCCACAATTTTTATGGACTAAACTGTTGACGGGCCTTGTCAATACAAATTCCTCATTTAGGAACCGAAGAACATCATATCTCGGGTCGAACATAAATCCATGCTGGCTAATTAGGTCCATTCCCAGTATACAATCGTCCTGAATATTCGCTACCAGGACCCTATGCCGGATCATGTTGTCCCCTATCTGTAGCACGACATCTGCCTCACCCTGTATTGACATGGACTCGCCGGTGACTGTTCTGAGCTGGATCTTATTGGTAACTGGCCGAATTTCTGATGTTCTCAAAACCCTGGACTTGGCAATGGACACAGCGGCGCCGGTATCGATGGTGATGGTGACTGCTCGGCCATTGATGGTGCCTCTGATGACTAGGCTACCGCTATCTCGGCAAAATCCCCGGATGGATACCGTCCTGGGGGCTAGTGGAGAGTGAGTCAGCATTCGCCCCCTTATGCTGACTGGTTGGAGTTTCCCCTGGTTGGTAAGGTCGGTTTGTTGGCTACTCCTGTTGGTGATCGTTCCGGTAGCCTTACTCGGCAGTCACGTTGGAAGTGTCCTGTCCGGCTGCAGCGGTAACATGCCCCTCTGGCGCCAGTTCTTTGTGACCGTTCTAATATTCTGACTCTTCTTGGTTGAAGGAAACTGCTCGGACCCTCGGTTTGGACATGTTCATGACGACCTCTACTTCCAAAGCCCGAAGTAGAGCTTCATTACTCTTCTTGACGCCACTCAGTCTTAAATTTCTTTGTACTTCCACATCTCTGATGCCGTTTATGAAACTCTGTGTGGCCAACTGGTCTTTCGTTTCCTCTGGCAGGTCTGGGTAGGACAAGTGTACTAACCGTCTAATCTCTGCTTCGAATTCTTGGAGGCTTTCATTGGATTTTTGAGTTTTTCCACTCAGTTGGACTTGGTATACCCGACTCAAGGATTGATTGTCGTAGCGTTTGTCTAGGATGGCGATGATCTTGTCGAAATTGCCTTGTTTATCGACTGAAATGCTTTGGAGGAGTTCTAGGGCCGGACCTCTTAACGAAATTACCAGAGACGTGGATTTTTCTTGGTTATCCCATCCATTAGCTGTAGCCACGGCTTCAAATTGCCGTTTATACATGGGCCAAGATGAGCTGCTATCAAATGTGGGTGGTTTGCTAATGGAACCTTTGGTACTCACGGTGTGCTGGTATTTTCCTCGCTGTAAGTCCTGTTGCATTTTTTTGATTTCTGTTTCTACCTTATTTTGGATGGCACTGATTTTATCTTGAACTGTGTTTTGAATAGAACTGATTTCAAACTTTACCTGACTTTGGATGGAATCGAGGTCATCTACTTTGGTTTCAAGAGTGTCCACCGTATTTTTTATGGTTTTAATGTCATCATTTAGTTCTTTTATGTCTGACTCAACTATTTGCATTCTGTCATTAACTGTTTCATTAACTTGTGCTACTATTTGCATTAATTGTTCAAATTGCAATTGTCTTTTCTCTTCAGTTTCGTGTCGTTTTTCTTCTAATAATTTAAATTCATTTTGTCGTTTTAACTCAATTTGATCTTGTTTCTTTTCAAATACTTTAAAATCATTTTGTCGTTTTTATTCTAATAATTTAAATTTTTCTAAATTCTATTTTACGTTTTTCATCAAAAGATTTTACTAACCTTTGTTGCATTTCTTCTTGATGTTGTTTTTCCTTCTTAACACGTTTTTCTAGAATCTGGACTATTTTTTCGTCTAGTCCCTCTGTAACCTGCTTGACTTTTTTTTGTAGTTTCGTCCATTTTTTCCATTCTTCGGGTTTCCATAAATCAAATTACGATTTTAACTGCACTTAATCCTTTACTTCTGACACCAAATTGCAATATAGTCCGTGGGTTCAATTTAAAATTATAAAACTAATATTCACTTTCACTTTTCTAGAAACTTTTATTTACATCGAATATACAACATCTGATTCAAATATCACAATAACAATTTTAGATATAAGCTCTTCATACAACCAACTGAACTCGCGATCGTGGCCTGCTTCCTTATAAAACCAGCGTCGAATTCTCCAGTAAAATCAGTCATCACTCCTACAGCTGTCGAGTCTTTTCGAGAACCATTTTTTATCTCAAAGCGATTGTTGTACTGAAATGAAACAGGGTCGGCTTTGGGTAAATTTCGTAACAATATTAACAAAAATATAAAAAAAATTACCCATTCTCCCCCCCCCTTATCTCCGACACCATAAGCTGGAAAATTTTGAAAAAAAATGTAGGTATACCCCTCACCTGAACTTTACTGAAAAAATAAGGAGACTCCCCTAATATTCATTTTGGGGGGCAAATCATAGAATTAAATGGAAATTAAAAAATTATACTTGTTTCTAACGGATCATGTAATATATCAAATCACAGGGCTCATTATGACAAATACAAATATATTTTATTAATTTTTTTCAAAAGAATATTTTGAAATATATTAAAAAAATATTTAAAAAAATTATTCATTCCGCCCGTTATTCCCCAAACTATAAGACCTAAATTTTTTTATTTACAGGAAAAATATGAAGAAATCGCTAATATTAATATTGGGACCAAATTATAGAATTAAACGGAAATAAAAAAAATATTTTTAACGCATCATGCAATACGTCAAATAAAAGGGCTCATTATGAGGAATACAAATATATACTTTTCATATTTTTAAAATTAATTGTTTACAAGATATAAAAAAAATCATTTCTCGCTTTATTTCAGAAACCGTACTACCTAAAATTTTAAAAATAATTAGGGGTACTGGCGCTCACTTGAAATTTATAAGAAAAATTATTAGAAAACCCCCATAGTAATTTTAGGGACAAATTATAAAATAAAAATTAAATTTCAAATGCATTATGTAATATATCTGATAAAAGGCTCATTATGTGAATTACAAATATATCATATTTTTAAATCATTTGTTTAAATGATAATAACAAAAATATTGAACATCGACTTAATCCCACTTTAGAAACTACACTAAAATTTTGAAAAATATATTTTATTTGAATTTTTAAATAATTTGAATAACAGATTTAGTAATTTATAATTTAAAACTTGACCTATTTTGCCCTTTATCTCCCAATCTACAGAGTCTGAAAGCTTATTAGTTAAATAAAACTCTAATGTTAATTTTTCTGGGCCAAATTAGAAAATTAAATACATATGTATTCTGATAAAAATCAAGCGAATCCTGGGCTTCTCTGAAAGTTTATTAGTAAAATAAAACTTTAATGTTAATTTTTGGGGGCCAAATTGAAAATTAAATACATATGCATTCTGATAAAAATCAAGCGAATCCTGAAGCAGATAAAATAAAATGTCTATGTGTGGAATATCAAAATGTATATTTTATATAAATTTAAAATGCTTCCTTTAAAAGATATTAGGGTGAATACAAGAAAACTCATTCCCTGCTTGTTTGAAACTCGAATATTAGAATCTTGAAGGTGGTACGGAACCCTTAGTATGCGAGTCCAACTCGCACTTGACCAAATTATTTTAATAGCATACTCATATCCCCATTACCAGAAACTTCAAACAAATAAAAAAAAATATTGGGGTTGTTACCTTCATTTATTAGGGCATCTCTTAGCCATTGCATTAATTCAGTTTTCTTCCCACTAGTTTCTAAATCTCTTTCCTCAAGTTCTTTTTTTAAATCCGCAACTTTCAACTGGTCCAAATTCACCGCTTTAAACACTGTTAGTCTATTTATTTTCCACTACTAAAAGTTCCACGAATACTCCTACACCTGTCACCACTGTAATGTTTTTATTTCAGTCAGGTTCAGTTCAATTCTTGTATTTATTAAAAAATACAGTCCAACTCACTCCAATTTATTTACACTACTTTAACACAATTTATATTCACAAAACTATTTACAATTTATACTATACGGCAGTCGAATACCGAATGAATGCTATCTCACCTCTCCATATTTATATATTCTCGGAATTCTCCAGAACGTCAAAGAGCCGCCGGGACTAGACTAGATTCTTCGAGAAACATCAAAGCAAATTGCCAACCTCGATGCGCCAGCCGAACAATATTTCGAATTCCTCCAAATATCAGATGAATGCCGAATCCGTGATTTATCGAAGGAATTCCCCTCACAGTATTTTATTAAAAACAAATATCCTCTATTCCCCCACTCACTACCTGAATTTTCGTAAAATTACGAATCATGTTTTTATCCATTTGTAGAAAGAAATTACGATATTAATTCTGAAACTTATATTATCTCGGTTCCCGAGAAGATCCTATTTTTTCAAAAATTAATTCTCCATGAGATAACTAAATTTTTGCATACTAATTAAACTCGTTTTTATTTACTTGGGAGAAGGGTATACATTTTTTTTTCACACATGTATGATTTTCTGTTTCTTAGTCATTGAATTTTCCAGAAAACAATAGGAAGCCTCACTGCCCCCCATCCAATCATTAAAGAATTGATCAAAATAAAATGATATTCACAGATAATAGTAAAATATATTTTTTTAAATATGTACATTGGTTCCAGAGATTACTCCCCCCTACAAACAAACAATTTGACATCTTTATATATTACTATAGATTATTCAAAAGAAATTTGGCACATTCTTTATTAAGAAGAGGTCAAAAAAATTATATCGGCTGAACCATTGCATGGACCGAATAAATTGTTTATTCAGCTTCAATTTGGCTCTTTTTAAGACTTCTGTTCGACCATTTTCGCAGAGATATCAGATTTTTGATTTAATGAAAAGGGATCTTTTTATATTTGAGTCTCTTTGAGAAATTTCTCTTAAGGATAGATGAGGTTCTGGAAAAAAAATTTCAACTTGATAAGAAATTTAAAAAGTGGAAAATACACCAGTGAATAAAGATTTTTATGTGACATTAATAGTTTATAAGCAATAACTGACGAGAACTGAAAACTCGTAGAGGTAAATTATTTGAGCATTAAAAACCCCGAAATGTGTTTTTTTGTTTTGTTTTTTGTTTATATTTTGTAAAATGATAACGCGATCATAATGCCGATAATGTAAAAGTTCTAGCAAATCAGAAAATCTTCAAAATAAGTGTTCACAAATCTTGCTCGGAGAGTTTTTCACAGAAATAAACTGGAAAACTGGCACAAAGTGAATTTAAAAAAATCTTACTTTGTTGTAATCTTCCACATAAATATAGCTTATAACGTTGAGCTCAAGATCTATGACTATTGTCCGTTAAGTAAATCTTACGATGCAAGTTGATTTAAGCCAATATCCCGGCAAACGAAAATCCAAGATAGTCAGTTTGAACTAATTATACCAGCTGTCAAAATATCTTTAGCACTGTTAACACGGTTCGCTTTGCAATATGTCAAAATTATTTTATTTATAATTCTTCAAAAAATACTTATTCCATAGTATCCATCATAGATAGATCGTGAGCCCTTATAATATATATATACAGGGTGTCCCATGGTTCTGGTCTCGGATGATTGCGCAGTTATGATAGAAGATAGAATTTTCAAAAGGGGTATAACTTCTCAATTGGGATCTATCCAGCTAAAATATTTTCAAGCATGTACCACTTCCGGTTATAGCGGAAGTTGATACCAACTTGCTTATTTCAAATGGAACACCCTGTAAATTATTGTATTTCTGAATTCTACGAGTAATTTTAATACTAATTCATGTATAATACCCTATACTTAAATTCAGCCCTTTTCGAGTTATTGCAAAATGTTTTTTGAAATTCACATTTTAAGGCCTTCAGATAACTGCAAATTATACAACAACGAAGAGGAATTTAGGAAAACCATTCGTTGAGTGGGTAGAATAAACTTAGTGCTTCCAGAATCTGTGAAAAAAGTATGGACATTCTCTACAGAGTGTGTACAAAAAAATCCCGAAAATTGAAATTCAAAATCTGGAAAAACTCAATTTTTTCAAATGGAAATCACTATTTTTTATATCATAATCAGATTGAGCATCGAAAATAAGAGGTAGTTTGTGAATAAGTACCTATACGAAATTCTGATAGTTTTCGACTTATTAAAAAAAAAATAAAACATTTTCAGCATCTTTAATAAAAAGTAAGCTTAAATACATAAGTTGGCCATGACGGTTGCTAAGGACTCTACGAAAATGTCATTTTAACAAATGTTCGAAATGCCGACCGTTCACTTCTAAGCACTTATTTATTCTTTTAATAAATGAATTACGAACTTTATTTAATAGTTCTGGTGCAATTATTGCAAATATATTTCTTATTCTTTCTTTCATATTCTCTTTACTCGTTACTTCCTCTTTATACACAATATCTTTTATGTAACCCCAGAGAAAAAAATCCATTGGGGTTAAACAAGGTGAACGTGGAGGCCAAGCAACTGATCCGTTTCGTCCAATCCAACAATCGCTAAACTTTCTATTTAAATATCGTCGAACTCTTCTGTCATAATGAATTGAAGAGCCGTCTAGTTGAAGCCACATTTTACTTCTTATGTTTAATGGAACGTCTTCTAATAACGGCTGTAATTGGTTTCTTAAGAAATCAAGGAATTTGGCTCCATTCATTGTCCCATCAAAAAAGAAAGGTCCAATAACGTTACCCCCAAAAATTCCAGCCCACACGTTTAAGGACCATTTAGTGTGAGATGTTGTTTTAAAACCTTTCGGGTTTTCATCACAATAGTAATGAAAATTGTGTCTATTTACGAAGCCATTTTTATGGAAGGTGACTTCGTCTGAAAACAAAACATATGTTGAAAAGTCAGCTTCAGTCTGCATTTTAACTCTAAACCAATTACAAAATTCTTCTCTTTTTTCATAATCTGTATCAAGCAATTCTAGATGCATTTGTATTTTATAGGGGTGAAACTTTTACCTCTTTATAACCCTATGAACGGCACTTTTACTAATAGCTAATTGGTTACTTATAGTTCTAACGCTACATAGTGGATTTTCTATCACAGATTGCATTATCATAAATTCGTTTTCTTCAGTAGTTACTCTATTTGGAACATTACGTTTACCATAAGAAACATTTCCAGAATCAACAAATCTTTCAAAAGTTTTGTAAATGCCTTTTCAGTTGGATGCCTTCAATCTGGATATTGCGTGTAATACACTCTTGACGCGAGCAAGCTATTACGTTGACATTCACCTAATGCAAATATCATGTCCACTATTTATTCTTTCGTAATTATCATTTTGTTTAAGGATAATTATTTATATCAAGATTCTGAACTGACGTAAGAATATACTGAAATGATTATAACATAATAATAATTTAACTAGTAATATTTGACATTTGTCATGATTCGCAACAGAGAATCAATCCTTTGCTTAATTTTCACATATGAGACTAAGAATAAGAAATGCATTTGCAACCATTATTTACGAACTATTAAATAAAATTTGAAATTGATTTATTAAAAGAATTTCGAACATTTGTTAAAATGACATTTTCGTAGAGTCCTTAGCAACCGTCATGGCCAACTTATGTACTTAAGCTTACTTTTTATTAAAGATGCTGAAAATGTTTTTTTTTAATAAGTCGAAAACTATCAGAATTTCGTATAGGTACTTATTTACAAAGTACCTCTTATTTTCGATGCTCAATCTGATTATGATATAAAAAATAGTGGTTTCCATTTGAAAAAATTGAGTTTTTCCAGATTTTGAATTTCAATTTTCGGGATTTTTTTGTACACACTCTGTAGAGAATGTCCATACTTTTTTCACAGATTCTGGAAGCACTAAGTTTATTCTACCCACTCAACGAATGGTTTTCCTAAATTCCTCTTCGTTGTTGTATAATTTGCAATTATCTGAAGGCCTTAAAATGTGAATTTCAAAAAACATTTTGGAATAACTCGAAAAGGGCTGAATTTAAGTATACATGACTTAGTATTAAAATTACTCGTAGAATTCAGAAATAAAATAATTTATAGGGTTTCCATTTGAAATAAGTAAGTTGGTATCAACTTCCGCTATAACGGGAAGTGGTACATGCTTGAAAATATTTTAGCTGGATAGATCCCAATCGAGAAGTTATACCCCTAAATTTTGAAAATTCTATCTTCTATCATAACTGCGCAATCATCCGAGACCAGAACCATGGGACACCCTTCTTTCAAATTATTATATGTTTTACAAAATTTGATAAAAATACTTACAAAACTTGAGGTTAAATATAAAGCAATCCAATATAAAACAGTATAAAAGAATCCTCTACTCAAATGTAAGAAAACGGTTGATATGGATGACAGAAAATTTAAATTGAAGTCAAAGAGACATATAGATATACTTCAAAATATTTTCTTACCTTTGAGTAGCGGATTCTTTTATACTGTTTTATATTGGATTGCTTTATGTTTAACCTCAAGTTTTGTAAGTATTTTTATCATATTTTGTAAAACATATAATAATTTAACCAAAACATTCTAGTATTGAACTGATGAAGAAAAAAAATTCTTCGAAATCTCTTCATCAAAGAACAAAAAGTTAACACGTAGTTTTAATTCGCCCACCTTCAGGCTGAATCCCGTTAATTATTCAACCTATATATATATATATATATATATATATATATATATATGTGGTTTCCGGGAATTCATCCGCCTAGTTGATAATTGATCCCTGCCGGGATCGATGTTACAATGACGACGTTTCGACAGAGTCACATCTGCCCTCTTCAGGTCGGTTCGCATAATTCTCGTAGCCTTCTGCTTTCGCTTCTAGTTACTCGAATACTCGAGTATTGAAAAATGTCCGATTTTTTGAGGTCATAGCCAACTATGGTTTCCATTCAAAAAAAGATAAGTTTGTGTCATATCTCGAAACCGAGAGCTGTTACACAAACGAAGTCATGACAATCATATTCGGGATAGAATTCCCTTCAATTTTGATATTTACACTTTTTTATTCAATCAAAAACAAAGGAGCTAGAGGGATTTGACTAAATCGACAGAATTTCGTTTTTTCAAAATATCTATTAAGCCATGACTTTTTAGAAAAATTCGAAATTATCATTATATTGGGCCAGTAAAACTGCAAATCTTTCCCGTTGCTTTATCCCCGATAGTTTCCGAGATCCCCATACTCATCATCAAAAAAACACTCACTCTGTATATAAACACAAAGTTTTGTATCCTAACACCAAACTTTTATTTTTTCACTCTACGCACGTTTCAACATCTAAGATGTCATCATCTGGAGTAAACCAAAAAATATAAATTTAGTTCCTGTGACCTGGTAGCCATCTTGTACTGATAAACGTCATTTTGATGAAGATTAATGTTCCACTTTTTACCAGTTTGTCTAACTTTTCTATATGAATACAAGCAAGACTTATAAACACGCGCTAAGAAGGGTTACTAATTCTTCACAACTTGTCCATTACTGCATTACGATCCGTGCATTACTTTGTATATAAGCAAAAAACAAAGACAAAATCATATTTTTATTTAAATAATTTACCTCTAACGATTTTGTGGTTGAAATCTTATCAGTTATTCTCTATAAACTGTTACTGAAGTAAAGGTATAGGGGAATTCTTGTTAAATTGTCTCCCAAAATGACTTCAATTTTGCTATACAGGGTATTTTTTTCGGGCAGAAAACCGTCCTACACCAACCAAAATTGGCATGTCGAAAAACGGAGTAGCACATTATTATCTGACTTAAAAAGTTATGTAAGACCATACATTTTTTTCTATTTATTTTCGACCGTTTTGTCAATAACAGAAAAAAAGTAGGTTTGTTTGAGCCCTTTTAAGGGCATATAACTTCCTAAGGGTGTGTTTTAGGGCCGTAGAGTCAATATGATCTAATGAACGGTTTTTTATTTCAAATAATTAAATGTTTCATAATCATAACTGAAATGAAAAAATAACAGTTTTTACACATTTATATCAAAATTATTTAAATCTAATTTACAAAAAAAAAATCATAATGTTTTTTAATAGAGGTTTAAAGAACAATATCTCACATTAAGTTTTTGTTTAATACCCTTTTTTTTTCTGTGAATCGTTTTGTCTGAATTTAATTACATACTAAATTTAGAATACTAAATAAATTTTTATATAATAAATAAATACATAATTATTCGATATTTCAATCAGTTGACGGGCGCGCAATTTATGAAGGTCCTCGACTAGAAACAATATCGAAAAAATACAATCATAATTTCTTTGATATGTTTTGGGTAACCTACGAATTCTTTCGTGTGATCTCTGTCCTAGGAATCACGGAAACGGCGTTACACAGAGTACTACCCCCGATTTGGAGTCTTTGTGGGCTAGATTAAATAGTTTACAACTACACAACAACTTTACCACATACTCCGTTCTATTAAAAAACCCTGTGATCCTTTATCCCTACCTTTTCTCTACAAGATACCGTGTTCTTGTGGCACAGTATAATCGGTATCACAGAGCATAGGCGCATCCAGGCCAGTATTTGGGGGGGGGGATCGGCCTATGTTTAAATAACTCTGGAAAGAAAAAGGGATTTTACTTTATGATTATATTTTATTATTTTATTAATATCTTGTACAGTAGGATTAGAATTACTTCTCTTCTTTATGACCAATTAGTGATAATTGTAAAGTAAATGCCAATGTAATGAATAATGTTTTGGTTAATTTCGGGGGAGGGGGTGCATCCTCCATCTTCCCAGTGTACACCTATGCCACACAGCGTAGTGTCAACACTTTTCTTGTCGAGCACAAACGAAATTGCCGTTTGTTGCAACCTGAAATACTCAACGCGCAATACCGAAATACTCTACTAGCCTTGTAGTCCACGCCCACGACTTTCCCTCTGGCCAATCAAGGCAGACTACGCTTCCACTGGTTGGCATAATTGACAACGTTCCACTTTGATATTATAGTTAAAGTACTTGTTTTTGATATAAAACTTGGAACCAATTCTAATTATCTATGTATGTGTATTTTTTCTTTTTTTTTTTTTTAGATCGAAGAGTCCGAAAATGATGATGCATACTTCGTTTTAGAAGGTTCAGATGACAAGCATGCCTTGTTAGAACTAAAAAAACGTGTTGATGCCCTAAGTGAAAATAAGTTGGACGAGTCTTCATTAGTGAAACTTTATTGGCATAAAAATAAATGTCGCCTGTTACAAAACAATGTTGTTTTTGTAGATTCACCCGGTACTGATGATACTGATGATTCAGATATCGGGATTGAGAAACACTGTTTGGACGCCGATGTTTTTATTTTTATTGCTGATGCAGTATCAAACATATCGAAAACGGTAGGTTTAATTTTAAGGAATTATATTAAAATTGGATATTAAACTTAATTTTTTGCAGGAGAAACAATTTTTCCATAAGGTTGCAACAAAGTTGTCTAAGCCGAACGTGTTCATTCTCTTCAACAAGTGGGATTCTGTTACATCTGAAAAGATAAATATAGATGAAGTAAGTACTCCAATAGGATAAAATATTAAAAGATTCTCAGGCATATTTATAAAATAATTACATTTATTAGTAGGAGTTTTATGGTGGGATTTTTGTACAAGTGCTTTCCACGTTTTTGGCAAGTTTAGAACTTCGCCTCGTTTATTTAACTCTCCAACTTCTGAATTCGGACAGCTTCCCGTATTAGCCTCGTTTATAACTTAAATTAAAGAGACGACACATCTCATCGTCCGATAACCATGAATAAAAGATGCATAGCAGATTCACACTCGGCTCAATTCTCTAGTTACTCTTGGGGAATGGGCAAATTGTGACTCCTGGGAATTCATCTGCGTATTTGATATTGGATCCTCGTGATCGATGGTAAAGTGACGACGTCTGGCTAAATCACATCTGCTCTCATCAGGTCGGTTCGCATAGTTAGCTTAGGCTTCTGGTTACTGAAATATTCAAACTCTCATTAAATTCTCTTACATGCCCGTAAAGCTTTCCCGTTGGACGTTTAGGTAGACGTTACTTGGTGCAAGTTTTTCGGAATCAAATTTGTGGATTTAGACATTTAAATTTTGTATCCTACTATTTGCGCCGTTCTATTTTTAATTAACAAACTCCAAATTTATATAAAAATGCTATTGTGTTATTCATTAAAGCAGAATCCGGATGTTCGCTGTATATATGGTAATAAAAATGGGTTACCACTTTAGTATTAAACATGTTACTCTATTTCCGATATGAGCACAATTTGTGTGCTCAAACGCACTGTTGAGTCAACCTGCATTGTAATTCTTTATAATAAAGTCCTGAATTTGACATCTATGTGATAATCATCTTTTTTTTCATTATATTTATGCAACTTCTATTTTCTGTAGGTTAGAGGACAGATTATGGGACGTGCTACTGACTTTTTGATTAAAGAACTTAAGACTTGCTCTTCGGAAAGTGAGGCCGAAAAACGAGTTTACTGCGTTTCCTCCAAAGAAACACTAAAAACTATATTTAAGCAGAGTCAAAATGCAATGCCACATCTAATTGACGAAGAATTTAAAAATTTCGAAATGGCGTTCGAAGAATGCATTTCTGAATCGGCCATTAGAATACATACAAAATTTAGACAACATTCACTAAAAATAAAACAAATTACAAAGTAAGTAAATTTAAATCAAATATTGAGATTGTTATTTAATAAATAAGACAAAACAAGGAATACTATTCATCTTGTGAGACTATCTGGAATTACAATATTAATTACTTTTATTTTATTTTTTAAATGAACCATTATACTATCCATAATGTTAATGTTTACAATTTAATTTTCCCTTCAGATGTTATAAGGCTATTTTTTATAAAAATGATTGTAATAATATCTTTGTGAACAGCCCATATATGATTATTATCAACGTTACATTCATATGCCAATAGTCTGGACGGAAGATTGTGGCTATACGTATATGTATTTTAAAAATCTGCCGCCAAGGGAGAGTGAGGGGTAGTGAGAGATACAAACTAAAAATATAGAAGGTGATTCATATTGAAGTTACATTTTTTAAATGGAACACCCTGTATATTACATTACATATTATTATATTACATATTTGGATTTATTCGGCAATTTTACTTTTAAGATTTTATTCTTCATACATGGGGCGAACTAAAATTATAGTTATACAGTATGATTAAAACAGTTGCATATAAGGGGTGGTTGACATACAAGGTGGAGACTAATTATATTTTCCAGGATGGTTAAAAATATCTCAAAAATGGTTATTTGGCGTAGTCCCAAAGCAGTTGCAAAGATAAGATAGTTGAAATATAGAGTGGATCAGAGTTATAGTTAAGTGTTCAAAAAATGCTATATTTGGTGTCCCCTAAGCAGATGCATATACAGCGTAGTTGAAATACTTTGTAGAATGAAATTATGTTTATACAGGCTGTTTCAAAAACTGAGACAAATAAGTTATAATGGGTGACTACTTGACAGAAGTATATACAAGATAGTTTAAATATAGATGGACGTAGAGTTATAGCTATAGAAGGCAGTTCTTAAAAATATTAAGTAAAATTTTATATAGGGTGGCCGTCAACAGCTGCGGTTTGGGTGAAATATGTTGGGGATTGGTGAATTTAGTTATACAGAGTGGTTATATTGGGTGGCCCATAAGTAGTTGTATATATAAGGCGGTTGAGATCGGGGCTTTGTAGAATTATAGTTTTACAGGGTGCATTAAAAAATGTAAAAAAAATGTTATATAAGGTAGACCATGAACGGTTGCATTCTGCAATATGGAATACCTGAAATATGGGCGAAGCAAAATTATATTTATATATTGTGTTTAACACGATGGTAGAAAATGTTGCGTACAAAGGCCGGTTAAAATTATAGTTTGCGAAGTGGCTCAAAAATTATCAGAAATAATTATTATATAGCGTACAGAGTGGAGTAGACCTATATGTAGTATATAGTTAGGTAATTAAAAAATGTTATATTGGGTGCCAAATAAACAGCATATACAGGATGGTTGCACTATAGGGTGAAGCAGAGTTACAGTTATACAAGATGGTTCCAATAGATGTTGAATAACATTGTTATATAATTTGGCCCATAAGCACTTGCAGTTTGGGTGAAATGTATTCGGGATTGGTAGATTTATAGTTACATTAGGTGGTTCAACAAAGTTCAAAAATGTTATATTCGATAGACCATATGTGTCATAAGCTATTTCTTTTAGCAATGAATTCTACATTCCATATGCAAGTGAAACTGCGGGTAACTAGTAGTACTTTTATTTTATTCCAGACAGTATTAACTATGAATCCAAAACAGTCTATTTACAATCAAGTCCTAATTGCACAATTTTCAATCACAACTCACATACGATGCAATACATTCAGGAGACACTGATTTGAAATAACTACATTTGACTTTTTTGAAACATGTGCATAGTAAATGCTCTACAGGCGCGAGGCTCGATCGTAATTACACACATCGACACTCGCGGGCGGCATATTTTCTTCTCCTATAGGGCTATCGCAACCGAGTTCGCAAATCGTGTATGAAACGGATATAAGAACTACATCTCCGTTCCCTAAGGGGTTAGCACACCGCATGCAATATTCCTCGTTTGTGGCTCTGACAGCAATCTTTTGTATACCGTTGACATAACAATTGAGCAATGGAATTGTCTATCTGGAACTGGAGGGAAATTGTGCAAACATCTTTTTACAGTTTACAACACTGGTTTTAATTTACTAACTACCCCACATCTGCTATTCTCTGACATTGTTGAGCTTGCCAGTTTGGCGCTTGGAGATAATTTTGATAGGACCTTTTTTATGGGTATGAGAGAAACGAAGAATGAGAATACAAGCATCAACTAAATAATATTATTGTTGTAGAACGATGCATGTAGGTCAGGTAGAAGAAAGCATTGAGTGGAAATATTTTTCTAAATACAACAAATGCGAAAAGTGATGGCAGTTCCCACTATTTTATATTTGTTTTGTATTTATCTCCTATATTATTGTTACTTAGGATAGATTCACTAATGACTTTACTATTTTTACGTGTCTACTGAATAAATTTAGTAATATATGTATGATTAAAATTTTTCACGTTATGACTGACTGCTTATTGGCATGTGTGTGCGTTAACCTCTTAGGGAACGGAGATGGAGTTCTGGCATCCGTTTCCTACACGAGTAGCGAACTCGGTTGCGGTAGCCCTATAGGAGATGTAAATATGCTCGCGGGGATGAATGCATCAGCAAGGCCTAATTTGGATACGTTTCAACAATAATTATGAATAACATGTTTTTCTCTTAAATAAAAATTAAAAACCTAATTTTCGGGTATTAAAAATTACGGGCCTTAGGCACGTGATACGTCCGCCTCACCTAGTTATGCACATAAAAAATGCGAGCCTTTTAGTGACAACAATATAGTATCTCAGGTACTCTATATTATCTCGTTCTATAGAATTCTTTTAATTCTCCATGAAAATACCTTTCATTGATTTGTTGTTAATAAATTAATAAATGTTTTGATTTGTTACAAAACATGTAATTAATGTTTTCGATTCGAATGATTATTTTTCCAAAACAAAGTTATACACAAAATATAGAAAATCCAAATTCTTCTTGAAATTATATTGACTACCATTCTAAATAATTGAAATTAGGAATTACGTTAAATAATAAATAGTAATATGTTTCGTTTCAATTGTTTCAGCGATATAAGCACCTATTTAAATAGTATCGTTGAGGAAGGACATAAAATAAAACAAACGAAAACGAAAGCCCATTCCGAACTTACTGATAAAGTTAATTATACCAGTGCTCAACACGATGATATTAAAAAATATACAGATATGCGAATTCAAAATATGAAAGAAGACTTTGAACGACGGTAAGTTTTTTTTGTGTAGTATAAATTACATACTGCATACTCCGAATAAAAATGCGTTTCAAGTTCTACAGCTGATTTCCTTTAACTTTTTGTAAGTGGTTTTTATTATGACATAATATATCAAGTGCCAACTGTTTGAGAAAGGTTAGACCGTAATTTAAACTTACGAAAAAGTAGGTAAGCTCTATCAACAGGCGCACTGTACTCATTCCACTTAACCCTGGGTTGAACAGCTTGATTATATTAAGGCGTTTCCGTGGGGTTTTTACTTTCGTGTCATACACTTGAGTGCTATTTGTTATCCACTAATTGTCCTGCAGGCTCGCCAAATCTCCTGAACATTGATATTTTGACGGGTTTTACTGTGGACGAAATCTATTAGCTTCATATTATTTCATATCCAGTATATTATTTTGTGGGGGTCTCTTCATATTCTTCCGATCGGGCAACTTTCTATAAAGAGTTATTTAACATAAAGTTTCCATGAAATTTCGGTTTTCAGAATTTAGGTTTTACAACATACGCCCGTCATTAAAGCCTTTTTCTGGAAGAAACAGTTCTAAATATAAGTTATTTAGAATTTAATTTTCTATAAGACTGATAACATGGAAACAGGTGTGATTTTGTCGAAAAATGGAAAATTTTGAAAAACATGTGAAAATTTTAAATTACAACTTTGATGCACAAAGTTTATTCCAGTTTCATCCAAACTCTGTAAAAGATGTTTTGCAGTAGTTAATCATCTATCGGTTCACTACCAGAGCAACAGTTAGTTTGTCGGTAAATAAAACTGAAATTTGTAAAAACTGCCAAATCTCAAATAACAGATGTGGTCCATTAAAAAATTTGTTCTGGAAGTCAAGAGGGGGTTAGTGTAACATTAAATCCAAGTTTATGGTATGGTAACCCTTGTCCCTCGGCAGTCATCTTCTAACAGGGATGCGACTGGCTTTTCCCGTATATCGAACAAACTATTCATGGCACAGAAAATTTGTAAAAACATGTTTTGTTACAGATTAAATTCTCTACAATTTTTTTGTATTGCTTTTGGTCGTATAACCAAAAATAATAAAGTTATTAATGAAAATCAACAATTTTTTTACTGGTCATTTTACAAGAAAATAATTTGGTCAAGTGCGAGTTGGACTCGCATACTAAGGGTTCCATACCACCTTTAACATATGATATAAAGTAGATTAATCAAACTATATCTTTTTCTAATATTCCAGTTTCAGGCAAGCAGGAAATAAGTGCATTTTCTTATATTTACCATAATATCTTTTAAAGAAAGCTTTTTATTTTATCTGCTACATAATTCGCTTGCTTTTTATAAAAATATGTATTTAATTTTCTAATTTGGCCCGCAAAATTAACATTACGAGTTTTATTTTACTAATAAACTTTCAGGGAAGCCTTATATAATCTACTGGCTGAATTTTAGGCTCTGGAAGATAAAAAGAAAAATAGGTCAAGTTTTAATAATAAATTATTAAATCTTTTAGACAAATTATTTAAAAATACAAATAAAATATGTTTTTCAAAATTTTACATAGTATAGTTTCTAAAGGAGGAATAAGTCGATGTTTAATATTTATGTTAATATCTTTTAAATAAATAATTTAAAATTATGAAAAAAAATATTGTAATTCTCATAATGATCCCCTATTTCATAATTTTATTTCCATTTAATTCTATAATTTGTCCCCAAAATTAATATTGGAGTTTTCTACTAATTTTTCTTATAAATTTCCAGTGAGCCCCAGTACCTCTAATTATTTTCAAAATTTTAGGTAGTATGGTTTCTGAAATAAAGAGGGAAATGAGAATTTTTTATATATTTCTGTCAATATCTTGTAAATAATTAATTTTAAAAATATGAAAAATATATATTGGTATTCCTCATAATGAACCCTTTCATTTGATGTATTGCATGATGCGTTGAAAAAGTTATTATTTTTTTATTTCCGTTTAATTCTATAATGTTCCCCCCTCAAAATTAATATTAGGGGTATCTACTTATTTTTCCTGTAAACTTCAAGTAAGGCCATATAAGCATTTTTTTTTTCGAATAGATCGGAAATAAAACGGGGGAATGAGTAATTTTATTTTTCTTGTGTTGATATCCTTTAAACAATTTATTTAAAAAATATGCAAAAATACATGTGTATTCCTCATAATAACCTCTTTCATTTGATATACATCATGCATGATGCGTTAAAAAAATTATTCTTTTATTTTCCGTTTAATTCTATAATTTGGCCCCCAAAATTAATATTCGGGATTTCTTCGTATTTTTCTTGTAAACAAAAACATTTTGGTCTTATAGTTTGGGGAAGAAAAGGGGGAATGGATAATTTTTTTAATATTTTTGTTAATATACTTTAAAATATTCGTTTTAAAAATACGAAAAAAATATATTTGTATTCGTCATAATGAGCCCTTTTATTCGATATATTGCATGATGCGTTAGAAATATTTTTCATTTTATATTTTTCTGGTAAAGTTTACGTGCGGTCCTATACCCTTATTTTTTTTCAAATTTTTACGGCTTATAGTTTCGGAGATAAGGTGGGGGAATGGGTATTTTTTTTATTTTTGCTAATATCTTGTAAATAATTTATAGTAAAAATATAGTTGTTTTCGGCATAATGAGCTCTTTCAATTGATATATTACGTGATGCGTTAGAAACAATTTTAATTTCATACTTTATATTTATTTCTGTAATTTGCCCCCCAAAATTAATGGTAGAGGTTTCTCCTTAATTTTCCAGTAAAATTCAGATGAGGCCCTGTATGTCTATTCCTTTTCAAAATTTTACGTCTTATAGTTTCGGAGATGAGGGTGGAACGGTCGATTTTTTCAGTTTTTCCCCCAAGAAGTACCTCTAAAATTAAAATTTCTTCATTTACGAAATGTCACTGAAACCAAAATTCAACCTTTTCCGTCCAGCAGTTTAGGAGAAAATTCCTGCGATGTAAAAGAGGGAGAAATTCGGAGTGATATTATAATGGTTTCCGTAAATAGTATCTACGGAACCCTAATTACTTCAAAGCTTTAGATAGACGCTTTTCAAAGAATAATTCTTAATACAAACTTTTTTCAAATTTTGTTTATTTATTACAGCGATACGAAATTTACATTATTCTTCAGTATCAAAATTCTCTGTAATTTTTTTGTAAAAAGACCCGAAAAATAATTATAACGACCAAAGAAAATTTATCTCAAAAGTATTTATCTATTTTCGTTAATAACTTTGTTATTTTGGTTCTACGACTAAAAGTTTTAAAACAAAAGTTGTAGAGAATTTAATTCGCAGCAAACATATTCTTACAAAATTTCTGTGCGACGAATAGTTCGCCCGATATAGTGGGACAAGGGTTACGACCCCACAAACTTGGTGTTAACGTTACACAAACCCACTCTTGACATCTAAAAAATAAAATTGCATGTGAAAATTACCAAAGGGGTTTTGTTTTAATTAAATTCTACACTGGCAAAAATTTTTTTAAATTTTGTGGACCAACAAAAATTCCAGCTTTATATATTTTTTTATTTTAAAAGCTTCAGATCTTTCATCTAAATTGTTTCGAACTGTTTCATAAGGCCTAATGATGGGTAAAGGCAGCATTAATACATTTTCAGGTTCGGCAATAGGTTAACGTTTTGTTTCCAAACACAAAATTCAGTTCTTAATTACAATCTTCATTGAACATAGTGTTGAGCATCCGCTCTGTTCTCCCACAAACACGGATTTTTTGTAGTGATGTGGCGTTATTAAGATAGCTGCTTTTTAACAACTATTATTTCCTCGATAACAATAACAACTGTTATTGTTTGCTAAAAATAACACATAACAGATATACGTTTACTGCTACTTAGCGCTTATCGAACAATAACGTAAACAGACCACACTGAAAAAGCATCTAACCCCCAACTGCTATTTCTACTAGCAATAACAGCCAAGCCGAAAACCAACCAATTGAAAATAGCAGTTGTTCTATTTCGACGGTTAAAACAAATAGCAGATAGCAGGAGTTTTCATGCTCCCCATTTCTTTTCGTAGTTGTAAAACAAAGTGTAATTTGCAAAAGCTGTAAACTAAACAGTAGTCGCCAAGCAGAAAAGGAATTTTTATGATTCAGTTAATGTACGTTAGGTTGCCGTTCCGATAAACTTTCGTTCGTCGTTGTCATTGTTGAAATCTTGACAATTTAATTATAAATGGGGGAATTTGTAATAAGTAATGATTGATATGTATTATATTATCGGTATATTTTATTATTGTTTCTGCAGTATTAAAATATAGTGAATTAGTACTTTAAATATTAATCCTTCGTATTTACTTGTACTACATAAATCAATAAAATTGCATTGAAAAATATATTAACCGAACACGAATATTAACATAAGAGTATTCAATACATTGATCACAGTATGAAAATAAAACATCTACCAAATTTATTTACAAATTACTGTTAAGTAAGTTATTACATTTTGTAATGCAAAAACATATTTTTTTGTACTTTGTCTGTAGATAGCTAACTGTTCTATGAGATGTTACGAGTTTTCCAATTTTTGAGAAAGTCTTGCAAGGCACTGACTTATCATTAATTAATCTCTTCATAGAATCGCTTAAATTTGGATAATTGTATAGATTAATATAATTGGGAATAATATCACTAACACTGTACTACATAATTAAACAGCATATTGCAATTATTGGTTGTGTACTTCCCAGTTTAATATTAATACCCTGAAACAAATTTTTACTGTTAAGTTTGGTCTTCAGTAGTCGTGTTACCCTTCTATAAAACTCTGTTCTTAGGGCCTTTTTCACGGTGGTGTGATCAATTCGTTGAGCCTGCTTTATTCCAAGGTATTTGTAAGTATGGCCTTCCTCCATAGATTCAATTGAGGTGCCATCTCCCATTTCGTAGGGCCCCTGCTGTATTTTGCCTTTAACTATAGTAATAATTCGGCATTCGTCTATGAATATCACTAGAGAACCCTTCTACTATTTTAAGCATATCATGCAGCTGTTGTTTCGTAGCTGCCATCAACTTTAAGTCGTCCATGTATAACAAATGGTTTATCTTCAATGCTTGTACGTTGTTGTCTCCCTGGAATATATCCCTTCTGATTGGGGTAGAGTCGGTTTGTATCGAGCAGCCGGCTTCATTCAGAATGATTTTGGTTTGCCAAGTTGTCATGACATGTTCTAAAAAGTTAACAATACGATTATTTACTTTATAGAGTTTCAGCATTTGAATGAGCCAATCATGTGGAACTGAATCAAAGGCCTTTTTGTAGTCCACATATGCCATGTAGAGATTTCGTCGTTTTGCGTGGGATTGATTGCAGACAACGGAATCAATTATTAGTTGTTCTTTGCACCCCATCGAGTTTTTCGCGCATCCCTTTTGTTTTCGATAATTATGTTGTTCAGCTCACAATGTCTGAAAAGGCGATGATTAATGCACGACGTTATAAGTTTGAATATGGTTGGGAGGCAAGTGATTGGTCGGTACTTTGCTGGGTCCTGTGTACATAGGTTATCCTTTGGTAAGAGGTATGTAGCACCAAGCGTAAAGAAACTAGGCATCTTGTGTGGATAGATAATTATGTCATTAATAAGTTCTGTTAATTTCTCGTGGGTGGCGTAAAGTTTCTTTATTCAGTAATTCTGCACACCATCTGGTCCTGGTGCTTTCCAGTTGTGGAGGTGTTTCATTATGTTGGACGTGTCTTCCGTTGTAAATGGTTGGTGTTGCATGTTATCATAATTCTGAAATGCAGCCTCCTCCTCATTAATCCAGCTTGTTCTGGAGCTATGGGAAACTGTTGTGGACAGGTGTGTTTTCCAGAACTGCTCGATTTTTTACTGGGATAACTAGGAGTTTCAATTATTATTGATGTTGTTGAGTTTTCGATAAAACCCTTTTTCTGATTTTCGGAATAGTGCGTTGTCTAGTTTCCGTTGGTTACTGGTTTTGTACCTTCTCAATCTTGTGTAGACGGAGAGTTTTTGTCGTAGACTGTCCAGACCCTGCTGAGATGTGATGTTTTCTCCATCCCACTGGGAGTGTATTGGGTTATTGTCCATGATCGTCTTGACAAGTCTTTCTATTCTGTTGTTCCTGACCCCTCTTTGGTACTCGGTCAGTCTTTCAGTGTCTTTCCGAAGAGAATTAATTTTCCCTTCTAGCCTTCTTTACCAAGGTGGTATTCGAGGTGTTTGTCTAAATTAAGGAGGGTCTTGCTTTGGTCTTATTGCGACCCCAATTGTTCTGCAGATGGTTATTGCAGCACAGTAGATGATTGTGTGTAGCGACTCTAACGTATTAGCACCTAAAACATAGTTTGGCAAGATAAATTTTTCATGGCCTGCAAGACAATACCCAGCTTCTTAGAAGATCTTAGTTTGGGAAGAGTTGTTCAATGGATCTGTTCCACTATACTCTATAAGAGCTCTTTCCATTTCTGCTTGGATTTTCTCAAGCAGGTCATCGTTAGCTGACTGTTCTTGATGAAGATCTTGAGCATACATACTTATTACTGACATTATCATTTCTGCACAAATAGTGTTCATTTTGCGAAAAATCGCTTAAATTGATCTAATCCGCCGCGAGTAGATGTCATAAATAGCCTTCCGAAAACAATCATGTCTTTGTGCCGTATTTGTGTATTCCAAATTTGTTTATCATTATTAAACTTCTGACATTTTACTCTTTTTAAATAATTTAACTTCATTCTATTTTTTTAGGATTTCCAGTGCTTTAGAAGAACAGATCTCTTGCGTGAATGGATTAATCAATAATTTTGATCTAACTCCAAGAACTGAAGAATTACAAATCAAAACTTTTTTAAACAATATTAGTATCCAGATCCATACTTGGGCCAACATAGAATTAAGTGCTATATTACACTCACTTTCGCAAACTAAAGACGAGGTTCTCGCTGAGGTAGCAGACGTAATCAAAGCACTTCTATCAGAAAAAGAAATGCAATTATTTCACAAATTTGTGACCCCAAAACAGTCACCACAGAAGGATTTTACTTTTTATGATTTTTCTCAGGACATAAACAACTGGTAAGTCATTGCGATAATATGATTCAGTGAAGTGAAAACTAATATAGCATCACATAGATTCAGTTGGGATAAAAAGGAACCAGTAAAACAATCTTTTCATATTTATCTGTCAACGAATCAGGAAAATTGAAAGCTTTTATTTATATCAAGTGAATCTAAATTTGTTTACCTTAATCATGTAAAACAAGTAGAACTAGTGTGTTATGATGAGCTTACACTATCTGTATATTGGAAACTCCTCAAAGAATTTATATAACAGTTGGTATATGTAGATTACATTTTATGCCGAATTTAACGGTCACTACCAGTCACACCGGAAGCGAAAAGCAACTTTGTTATTTTAAATAGAACACGCTGTATATTATTATACTGGCTGACCCGTCCCCGCTTCGCACGAGCTTAACAAATCACCGAATTTAAAGTACTTATGTTGAACCTTTTTTCATTTCGTAATTTTCAAATCCCGTAGGTACCTCTTTTGAGTTTTTTTGTGAAGACCATTTTAAAATCATCATTCATGTGAAAAATTTATATAGCAACAATCTTTTCTAAAAATACATAATTTTGTGATTTAATATACAGACGTGTTTAAGATTGTTGACGTTGGAAATTGTGGTTTCCCTGTTTTTCACTTGAGGTTTTGACTAAGTGAACATTGCCATTTCTGAAATTTTGACATTTTTGATACTTTTGACATTTATTACTTTTTCACATTTACGGTGACGTTCACATATTTAATTTAATTATTTCTTTTAGTTTCGCATTTTTGACGTTTTGTACATTTTATTTTTTTAGATTTTTCTCATTTCAAATTTTGGACAGAATAATTTTGACAATTATGTCAATTTTTATATTTTTTTGTTGTTTGGTATTAACTAATATTCTTAACACTTTCAGGTTTTCCGATATATATATTTTTTAACCAGGTGATGAATACTTTTCATTACCGACCCCTCCATTGACAAAATCTATCAATTTATCAATTCTGATGCACTTTACCTCTTTATATATTACTACAGATAACGGCGGCATGTGTTTCGAAATATTACTGTTAAATTCGCCATAAAATGTTATCCACATATACCAATTTTTATAAGAAAGTTTCTAGTAGTTTCCAATATACAGATAGTGTAAAGTCGTCATGAAACACGGAATAGTAAAATATTTGATGACAAGTTAGAAAAACTTTAAAAAATGGTGCTTCAAATTTAACCTCTATTTGGGCAAATCTGAAATATGCATTTATTGTACTAGTTAAAGGTTTGCATAAACATTAATTTCTTGGAAAAAATGATACATCTTACAAAATTGTAATGTATTTTGAGTATGGCATGAATTATATTTTGCCAGAACTTATCGCAAAATTAACCTAACTTTTATTATAACTAAAGATTGTTCTTCTATTTTCACACAAAAATATTAGGGTATATACCTAATTTGTTCTCATTTTTATTTCTGTTCGTAGACATCCACATGAACAGAAAATACATAAATTGCTTTTATAATTTGTAGTGGGGGTAGCTTTCTGATCTCGTAGACCTTTTTAATGAAAGAGATATCATCTGCAACATTAGTGCTCTCTTTTTTGGTGCTACTGATGGATTTCATTCCCATCACTTCTATATCGTTAGAATTGACTAAATACACATAGACTGTCAGCATTCTTCATTTTCTCGCTTCTGCCTCATACGGTGTTGGAAAGTGTGTTATTGTTGAATACAATGAGGCGAGAGAACCACGTGACTGACATAGAAAAACAATTGTTTAATAATTTTAATAACTTCAAATGTATTAGTTGGTGTTATAAATATGGTTTCAGAGCTAATAGGTGGTAATTTATTTATGGCATTTGTTGGTTGCTGTATTTTATGGCTTAGCAGATACCCAATATTACAGGAGAATTGATTCATGCCATTAGCAATTTGTTCTGGTTCCATAATTTTTTGTCATTTTCATTGTAAATGTAACAAATATTTTGATTATATCTACGTCTTTTGACAAGTTTTGTATTTATTATATTCCATAATTTTTTAGGGTTTATAAAATTTTTATTTATTTCATCCCGTCATATAATGTTTTCGCATTATTTATGACCTTCTCTAAAATCTTTACATAGTTCTTATATGCAATTTTACTTTGGATATTTTGTGGATTTATTTCCTAGTTTTATGTAGTTCTATTTTGTTCCAACAACTTATGATAGATATATTTCTATAACTGGATTACCAGATCTATATATATTTTTTGACTTTTTTAATTTGTTTGATGTCGCCAACCACATAGCTATTTTGTGAGTGATTCTATGGCGTTATTTTGGGTCCCGTTCCGCCAATATATTGTTCCACACTAGCGGATCCAGGTGGAGGGCTAAGGGGCTAAAGCCTCCCTCCAAATCGTGTGAGGGGTTATGCTGGGGTTATGCTCTTTTAGTGTTTATTGTGCTAAAATCAACCTTCAGTGACCTCAAGCCCCCTCCAAATGAGATCAAGCCCCCCCCCCCAATGACAATCCTGGATCCGCCCCTGCTGTTCCAGTTAATATTCTCAGCTAATTCCATCAAGTTTTTATAATCTATTTGCATAAATTGTTTTCTTTAACATGTTCTATAATTTTATTCAATATTAAAAATTGTGGGTGATGATCATTGAAAAGATTTTCAAATATTAACGCAGTTGGTTTAACAATTTGCAACCTAACAAATACATTGTCGATACAAGTGCCCTGTATTGGATTTAAATTAGACGGTTTTGTTATAGTTTGAAATCCCGGTAAGTATCCATGTTCCAGAAAATTGATCGAGTATTCCTGACTGCAGTCATCAACATCAATTAGATTAATAGCAGATGAAATTATTCATTATGAGGAGTGCATTTGCTTAAATGATATTAACGAAAATATACAAACATCGACCCATTCCTCATGATTATCGAAACTACTAAAAAACTGAGAATATTAGTCCTCACTCAAATCTTATATGAAGGGTAAAGAGAAAATTCTAATATTTGGAAGTGTTTATTATAAACTTAAATGGAAAATAAAACATTAATTTGTTTTTAATCGCGTCCGTAATTTAACAAATGAAAGGGTGTGTCATAAAAGACAAAATATTTTTATAATTATATTTTAAAGGAGTCTTCGAGTTTCCAATAAATTTGTTAATGATGCTCTGCGGTTCCTAGCGACGCTGTGTCCCCCATCACTCATGCCAATGTTTAATACAATTGAAAACATTATATTTGCGGGTAAGCGCCTAAAATTCAAAGTAATTATCATACTATCCGTAAGTTTCAGGTATCTCATCAATAATGACAGGAAGCGAAAACTACTCATTACCAGAAAAAAAAGATTCCAAAAATGCATACAACAAAAATTAAAATGGTACGCGCACTCCGTGGTCTACAAGTGGAACCAAGATATCGTAGATCTGCGCATTGCCTTCAAAGTGTTTCTTGGTCTTGTCGACCAAGCTAGCAGTGAAATGAAAAAAAAGTTAAGAGAATTATTATCTGAATTTAATACTTTAGATGATGCTTGTAATGTTGCTGAGAAAATGAGTAGTACCGCAAATGATTTAACAAATGAGTTGGAATTATTCGAATGTCAATACCTACAGATTCCAAACCTGCCGGAGATGCGTTAACAGAAAAAGAACTCGAGACGGCAAACTGAGAAATTCTAGACCTAGGCGATTATATATGCATTGTACAAAAAATATATGTTCAGTATTTTTTTAATAATCTGAATTTATGTTCAGTCAAATTTAATCATAAACACAAGGTCTCCAATTTTCTTTTGATTACTATTACATTCAGGTATTTCCCAAATAATTCTTTTTTTCTCAAATCCCTTTTTATTAAGGAGTGGTTTATAAAAGAAGTTCGCATACAGGGGGTGGGGGTCATAATTAGTGAGATGGTATGTGACAAGGGGAGGGGGTTGGAGGGGTCTAAGTAAATGTGACGCTCGTAATGCAAATGTTTTTAATTTAATTTTTCTCTAGACTTTGTTTAATTTTTCTGTTACGATAGAAAGTCGTACATGTAATCTCTATATTTGGTATATTTACTTTATTGTTGTTTATTTTTCGACATCGACATCCGTCACAATCGGTTCCTCTGTACATCCAATATCATAGAAATAAACGCTTCCGCGGATTATTCTCTCTCTCTCTTTAAGTAGCAAATGAAAGTAAGACGGCCGATGATAAAATAAAGTTGCATATATAATAGTGTTACTTACTATGGACACATAATTTTTTGTATACAATATTATCTGGGTACCTCAAATTTCAATGGAAAAGCTAAAAACTTCGTATAAATGAGTTAGCGTAGCGAGTTTTTCTAGATATACAAAGGTTTGTACTGCTACAATTTTATTTTATAAAAGCACATATTGTAAAGGTTCAACTCAGTCTACGTTAGCATTTCTTAGATTTAAGAATTTGAAAAAAAAATGGCATCTGTGAGAAGTGAGTTATACCAAAAGCTATTTAACACTTAACAAAAATGTTATCTAGAAAAAAGTAATTAAAAATTTAATAGCAAAAACGGAAGAAAAAGATAAGGTGATTCCTTGTTGAGCTGGAGATCTACTATGCATATTAGGGGATGAAAGCAGAATGGATAGATGAAGATGAAGTGTCAAAAACAAAGAAAAAGATGCTGATTAGTCGCATTGTATCATATATGGGGGTCTATAGCTTGGGTGACGTAATATTATAAGGGGGTCGCAGAAAAGGTGACGTTGCGTGAAGAAGGGGGAGGTAGGGGTCCGAAAAGGCCAAACTTAGCCTGAGGTAGTTTGTCAACGGCCCCTAATGGGAAAGTCAACAAACGATCCAGGAGAAGTTGCCACCCGCCACCCTCCCACGGTACGCCCATGAGCACAAACTACAGTACTAAAAACATAGGTATGCTCGTCAGCCATTTTGAGTACAATTGTCGCCTTTACAATGCATTTGGACTCCACTTTAAGTATGAATAATCGTTTTTGGTACAATTTGGAAAGTAAAAAAATATTAAATAAATCTCTAAAAATGCTTAATTTTGGGCTGTTGAATACGCCGAAAAGCATGCATCACGTTATTCATGATTCAAGCAACATTTGACACGAGTAGTTAGCTGCAGAACTGTTTCTCGGCCTCTCAAATTTAGTACATTTTAATTATTAATGAATGGAAATTCATATTATCTGTGTATGTTCAGAATTTTTATAACATTGTGACGATGTGCAACTGTTTATGGAGTATGTAATATACCATTTTTTGCTAACACTTTTTAACCACCCTGTATAACTATAATTCCACTCCACCCTAGATTGCATCCCTCCTATATATGCAACTATTAATAGGCTGTCAACTATAACATTTTCGTTCTAACAATATTTGAATCAAGCCGTATAATTATAATTCCAGTCCTTGTATTCCAACCACCCTGTAATTGCAAGGGCTTATGCCCTATAGGTATATCATTTCATAACATTTTCTAAATCACCCTGTATATGCAGTTGCTTATCGGCCACACAATAAAACATTAAGTTTCTAACATCTTTGCACCACCATATATAATTATATACATGTGCAACTGCTTATAGACTATATATGGATGATTCTTAGATAACTGGGATTTTTACAAAAAAACATTTTTTTTTAAATCAAAAATGCTTTAAAAGTTGTATTCTTAGTGCTATTGGTTTTTTATTATGCTCAAAATTAAGCCTGTAACGTAGTTCTACTACAACTTCAATAGAAAAGAATCTAGAACAAAAATTGGAAATTTCGCGGGCACTTGTTGTTGTTTTTTTTTTAGAAGATTCTCTACTTGTAATTGTCCCTGGTTAAGTTTGTTGATACTGTCTGTGAAGAGACTTATGTGAATTTGTACATCAATTCGGAATGCGCTTGTGTCATGAAATTTGAAACCTGGGATGGGATCGACAGTGTTTTCTAATTTTTTGAGGATTCTGTTGTTTTCAAAGATTTCTTTAAGTATCGTCAAGTTACAATGAATTAGTAATGTCCATTTATAGTTGGAGATTCTAGTTTCGTCGTGATAGTAAATACCAAGAGTGTTGTTTATTGGTTTGATGTTGAACTGTGAGACTGCTGATCCGAATAGCAGTAGAAACCTGAAAAGAAAGTTAATTTTCAGAATACAGTTTCATTCTGTCAAAGTTAACTTTCGTTCGTTGGTTGGTTTTGAGATTTAAGAGTGTGGCTGAATTATTGTGAATGTCTAAAATTTTGAATGGACCGTTGAATTTGTTATGAAGTTTGTCTTTAATGTGGGATTCCTTGACGTAAACTTTGTCACCAACTTTAAATTCGGGAAGTTGGTCGGAAACGTGTTAGTCAAAACGTTCTTTAGCCTTTTGCTTTTGTAAGTCAGTTTTTTCGCGGGCTACTTTGTAGTAATAGGAAATGCTATTGTTCAAGTCTCGTATTAATTTAGTTACTAATCAGTTCCTTATGGTTGTAGGTGGTTTCAGGTGGTCTGCTGGATGTATGTCCAAACACTAGTTCATATGGCGAAAACCCATGAGTTTTATTTGTCGAGTTATTGTAAGCAATAACCGTATACGGGAGTACATTTAGGGGATGTTCATGTGGATTTTTAGCTTTATGGATTCAAATCATTTCTAACAATATAGAATGAAATCGTTCTACAGAGCTGTTTGTTTGGGGATGTCCTACGCTTAAATAAGTGAGTTTAATGTCGTACAGTTTACACAAGTCTTTGAATATGGCGTTGTCAAATTCCCTACCATAGTCACAATGGATACGCATGGCGTACCAAAATGTTGGAAGTATAACATCATATTACTGACAACTGATTTGACTGATTTGTCTGCCAAAGATAAGATATAGTTCCTGTTAGGGATTTGTAATATGTCAATATTAATTCGCTCAAACGGTGTTTTAGGCGTTTCCGTAATGACGAAGGGATTGTCTAAGTTTTTGCGCTTTAGTTTTTTGACAAATTTCACAGTTCTTAATGAAATTTTCAATGTCGTGTGAAACAGCCAGGTGTACATTTCCTTAAAACGGCGAACGGTTTCGTTAATGCCGCGGTGCAAGTTATTTTTCCCGTTTTGATATCGTTCAAGGATCAGCGGTATTTCGTCTTTTTCGGGGGTTTTTGTAACGTTTTGGCAAATTTTCCATTTTATTTTCTTTTCAGCGAAAATGAAAGAGCGCATCTCTAAAATTGGAAGGTCGAGGTTGTTTTCGACACAGTATGTTTTAGATGGAGATAAAGTATCTTGATGTTTGTATATTGATGCAAAAAGAACTTCATTTACGATGTCAGAATCATTTGGAAGTGGGATTATGAAGTATTGCCTTCTGCTTACGGTTTTGCTGCCGAATACATTAATTTCAATTGTTTCGAAATTAACGACTTTATGAAGATTGGATGATTGGGGGAAAATTAAAATGTTTTTATTTGGTTTGTCTAGTACATGACAGTTGGAGAATTTAATTTTGCCGTAGTCAATTAAAGAAGTAGTTCATAGCGTTCTATGAAAGTTTTAAATTCTTCGGACATAGTTTCAGGTTCAGGACTATCTCTTCGGATTCGTCGTTTAGGGGTAAGACTTTGAAGGGTGTTAGTTTCGATTTTGTCTGAAATGATAAACATTCGTCAAGATGATTGATTTTAATTCGTGATAAAGCATCAGCGTTCTTGTTAATTTTACCAGGCTTGTAAATAATTTCGTAGTCGTATTCTTCTAGTTGAGTCTTCATCAGGCAAGTCTACTACCGGGGCCTTTTATAGAAAATAGCCAGGTTAACGATGATCGGTGAGTAGTAGGAACTTAAGGCCGTAGATTATTGGACGAAAATTCTTAACGGCCCAGACATTGGCTAAGAGTTCTCGCTCAATGGTGGAGTACCGAGTTTCTGCTTTACAGAGGGTCCTAAAAGCAAATCCAATCGGTAAATCCTTACCTATTGGCGCTTGAGATAATACGGCACCGATAGCAAAAGAGCTGGCGTCTGTAGTCAATATAAACGGTTCGTCAAAATTTGGGTAAATGAGTATAGGGGTGGAAGTCAATGTGCGTTTTAATTCATTGAAGAATTTTACGCACTCTTCGTTAAAATTGAACGGTTGGTCTTTTTGTAATAGTTTTGTCGGTGGTTTGGAGATCTTTGCAAAGTTAGAAATGAACCTACGGTAGTAACCAGCAAGCCCTAAGAAAGATTTTATGTCTTTAGGGTTCTTCGGTTGTGGAAAGTTTAAAATACAACAGGATGACCCTGCAAATAAATTAGTCTTCTATGAATGGTTTCATGCGATCAAAGTTTACTTTCGTATTTTGGTTAGTTCGGGGGTTTAATAGAGTTGCTGATTTTTTATGGATTTCTAGTATTTCGAAAGGTCCGTTAAACTTGTTTTGTAGTTTTTCTTTAAATTGAGATTCTCTTATGTACACTTTATCACCTACTTGGTAATTAGGAGGGTTTCCCGAAACATGTTTGTCAAATCGGACTTTGGCTTTTTGTTTCTGTTGTTCTATCCTTTCACGGGCGATCTTATAGTAATGGGAAATTCTAATATTGAGGTCTCTAATGTATTTTATTATCAAGTCTTTTTCATTGTATAAAGTTTCTGGGAGTCTGCTGGAAGTATGGCCAAATATAAGTTCATAGGGTGTGAACCCATTTTTCTTATTGGCAGAATTGTTACATGAGATTACCGCATAGGGCAAAATGTTAAAGGGGTGTTCATCGGGATGTTCTGCTTTATAATTCGTAACATATCTAGAAGAGTAGAGTGAAACCGTTCCAATGATCCTTTGGATTGCGGATGTTCAACACTTGAATATGAAAGTTTAATGTCGAAGAGTTCACAAAAATCTTTAAGTAGGGCGTTATCGTTATCACAGTGTATTCTAATAGCTGTTCCGAAATGTTGGAAAAATAAGAGAAGCGTATTGACTACTGTTTTAGCAGACTTGTCGGTAATTGGGTATGCTTGGGAAAATTTGGTTAACTCGTCTCGTATGATCAAGGCATAGTTTTTATTCGGGACTTCGGGGATGTCAATGTTAAGTCTTTCGAATGGAGTTCTTGGTAATTACCAGAGGGCTATCAATGTTTTTGCGAAATATTTTAGCTGTTTGACATATTCTACAGTTCTTAATATAATTGACAATATCTTTTATAAGACCCTCCCAATTATATTTTCCCTAATTCGCCTAATTGTTTCATTAATTATATATGTTAGTTTTTCCATTATGAAACTGTTCAAGAATTATTGGCACTTTTTCGATAGATTGAGTTATGTTTTGACAAACTTTCCATTTTATATTTAATTCTGCAAAGATAAACGAAAGCATTTCTAAAATAGGTAATTCCAAGTTATTCTGGACGCAATAGAGTTCTGATTCGGTTAGTACATTTTTGCTTTTACATATTGAAGCAAATATAATCTCTTTTATGGTTTCAGGATTAGATAGTAAGGGTATAATATAATACCGTCTTTTTCTAACACTTTTGCTGGAGAATACGTTAATTTTATATCGTTCGAAGTCGGCATTTTCTTCAAAGATATCTTCCAAGATTTGGTAGTGAAAGTCTTTAAGATTGTCGGTTTGAATGAAAACTAGAATATTTTTATTTTCTCTGTCAAGAAGTTGGCAGTTAGAGTATTGTACCTTACTGTAGTCTATGAGTGAAACTGTTTTGTAACGTTCTACGAACGTTCGAAATTCGGTAAATATTCGTTCAGGTTCGTCTGAGTCGGTGTCATCGTTTTCGTTAAGGGGGTTTATTGGAAAATATTGAAGATTGTTGGTTTACTGGAAATTGATGCATTCATTAAAGTGCGTTTTTTAATGCGCCAAACAGCGCCGGCATTTTTGTTGACTTCTCCTGGCTTGTATATGATTTCGTAATCATATTCCTCAAGTTTGAGGCGCCATCTCGCAAGTCGACTACCCGGATCTTTAATAGAAAAGAGCCACGTTAACGGGCGGTGATCGGTCAGAAGTGTTTGACAGCCCAGACGATGGCCAGAAGTTCGCGCTCTATGGTGGAGTATCTAGTCTCTGCTTTGCAGAGAGTTCTAGAAGCATATTCAATAGGCAGATCTTTGCCTACTGGTCCCTGCGAAAGTACAGCGCCAATTGCGAAAGCACTAGCGTCTGTAGTTAGAAGAAGAGTTCGTTGAAGTCGGGATAGATCAAGATCGGAGTGGACGTGAGAGCTTGTTTTAGTTTTTTAAAGGAGTCAACACGGTCTAAATTAAAAAGAAATGAAACATCTTTTTCAAGCAGTTTTGTGAGAGGTTTGGATATTTTGGCAAAGTTTGGGATAAATCGACGATAGTAGCCAGCTAGACCAAGAAAAGATTTAATGTCTTTCTCGTTCTGCGGTTGAGGGAAGTTAAGTATACATTCGACATTGGACGGATTCGGTTTTACTCCGTCCTTTGTAATGAGGTTGTCTAAATAGAGACTTCGTTCAGTCGGCCCAAATGTTCGTGTATAGTTGGTGTGTAGATTATATCGTCCATATAGACCCAGCATCTCTCGTTCTGGATTCCGATGAGAATGTTGTCCATCACCCTTTGAAAGGTTGAGGGAGCATTCTTCAAACCGAAAGGCATGGGAACGAATTCAAAATGACCGTTCTCTACAGTGAAAGCGGTTTTTTGAATATCCTTCGATTCAATTTCGATCTGGTGAAAGGCAGAAGATCTAGTGTAGTAAAGTATTGGCATTTGCCAAGTTGGTCCAGTAAGTCCGATATGTTAGGTAAGGGATACTTATCGTTCGGTGAGTTCCACGTACCACGACTACGCGCCACTATTGTTTGCCGGATGCATCTTGTTTTTTGGGACAACCCACACAGGGGAAGACCAAGGGAAATTTGAAGGGCGAATGATACCTTGTTCTAACATTTTTGAAACTTGGGTTCGAACTTCTTCTTATGGATTTGGGGGTAGCGATAAGATTTGGTGAATATGGGTTTCGAGTTATTTGTATCAATAGAGTGTTTTATTTCGTTAGTGAAGGTAAGATTGTCTCCTTCTAAATAGAAAATGTCGATAAATCGATGCAAAGTTGTTGGATTAATTCTGCCTCTTCTTCGTTGAGATGTTCCAGTCGAAGTTGTTTGTGAATTTCTGTTAGTCTATGTTAGAATTAGTTCTAAATGAAATTTCTTCGCAGTGATTAATAGAGAAGTTCTGGATAGGTTCTAATTCGATTTTGTCAAAATTTACTGTTTTTGGGCTAGCGTTTGCGTTTAAAACCGATGTGAAAAATTCACCTTTATCGTTGACGGGGACGAGAGCATTTGGTAATCTTACATTTTCTAATACTCCGGAAGTTAGAATGGCGTCCGTATTTCGTAAATCGCTTTTAAGTTTACAAATGCGTTCTGTCCGCGGTTCGATACTGATGGTATTTAAAATCGTTTGGTTGTTTATCTGTAGTTGTCTCTCCGTTGATGTCTCTTCAGTTACTTTTATGAGCGATATGGTTTTGAAATTTGTGACAAGAACTTGCTTATTAAAATCTATTACGCAATTACAATGTTCCAGTAAATCGGATTCTAATAGGCCATCGAATTCGATATCCAGATTGCATATTTAGACTTTGTGTGGGTCTGTTAGATTAAACGGGACTAAAGTGGATTCGTTTATGAGAATTTTTTGTTAGTGATACCTTGTATCACAACGTTTTCAGGAGATCGATTTGGAAAGTTTGGAGCTTATAGGAAAGCGTTTTCCGGGAAGTTGAGGTTCGGATTGAAGTTGTCGTTAAAATTCATTGTTTCGAATTGGGACTGAAGATTGAGAATTTGAGTGTCCGGTGGTTTTTCTACTGTCAGAGCCGTTTGAGAATGTTGCTGAGAACTATCGGGGATATCAGAGCAGAATTCAGGGTAATCATGTTCATAATTGTCGTAACTTTGAGTCTGAGAGTAATGGAATTCATTACCTGTTCATAATATGAGTATCTTGCTGAGGGTAATCAGATTCATAGAAATTGTTAAACTGATCATTTGTGTAATTGGGAGTGTTATAAAAATCTGACTGGTTAAAGTGATGGGTTTTTTGTTGCTGAATTCTGAAGAAGCTTGAATTAGGTCGAAAGCTGTTGGGAGCATGATTTTGTCCACTAGTTGGGGGTCGATTTTGTTGAAATTTTTGTCTATTCCAGTAAAAGTTGAGTCTCATTTTGTTTGCGGGCTGAGAAAATTGATTAGGTCGAAATTGTTGCAAATTATTGTTGTTAAAATTCGAGTTTGGCTGTTGTTGTCTTTCTCTAGTGAAGCATTCGTTAAACGAATGCCCTGTTCGTTTGCAAAACGAGCATTGCTTTATAAAAGTTGTAGCGTTTGGTCGTTTTTATTGTTGTTGGTTACGTGTCACTTGAAACTTTTGGTTTTCTAAATGACAAAGTTGTATCTCCCGTTTTATTCTAGAAACAGCAGTTATAATGTCGTCAGGGTTGCTGGCACGTACAATTTGCCCTATTTTTGGCTCAAGATCTGTTATAAGGCTGTTCAGAGCCATAGAGTTAATGCGAGAAATTTGTGTCTTTTTCTTTTGTAGTTATATTTTGTTTATTAACGGTCGCCTGCATTTTGGCTTCGTGTGTTTGAAGGCGGGCTGCGAAAGTTAATGGGGACTCATTGGGAAGTTGCCGCATTCTCTGAAGATCTTGAATTAATGCAGACAAATCGCGTGAATCACCAACGTGTGTTTCATCAAGAAGCGTTTTGATGTCGTCCCAAGTTGATGGGTTCCGGGAATTTACAAGTTCGGCGGCACGGCCTCTCAACTTGTCTTTTATGTGAAGGATTAATAAGGCTATTTGATTAGCAACAGCCGTGTTGTGTGTTGTTGTGCAAGAGCTAATAAAAGTGTGAAGGAAAATGGGATTCCCGTCGTATTCAGGAATAATCGCAAATATCTCTGAAATTTTGTGAGGTTCTACCGTTGGGGTTGTGGCACCTTATCTAGTCGTTGCTATTTTGTATTTAGAATACGGTTATTGCACAATATTATAAGATTCAACAACACAAAAACAATAGTAATAGCAGAATGAGAATTCTACTATCAGATTAAAGTATATAAAATGTTACCAAAAAGGGATAATAATAATTTGTTGTGAAAAATGTTTAAAACCTTGTTAATATATTGCGAAATACTTTATCGATATATAGTGTAGGGGAAAGGTAAATTAGTTTAAAAGGAAATCAAAAATCAATAAATCAGTACAAAAATAAATAAATATGCTAAAATAAATTGTCTTTGATTATAGAAATGTTCGATCAGAAATAAAATAAAAATAGTGATTAAGTGTGAATTAAACGTGATTCTTACAGTATTAATCTCGGCATGGACTGTTCTGTGAGGACCGCACTGGTTAGCCTGGCTTGTTCCTGGTGCTGATTTACTCGCAGTTGTGTCTCCAGCTCGAAGGTAGTTGTTCCACAAAGGTTTAGAAACCACCACAACGAGTACGATTTTTTCGTGTTCTTGCCGTGTTAGAACAATCCTAGTGACTGCGCCAATTTTTATATTATTACTAACACAATTAACTTTAAAAAACTTTTTATTTGAAATGCAAAAAGTAATACTTGAAAATAACAATGTTGAAATAAAATATAACTTAATGAATTTAAAACACTTAATGACGCTCGCTGTCGTCGCATGAATTTATAATCTTGGTTTTGCAAGCTAAGCATCAGCAGATTACACGTGCGAGGAAGCCGAGCGTTGTCCGTGGGAATTGCTATATCGTAAAATATGAGATGTAATACGATATTTATGAGAAATGATTATTATATTGTTGCTATGCTGCAAATATTCTAAGTGTGGTTTATGACGGATATAACATATATATACATATAATATATGAGGACGAACTTATTCCTATTTATAAATGTTTTTGAATGCTTTAAAATACTTATAGAGAATTGATATCCGAAAATTACTACAATAAAAAATCAATTGGTTTATCGACTTTCTTTATTATTAATATATCTGGACCATTATTTTAAAGGTAATTTTCAGAGCTACAAGACCTGTGATTTTCACATTTTTTGAGCTTTTTATTTTTGAGATTTTTGAGTTGAAAGGGCTAGGAATAGGTGGTTTAAACACGTACATTAGAACTTATAATGGCTATATCTCGGTTAAGATTCACCGTAAAAATTAAAAAATATATATATTTTCTACAGAAAAAGAACTTTATTTTACTATTTTTGTGTTTTTTGCATAAAATCGATAGTTTTGCAGTTATTAATAAAAAAAATCAGTACAGTTATATGTAAATGGGTAGTGTTGAATTTTCATTAGGACGCAAAATCTCTTAATCCAAGTTCTGATTTTTCCTTAAAAAATAAAGATAATCACTTTTATTTTCAATATAACTGTCATTTTTAGTGCTAAAGAGTTTTGTCAAAGCTCATTTTTAAGATTGTTTCAAGCTCTTTAAAAAAGCTTTTATACATTTTCTTCAAAAATATTATCGTTTTCCCTCTATTTAGCCTTGAAAAGTTTTTAACTGCGATTTTTTTTAAGAAGGCATATCACGATAATTATTGCAGCTATAAATAAAAATTTTAAAAAGAGCAGATTCTTCTTTAATTTAATATAATAATTTTAATTTTATATTTTCCATTTAATTTTATAATTTGCCCCCCCAAAATGAATATTAGGGGTTTCTCCTTATTTTCCAGTAAAGTTCAGGTGAGTGGTTATACCTCCATTTTTTTTTTAATTTTCCAGCTGATGATTTCTGAGATAAGGAGGGGGGGAATGGGTAAACATTTTATATTTTTGTTAATATCTTTTAATTAATTTAATTTTAAAATATGAAAAAAAAATATTTGTTTTCATGATAATGAGCCCTTACATTTGATATATAACATGATGGGTTAGAAACAATTTTAATTTTGTATTTTCCATTTAATTCTGTAATTTGTCCCCAAAATTAAAAGTAGAGATTTCTCCTTATTTTTCCAGTAAACTTCAGGTCAGACCTCTAAATTTTTTCAAAACTTTACGTTTATACTTTCGGGAATAAGGGTGGGGGAATGGGTAAATTTTGGTATATATTCATTAATATCTTTTTAACTATTTTTTTTTAATATGAAAAAAATATATTTGTGTTCCTCAGAATGGGACCTTTCATCTGATGTAACCCTAAACCCAAAACTAGAAAGTGTCAAAATTTTTTACTTTAAGGCGAGAATGTGCAAGTTTCGGATACTTTTCAGAAATGAGAATAGAGCACAAGTATCATTACCTTTATTACATATGAAATTAAATGAAAAATTAATTGTTGGGGCTTTATTAGTACATCTTTCAACAGAATCACATATTTGTAAGTTACAATGCTGCCCTCCTAAGCTGCAACCGTCCTGTCCTATTTGACAGAAAGTAAGATTTTGCCGTAAACATGTTTTCTAAGTGAAAACACATTGCTTTAACTTTATACTATGCTAAACATGTGCTATCTAATCTTAAAATAGTATATTTCACATGCATTGTGCATGTAACGTAATTGTTTACGTCGTGAAGTCCTAAGTGAAACAGTTACATAAATTACTAGGAAATATTGTCTTTATCTGATTTTACAAAATAAGGTAAATATGCTTAGTAAAGTTATAATAAAATATGGGACATAAAGTTTCATTTATAAACATAAACATGCCTTTATTATGTTACGTTCTGACATAAGGCTTGTTCATAGTAGCCAGTTGCCAACGATTTCAATGGTTGGAGAAATTCTACGCGAATCGAGTGTTGGCACAACCATCTGTCGAAATCCTGATTGTTGTAGAAATTTGCAAACCTTTGGAATTATCAGCAACTGGTGTCTCTATGAATAAACATATATGTAATCTCCGAAAAGTGCTTATATTGTTCTACTACACTTTGAATTTACCTAACATAAATAAATTTAGTTAAAAATACCAGGGTATTGCTGTAAATACTATTGTTACCTAAATAATATAGTTTAAATAGCAAAAAAATATACAAAAATATTTGCAATAAATGTTTGTGCTGTGTCTTAATTATTCATCTATCTATACTATTATAAAATTGTAGTTTGTTTGTTTGTTCGGGCATCACATAATAACTACTGAACTGATTTTGCTGAATCTTCTTTTGTTGCAAAGCCTATAGTTTGACTTAAAATCTGGTATACATATTATCATCCTACATTGACAGAAACAATAGATACAGCGAAACAACTTCTACGATTTTGGGTAACACCGAATTACTCTATTGGTGTTTAAGCACTTTTTGGGAAATAACGCCACAATTCACGAAAATTGCTGTATATTTCCAAACGTTTCTGGGTCTAGGTCAGACCACATGGTCAATGGCTAAGAAACTATGAAAAAAGGCACAATTCTAAAATGTAAAAAAATGTTTTTTTTTCCACTGCAAGCACCAAATAGATACGCATTAGCTAAGCTTTTATACAAAATTCGGAATATGCCAAAGTAACTAAAATGTTTCCATTAAAAAAAAAATAACTGATACATCAAACGTAATTTTAGACAGTGTTCCATATATAGGATAAGTGAAACATAGAGCAGAGTAGAAATACAATAAGTAGTTGCATATATACAAAGTGGTTGAAATAAGGGGTAGTGGAATTAGTTACATGTGGTTGTTCAAAAACGAATGAATAGAAAAAAATATTTATAAAGCATTGATAACAAAATTTTATATTGTTTGGCTCATAAGTAGTTACAAATACAATGTGGTTGAACTAAGGGTAGTATAGAATTATAGTTATACAGGGTAGAAAAAAATAGAGAAAATGTGTTATGTAAGCAGGATATTTGATTTTGTTCTTGAATTATTATAGTTATGAAATAGGTTGAAAAAAATGTTGGAACCAATTTATACAGTGTGGTAGAAATATAAGATGGACCGGAATTATAGTTTATAGGGTGGTTAAAAAAATTAGTTTATATCCACAAGTAGTTGCATGATTGTTGAAATATATCGAAAAATACAGATTAGTTAAGTACTTGAAAATCAAGGTGTAGTATCTAAGAACAGTTTGTGGAATTGTCCGAAACATTAGTTGCCTGTATTTGTCAGAAACCTTTGTGAGGATAGAAAAACCCAAATGAATATCCAAAATAACTAGTTGCCTCCTCAACCATTTAGAAACTACTTAAGAATACTGAAAATTAATAAAATAAACAAGTGGTTTTATTTCATGTTTTATCTTCTTTTAGCAATTAAAATTAAAACACTGTACCGTCGCGTAAATGAAACCACCAAGTAAAAGTTGATCACTGACCTTGTAAGTCGAAGCCCTGCAGGTGGTGTTTTCTTGGTTCTTCTCTCTTCAGAGGCTAGCCCCGCAGCAGCAGGAACTGATTTAGAGCTTCGTCTGGACGACACGTTACACAAAAAATAGCGACGTAGTGTTTATTGATTGAGCAAGCAAAAATGCGGGTTTAACAACAAATGATGCGCTTTTGTAAACACAAAAGAAACAAAATGAAAGCGGTTTAGCGGTTGTTACGACTTGAACTATAACTCGCGAACTTAAGACGGAATCAAAAAGAGTAAGTTACCGACCTCGACGGTGGGCATAACACAAATCACTAGTTCTTTTTGTTTGTAGAGACAAAAAAAATGTACAAATTTAAATTAGCATTAGCGCGACGGAGAGTTTCCGAAAAAGGTGCAAAAGTTTAATTGAATAATTCAATCAACTTTAAAAACTAAAAACAAACAAGTTGTGGGGACGCAACATCCTGCCGGCCTTGAAATACTAATTTCAAAACTAAGGGTCCACTGGCAGTGGACAGAGCTTTACAAGAGGTCGCTTCAAAGTACCACTTGCAGTTCTAACTGTAGCAACGCGTACAACACCATCAACTCCAGGATGTACGTCATTAACGCGCCCTAATGGCCAATTCAAAGGAGGGGAAGTGTCTTGCTTCAAAATAACAAGAGAACCTGGCTTAACAACCTCCGAGCAGTCCATTTGCTCCGTTGATGAAAAGTATGTAAATATTCTTGCGACCAACGTTTCCAGAATGCCCGATGCAAACGACGCAGTAACTGCTATCTGTTGAGACGATTAAATGGGACAGATAAGAAATCAGATTCAGGAGGTGCTGTTAAAGGTTCCATTGTAAGAAACATCCTAGGACTCAAGGCGGTAAGATCCGATGGATCGTTGCTACAAGGGGTTATAAGTCACGAGTTTAAAACTGCTTCGACCTGCGCAAATATAGTAGAAAGTTCTTCGTAGGTTAGGATTTGATCCCAATGACACGTCTTAAATGAGCTTAAACGGATTTAATTCCAGAATTATTCAAAGTGAGGAGCCGAAAGGGGATTGAAATGCCAAGAAATGGTTTCTCGTGCAGCAGTAGCTCGAAAAGCTTTCAAGATCTGCTTGTGAGCACACACAACATTAGTACCACAATCACTATAGATATGGCTACATCGGCCACGACGTGCAATGAAGCGTCGCAAAGCTGCCAAGAACGCATCAGCAGACAAATCTGACACAAGTTCTAGATGAACAGCTTTGGTTGCAAAGCACTTAAACAGGCACAGATTAGCCTTTAAAGTTTTAGACCCTCTAGTTTTAGCCACGGTTATAGTGAAGGGACCAGCAAAATCTAATCCAACATGAAAAAAGGATTTTAATTGTGAAACGCGGGAAATGGGCAAATTTCCCATGAAGGGTTGATAAGCAGAAGGATTAAGCTTCCAACAAGAAACACATTTAGAAATGACACTACGAATTACTTTCTTTGTGAATAAAATCCAAAATCGTTGCTGCAAAAGAAATTGAACAGTTTGGATTCCTGCGTGAAGATTGGTGACATGACAATCTTCGACAATTAGATTAGTCGAACGACGTTTACTTGGTAGCAGTGCGGGAAATTTAGTATCAAACGGCAATGGAGCATTAGCCAATCTACTTACCAACTCAACCAAGAGTTCCAGCAAGAAACAACGAAAGTTTACGAAGCGATTTGGGCAAAGTTTTCGTTCTCGAAGAAGGGAAGCCTGATATAACTCAGCAGCCAAAAAAGATTCAGAGTCCCTACGGTCTGGATTGCGAGCGTTATCAACAAAGCGACAATATGAGCTATAATGCGGGTAATGCGATTAACAGAAGAATATTCTTCTAACAAAGTATCAAATAAATTTGGTAACTTGAAGCGCCACTATACGGGCTTCAGTCATAACTAGCGGTGCCATGCTTGAGTCTGAGCAACCATGTGGCCTTTCCACCAAAGTGTATTGCCTAATAACTCTGATAGCAAAGTGCCGCGGGAATCCAAGTCAGCGAGGTTGTCACAAGATTGAATGTAAAACCAATGCGAAGAAGGAAATTTTTCCTGAATGTAAGCAACTCGATTACTGACAAATGTCTTCCAACGGTGCGGGGAAGAACTAAGCCATGAAAGGACTACCGTGGAATCTGACCAGCAACGAATTACCTTGAACAACAATCGACCATTGAATTGCTCATAAACATAATGAGCCAATTTAGCGGTAAGAACTGAAGCACACAGTTCCAATCTAGGAAGTGACAACAGTTTTCAAAAGGGCAACTTTCGATTTAGACGGCACAAAAAAACTTTGACGAAATCCAGATGCGGTTTCGAACACAAAATAAATAACAGCGGCATAACCTTTCTCAGAAGCATCACCAAATGCGTGAAGTTCACAACTATAAAAATTTTCTATAGCAAGCAGGCGAGGCAAAACTAAATTTTGCAAGGAAGGAAGATCCCCTATGAATTTCGACCACAACGAAACATTGTTAGCAGGCGGGGTTTCATCCCAAGACAATTTCGAACTCCATAATCTTTGAATCAAGTGTTTAACCAGAAACGTTACAGCTGAGATAAATCCTAATGGATCAAAGATTCTGGCCAAAGTGGACTGAAGTATGCGTTTAGTACAAGAGTTATCAACATGTGGTAGACTAGTAAAGAAAAAAGAGTCAGATGGTGGATTCCAATGCAAACCTAAAACTTTTAAGGGATTATCAGATTCCCTGAGGAACATTTGTCGATGAATCCGACAAATATTCCTCAGGGAGGCAACAATCGTGAATCAATACTGGACCATGTGTGAAGCTCAAATCCTCCTCGTCTTAAGAGTTCAATAATTTCTAACTGCAATGTTTGAGCCTTTTCAAATGATGAACTTCGAGCAATGATATCATCTACGTATGTGGATGATCGAACGTTAGCGGCTGATGATGGCAAAGAGCTTTCTTCTTCATCAGCCAACTGATTTAAAGTGCGGATGGCCAAAAAGGGTGCGGATGGAAACTCCATACGTGACAGTCCTTAGCCTATACTGTATCTTGCGGAGAAAAACGATCTTGCTGTAATGTTCTGGGGCAATCAAATTGCATGATGGCAGATAAGGATGGAATCGAAAATTCAACAGAGTAGCGATAATGTCTTGCTGCAACTTGGGACCGATAAGCAAACAATCATTCAAAGATAACCAATGAGGTATCTTAGCGGATGCATTAAACACTACACGAAGTCCGTTGAGTTGAATCGAAGCGGGCATAGGTCGAAAGCCAAGGCGTTTCACAGCCTTGCTCGCAATGAATGATGTCATGCTGCCAGAATCTAGCAGACATCGCAAAGTTTGATAAGAACCGTGCTTATCTAATACCTCAACTAAAGCGGTAGACAATAACACATTTGAATTGTATGACAAAAGTGAACTATGACAGGAAGACTACGGTAGAGAAGTTTCGGGACTTTCAACAGCATTAATGGTACTGGATCCACCAGATGTGGAAGCCAGGTGTGCTGGGGGGAGCTTTAGATTCAGACCGAATGCCTGAATCACCACGATTTACAAAATGAAGCAATGTGTGATGGAGTTGTTTGCAGTTGCGGATAAGATAAGTGGATAAAGATTTTCAGCGACTCGACTGATGAGAATCGCCTAAGCAATTAAAAAAAGTCTAAAATCTTTAACAAACTTAACTCGCGCGGATACTGATTTGTTCACAATTCAGAACATTTGTAAATCGCATGATTGAATTTACAACCTAAACAATTTCTATTCCTAGTGACAAACAACGATGTAGTGAAACGGGAAGAATGTTGCTTTGGATTCAATGGTAGCTTTTTGTCAACACTTCGCTTTGCCTTGCGGGAAAATTCAACATGTTTAAAGGCATCGCAATGCCTCGACAAAAAATCAACAACTTCCGAGCGGATGGGAAAGTCATCTTGAGCGGTCACAGTACCATGGTAAAGTTCAAATTTAGCGGCTAAATTCTTTGGAACTCGTTTCAACATCATCTGAACGATACAAAAATCCCACTGATTTACTGGTAAACCCAAATTCTTCCAAATTATCTCTGAAGTCATCCAATAACTTCCGAACCTCTGAAGGGCTATCTAAAGTTAATTGGGGGAATTGTTCTAAAGCTGACAAATGAGACTCCGTGATGAAACGAGTTCGGTTGAATTTTTTCAAAAGTATTTCATAAGCGCTCAAGTAATGGTTTTGTGTTAGTTTAAAATTCTTAATAGCCTCAAAAGCAGGCCCTTTTAAAGCTAACTGCAAATATTTGAACTTCTGCATAGCACTGAGTTTTTCATTATGTTGAATTAATGAATCAAACAAATCAATAAAAGTACCAAATTCCAATATGTCTCCACTAAATGAAGGCAAATCAATTCGCAGCAAAGCAACACTTTCCTGTTCCCGAGCTATATTTTGTGGCTTAGAATTCTACGCTTTCAGTTTAGCAAAAATAGACCTAATTGAATAAAACAATTTTTCAAATTTATTGCGAATGTCATCGTCAAAGTGAAAATCATCGTGGGCATCTGACATCAAACCTACAGACGAATTGTGATGTTTAAAAAATTCTGAATGAATTGAATCAACCATATCAATCATGCAAAAAAACAATTCAACGTCGTCACCTCTTAAGGCTTTCTTGGCAGCAAGATAAATATCTTCTAATCTTTTAAACTCCGATTGTCGATGATTTTTCAATTTACGTAAATTTTCAGCGGTTTTTGACATCTTAACAATAGATTAAAATCACTGTAACACCACGCAACAGTTTATTTACGTAATCAATTACTAAAGCTACCATCGACTTAGTACACATGTATAACTCATAAATCACATTTAGCACATTTTAAACAAACTTTAATTTTTTTTTTCATTGCTGATTTAATAAGCTTTCGACCAGATTCGATACAAGGCATTGGAAAACTAAAAAAGTCATATAAATTCTCCCAAAATGATTTACTGTAGGTATAGCTCAGTCATATGCCATGACATTAATGCTTTTTGGTCCAATTATTATTGATAAAATTTAATATATGTACAGGGCTTTCATTTCGAAACTAGCCACCCAAAAAACTTTTAAAATGTATTTAAAAGAAAAAGACAAAAAAAAACACTTTATATATATATTTACTGGGGGGGGCACATTTTACACGTATCGGCCTTTCTGCTGTTTCAACTCCTAAGCGGGGGTGAATATCACTTCTAAAAGTTTAAATACAAAGGGGTATCATGTGACACCTCTTTTTAAATGTAACTTTTTTGTCAATCTGTTGATTGATGATCAGATTATTTTTTTACAGAGTAATGCGATTTTAAACTTTCAAATTAAAATAATTATTATTGACATTATCCGACTTGACCAAACAATGTATGGCATCACACTCCCTCTAAGGCACGCTATGATTGCCTTTAAGGGAAAATTCACTAAACCCAAGATATCCTAGATATTAAAAGGGTTTGCTCTGTGGGAGCACTTGCCAGGTTTTCAGGCCCGTGGTTGGAGTCGTGGCGGCAGTTCCCCATGAATTTCCTGACCGTCCGGGCTGTTCCTAACAGGACGGCTTTTTGCATTTGTTTGTAAAGATGTTCGTCCAGACCGACGTATTTTAAATTGTTTAATAGATGTTTTGGGACTAGTCCTGTCGTTGACATAACAATTGGTACCGTTCGTGTGTTGGTCATGTCCCACTGAGTCTTTATTTGAAATTCCAAATCTCTATATTTGGTTATTTTCTCAGCCTGCTTGGTATTTATATTATTGTTATTAGGAATTGATATGTCAATTAAAGTTGTTTTCCGAGATAGTTTATCTACCAAAACTATATCTGGTCTATTGTGAGCAACAGTTCGATCGGTCAGTATCGTGCGGTCCCAGTACAGCTTGTAGTTGTTATTTTCTAAAACAAATTATGGTTTGTATTTATAGTATGGTAATTTTACCGACTGTGATAATTCAAGTTTCAGTGCTAGTTCCTGCTGAAGTATTTTTGCCACAGCATCCTGTCGTGTATTCGTGATATGCTGGATAGATTCAGATGTTTGGCAACCGTACCTGCATGTGTCGTTGTTAATAGAAGGGTCTTTAACGATGTACTTTAGGTAGTTCTTAGTTGGAATCACTTGAGCTTGGATTGTCAATATAAAGCCTTCCGTTTCAGGAAACATATGACCAGAGATCAACCAGTAGTTCAACGCTGCACTGTCGACATAATCTTGGTTGACGTCATTTATATGTCTTCCATGAAGGGGCTTCTCTTTCCATTTCAGCAGTTTCTGATCTGTGGTCTGTTGGTGTAATTGGACATGTTGTTCTGTCAACCTGGCACATGACTCTGTGTAGATCAGAAAATTCTGCGAGTTTCTGGAAATGACTACGCAAAATAGAAAATTGTTGATCTAATAATTTGCTTAGATCTGTCAATCCTCTTCCTCCTTCATACCGTGGCAAAGTTGTACGTTCGACAGAGCTCTTTGGATGGTGCTCTTGAGCTTTTGTTAGTAAAACTCGAACTTTTCGTTGTAATTGTTCAATGTCAGTCTTGCACCAATTAACTATACCGAAAGAGTAACTGAGCACTGAACACGCATAGGTGTTAATAGCCTGAAACAGATTTTAACTGTTTAGTTTGGTTTTCAACAGTTGTCTTACCCTTCTATAGAACTCTGCTGTTAGGTCCTTTTTCATACTCAAGTGATTAATACGTTGAGCGTGCTTTATTCCAAGGTATTTATAAGTATGACCTTCCCCCATAGATTCAATTGAGGTGCCATTTTCCAGTTCGAAGTGTCCCTGCTGTATTTTGCCTTTAACTATAACTTTAATAATTCGGCATTTGTCTAGGCCAAATTTCGTATGGATGTCACTAGAGAACCCTTCTACTATTTTAAGCATATCATGCAGCTGTTGTTTCGTAGCTGCCATCAACTTTAAGTCGTCCATGTATAACAAATAGTTTATCTTTGTTTTGTGTTTGAGACTGAACCCAAAATTAGTCGAGTTCAGTTTGTTTGAGAGAGGGTTCATGGCAAGTCATCACCACAGCGGGCTAAGAGAGTCTCCCTGGAATATACCCCTTCTGATTGGAATGGTCTTGTGTGGGTGGGTAATTACGTCATTTATAAGGGCTGTTAGTGTTTCGTGGGTTGCGTACAGTTTCTTTATCCAGTAATTTTGTACACCATCTGGTCCTGGTGCTTTCCAGTTATGGAGGTGCTTCATTATGTTGAATGTGTCTTCCATTGTAAATGGTTGGTGTTGCATGGCCTCACAGTTCTGAGATGCAGCCTCCTCCTCATTAGTCCAGCTGGCTCTGGAGTTATAGCAGATAGTTCCTCGATGTATGTTTTACTGGGGTAACTAGGGGCTTCATTATTATTGTTGTTGTTAAGTTTTCTATAAAACCCTTTTTCTGATTGTCGGAAGAGAGTGTTGTCTAGTTTCCGTTGGTTACTGGCACAACGTTATAAGTTTGTATAAGGTTGGGAGGCAAGTGATTGGTCGGTACTTTGCTGGGTCCTGTGTACATAGGTTATCCTTTGGTAAGAGGTATGTAGCACCATGCGTAAGGAAACTAGGCATCTTGTGTGGATGGATAATTATGTCATTAATAAGTTCTCGTGGGTGGCGTAAAGTTTCTTTATCCAGTAATTCTGCTCACCATCTGATCCTGGTGCTTTCTAGTTATGGAGGTGTTTCATTATGTTGGACGTGTCTTCCGTTCTAAATGGTTGGTGATGCATGTTATCACAATTCTGAATTGCAGCATCCTTATTAATCCGGCTTGCTCTGGAGTTATGGGAAACTGTTGTGGAAAGTTGTGTTTTCCAGAATTGCTCGATGGCCGTTCTACTGGGATAACTAGGAGTTTCATTATTATTGATGTTGTTGAGTTTTGTATAAAACCCTTTTTCTGATTTTCGGAATAGTGCGTTGTCTAGTTTCCGTTGGTTACTGGATTTGTACCTTCTCAATCGACTTGTGTAGATGGAGACCTTTTGTCGTAGACTGTCCAGATACTGCTGAGATGTGATGTTTTCTCTATCCCACTGGGAGTGTATTCGGTTATTGTCCATGATACATTGACAAACCTTTCTATTCTGTTGTTTCTGACTCCTCGTTGGTACTCGGTCAGTCTTCCAACGTCTTTCCGAAGAGAATTGATTTTCCCTTCAAATTTTCTTTGCCAAGGTGGTATTCGCGGTGTTTGCCTAAATTGGGGAGGGTCTTGCTTTGGTCTTACTGCGACCCCAATTGTTCTGCAGATGGAAGTTGCAGCACAGTAGATGATTGTGTGTAGCGGCTCTAACGTATTAGCACCTAAAACATAGTTTGGCAAGATAAATTTGATCATAGCCTGCAAGACGATACCCAGTTTCTTAGAAGATCTTAGTTTGGGAAGAGCTGGTCTAGTCAGTGGATCTGTTCCATTATACTCTCTAAAAGCTCCTTCCATTTCTGCTTGTATCTTCTCAAGCAGGTCAGCGTTGGTTGGCTGTTCTTGTTGTAGTTCTTGAGTCTCGTCCGCTCTTTGTGCCAAAGGTGTTTCAGGCTCTGGATCGATTGTATTTCGACCAAATAGTTCGCGCTCCACTTCGCTCTTTATTCTATCCAGTTGTTCAGGCGAAATAATGCCATTTCTCAAGATGACCCGATGTTGATCTGCGAATCTCTGTTCAGTAACTTGAAGCTCTGAGTACTCACGACAGAACTCTGATAAAGTATTTGGCAATATCCAGTCTGTCCTGGCCAAGGTTCGTAATTCTGTAAAACGTGGGCATTATAAATTCATTCACGGCGCCAGCCAATTTCATGCGCTGTCTTTTCAGTCCCGCTTGAATGAGCTCTGGCTGTTGATCCTGCGCAACACTTTCTGCGGGTGGAGTTCTCGTTTGACTCCGTTGGTGATGGTCACGTTGTTGTTGTGACTGTATTGGTGAGTGTTGTGGTTCTTCTGGTTCTTGGGCTGTAGCTCTTTGGACGGCAGGGACCCGCCTCCTCAGCACCCTGCCACCGACGCCCCGCATGCTGTCATATCCAGCGCCGGCTCCATGCCCTGGCGATCCCCAGGCAGCGGCTCTTTTCCGATGCATCTACCCCGTAGCTCCATTTTCATGGGTGGTGTCACCAATTGACCCTGGTGACCCAGGTAACTCGGACCCTTGGGGTTGTCAATTCCCAGATGTCATGATTTAAACCAGAACATCCCGTGCGGGTTGTGGAGAAGGAAGGAAAGCTAGGTAGTAGGTCAGCGGACAGCTGCCCCTTTAGTCGCCTCATACGACAGGCGGTGGATACCGTGGTGCTATTCTAACCCGGCCACCACACTGTTATTAATATTGTATTAGCGTTAGAATTACCTTGTACTTAAATTAGACAATGGTAAAGTCGCAGCTCGAATTCTTCCCGTACTTTTTGAAGCGTCTCTGGTTTAATCCGTTCACACTCCTTCACTATTGTACACGTCTAACTTCAGGAATATCGCACGATTGAGTTTTATACACCTCAGTATTTGGATGTCCCCATAAACAAAGAGACCAATAATTTTATTTCCGTGAATTCCGACCCATATGTTGATTTTCTGCGGATGTTGGTTGTACTCTTCCCGAACAACTTGTGGATTGGTATTGTCCCATTATCTACAATTATGTTTACTGAAACATCCATTAAAAAAAGCTGCTTCGTCAGAATAACAAATATTTTTAATAAAATTAGAGTGTGCATTTGCTCTTTGAGTCATCTAACCTTCTGTCATAATCATCCTCAGCAAGCTGTTAGAAAAGCTGTATTTTGTAGGGAAAGAATTTATTTAGGCGTAAAGTTTTATGCACAGAGCCGACGGAAATATTTGTTAACCTGGAGACTTTTGGTATTGATGTTTGAGGATCCATGGCAAAATGACCTAAAATCTCAACCTGTGCAACTTCAGTTAATACCCTACGATTCTTGACAATTCAATTGCATTCTTGAAGTTTATGAACTAAATCCAACACATACCGATGGCCAATATTTTTATCGGGATGTCTCTAATGAAACACATCAGCAGTTCTGCGTGCACAGCATTGTTCTTCCTCATAAATAAATCTTATCTCAAGGATAAAAGATATGAACGCTAAGAGCATAAAGCGCTACACTTTGGAAGTCTTTGCCTTGATGACGATTGTAATAAGAACGGTTCTAATATCAACTTAACAAGCCCTCGACAGCACAATAACTAAATCAAACTTTTAAACACAGTAATAATTATTTATTTTAACAAAAATAATATTTAATTAAAACATAACCTGCGGGAATTTTTTGCAAAACTTTCAACCACTTTATCATTAAAATTTTTTAGGTTTTTATTTATTATAGCTCAGTGTACACTCATCACGGCCAGACCATTAGGGCCATGGTGCTTCTTAGCCATGTTTTTATTCTTCTGAGACTGTTAAAGGATCGCTCTACTGTACAGGTCGTGCATGGTAAAGCGATCAAAATTTTCAACGCTTTTTCCGTTTCGGGAAAGAACGAATTTGTTTCTTTTAGGACATCAACAACTGTTAGATTTGTTAGATTAAGCCTATCTTGCCACAATTGCTGCCAAAGTTCAATTTCATTCATTATGTTCGGTAAATCATAAAACTGGGCAATAGATTCACAAGTTTGTTTCAGATTTTCAGTTGTCATCTTTTGCATCTGCTCCGGGTGTAACTTAGATAATGCGAATGATGGCGTGTTTTCTTCAGCAAAACGTACTTCAAGGGAGGTGATAATTGAATCCAAGTATAGTATTACTGAAGACCTCTTCCAGTATTCTGCTGGATGATTGCTTCTATGACGTTGTTTCCCCGTAATACGCGGCATTGATGTAATGTCCTCCTCCAGTCCGACTTTCTCCGCAACAGCAGTAGCTTCCTTTATAATTTCGTCTGTCACTTTTTCCGGATTTTCACCGTGGTTTTTAATTAAAAGTAAAATCCTTTTAACGTGTTTCGAGGCTTTGACCACGTCCAAAGCTACAGATTGGAGTACGTTGACAACGTGTTCCATCAAAGCCGAGTATTTGCCTACCAACATAATCCCGAGAATGAAAAAAATTCTGGAAGTTAAAGGCACTTTTCCGAGTTGCACTATTTCCTTCCTGGGATAATGTTTGTAAGGCTTCCAGAATTACTGGAAGATTTTCTTTAAAAACTCTGATGGTTTTGTGTTTCTCACTCCATCTTGTCTCGCAAAGTCTGGAAATATTAGGTATTAACTTGGTCCTCAAAACTGATTCCCGAAAAAAATCGTCGAACAACCATCAAAACCAAAACCAACACATTTATATTCTTATTATATATATTCTTCTTTAGCCAAAAATTCATCTATGCTATGTGCAATCGATTTCGCATCCAAATCTTTTAGCTCAATGAATCCGACAAACATTTCTTGGACTTCCTGTGTTTCTTCATCAAAATATCGAACCCAATCGATAGTTGTTCAGTGTCAGAATATCAGGTTTTTCGTCTGCTAGCACACGATATGCTGTTGCTTCTTTCACTTTTTTCATAATATCAGCCTTAATAACGCTCCCACAAATACCAATAATTTCATTTTGAATATCCATTGAACGGTAGCTTGCATTCTTTTTCCCTTGCTCAATGTGTTTCTTTAAAATCAAATCTCCCGCATCAATTCGCAGCCTGTATAAATCCTCGAGAATACTTTCACCGTAATGTTTACCTCTCAGTGCTAAATCGTGTGACCCGCAAAACGTAATGCAGGAAATAATAGATTTTCTATTTTTGCGATTTTTTGTTCAGTTGCAAATCGACAGGCACACTTTCGAGAAAAGATTTAGCAGCTTTCAATGCCTCCTTATAGAAGTGGGTTTCAATGTGCTTTTTGCACTGCTCGTGAATATCTTTGAACTTATAAAAGGGCCTTATAGTAAATGATCCCAATATGCCTCTAAATGAATTTGGATTTGGTGGGAACAACGTACAATATTTACAAAATGCTCCTTTTTGGCGCCTGGAATATACCAATCATGGAGAGTATGTTTCCAACCAAGAATAATTAAATTTTCTTTAAATGTTTTGTATCTTCCGGAAAGTTATAGGTCGCGGAAGGGGACCAACAATTTTCAATCAATTCCTTCTTTTCGGTTGATAACATGTGTGTCCGTCCAACATATCGCCCGATATCATTTTCATTGCAGTCATGTGAGTCATCCATCAATGAATCAGGATTCGGCGCCAGATATCTAGATGAACTTGGTCTAGGTAGTTCCTGCGGCTGAATATAACCTGTTGTGGTTGTGGTGACCGATGAAGACACATGCGATATTGTCGTTACTTTGTCCTGTTCATCGCTGTCGCTACTTGATCCATCAGTTTTTTTTTTTCGTTTCAAACTTCCTGCAAAACAAAACGCTTTAATAAAACTTTATGTAATTAATTAAATTTTTACGGGAGAGCAGTTTTGTTCATTTACTCGTAGATATTAAAATAAATACTCAGTTATATTTTTTAGCTTTATTTATATCAAGAATCTGTTTTAATTTGTATTTAATTAAACCACAAATATAATTTATGTTTTGTTTTCATAATTAATTACTGAAAACGAAACCACTGTTTAGTTAACGTTAAATTCATAGAGGTTGAATCAATAAACTCGTTTTTAATAAAATACCAAAAAACTTTCTGATATCCATTTTGACAAAATGATGAATGGAGGCACACTCAGGGAGATCTTATTATTTAATCAATATTGACTAACACAGGCAAGCCGGTAGTCTTATATTCGCTTTCCAATTCGCTTGTATAGCTTGTTTCATTGATCGCTTCCAATTAAAAAGTGACTCGCTCGCAGCTGCTCACGTCTTTATATACCCAAATGCTCAAACGAACATCATACTAGAATGTACGGTAACATTCTAACTGGTCTTGGTCTAGTAACTGCTACCAAATTTCAGAGTTCATTGAACAAGTGCAATCTAACGTCGAGGAGCAAAACTAGGTTTTACAAGGATTATAGTCCATTTATTTAACTGTAGGTGTTTCTTATGAACACATACAGATGGCATTGTCCACAAAACCAATTAAAATTGTATGTTCGTTGTAACAATAACTTCTAATTTATTTAGGTATGCCTGTCGCATACAAATTATACAACACTAACATGAATGCGGGTGAACGGCTGTCGTAGAAAGAAATGCAATGTACACATGTACACACACACACACCATAACTACCTACATATTTTTACACTGTTTAATGGGCTTGCGTTTTGGCAAATCTCATATAGTCATGATGATTTTAAAAACGGATGTCAAAATCTTAATGTTATTCTGAATATTTCAATACTTTCTACATTATACATTAAACCTTGTGAATTTATTTACGTTTTGTCATGCGAGGCGGAATTTTTTAATAGGTAAGGAAGTCAGTTGCTCGCACTTTGTTCGCTTTGCTGCTAGCTACATTTGATCTGCCCCCCCCCCTAGAGATCTAAAGTACCCCGGGGGGGGGGGGGCAACTGCCCCTCTTTGGCGACGCCCTTGTTTGGACCGCGTCATTTTTTCGAATTTAGAAGTGATATTCACCTCTGCTTAGGGGTTGGAACTGCAAGGTGACCGATACGTCTAAAATGTGTCTTCCCGTAAACATTAATTAACGAGTTTTTTTTGTCTTTTTCTTTTAAAGATATTTTAATAGTTATTTTGGGGGGCTATTTTGAAATGAAAGCCCTGTATGTTAATTAAAATCGTTGTTTTGTTATTTTACTTTACTACTAAAAGTAAATTAATAAATTACATTGATATTATCGTATTCACAGTTTAAACATGTTTAAATGTCCAAAAAACATAGCGGACGTTGACGCATATGCATAGAATTTTCAGTTATGAAAAGGTCTATATGTAACGATTGAAACATTGCAAAGTCCCATTATGAAAGTATTTCTAGAAACTTTCCTGCTCTGAAAAAAATACAATTCTCTGTTATGAACAAGTAACATTCGTTATTAAAACATTAACTTATTTACCTAAAACATAGTTTTATTTAGGTACATCTTAAATGTACTTTTAATTCGTCATATTTCGCTTGTTTGATAGGGTAAAAGTTGGTTTTATCTGTTTTCCCAAAAAAAAACCCGGTACATCATGTATTTCATAATTTCTCCCGTTTTTATTTCTAAATGAAATCTAAATTAATTATTAATAAAGTGAAACTTGCACCCAAAATTGCTGACTAGAATACTCATTCTTTTAATGATTTACCAATTCGTCCCAATACGGGACGAATTATTTGTCAATTTTTCTCGGGACCACAAAAATTATTGAAATATTTGATCATTTAATGCTCTATTTACATTTTTAAGGGATCTTACAGCCAAGCGTACTGTTAGAAAGCCGATTATTGCGAAAATTGCACTCCCAGTAATGCTTACCATGCAAACAACAGCGGCTGCAAGTGTTGCAGCAGAGAGTGGAATGTTTGCAGTAGCGGGTGCAAGGGCTGCAGTAACAAGTGTAAGAGCTGCATTAGCGGGTGCAGGGGTTGCAGTAGCGGCTTCAACTGTTACAGGAGTGGCTACAGGTGTCGCTGGAGTGGCGGCAGGTGTTGCAGCTGTCGGTAAGATACTAAACGAAAAAGATTGCGTTTCCCCAGCCCTCCATATCGTCAATCAAAAACAGAAATACATAGAAATTTTGTAACAGCATAATTGAATGTTGTTCAAGCCGCAATCACGAGTTATCAATATGTCCAATGGGGGGGGGTAAATATTTCTCCAGCCCCTCAATTATGGAATCAATAATTTGACAACACTATCTGAATCCTTTAATTTTGTACAATTTTGTAATGGCAATGACAATTTTCCAAGGGGTAGTGGGAAATTATATGAATCGTGCAAATTTTTCAAAACATTTTAATTCGCTAAGCGCTTTCGACTATTAATAAATAAATAATTGCTTTATTGTCCAACAGTCTCCCATTTACAGGACGAAATACAACATTGCGGTAATAACTATTGGATTTAGGGTACAACTAAAAATATCACAATAATTGCATATATTATTAAAATTATTGCACATAACATAAACTGGTGATTTCAACAAAATGTTTGTTCTGGCTCTTGGTGGCCTTAGTGCTAGGTGTTTCCTTGAGTGAAACGTAGGTACATTAAAATTAATTTTATTTAACAAAAAAAAAAAAAATTTGTTGATAACATTACAACAGCTGTAAATAAAATATGCCCTGTAAATAAAATTAAATTAAATGAAAAACCGTGGATATGTAGGCGGGTTGTACAAGCCCAAAAATCACGTGATATTGCGTACAAACGATTTAAATTTACGAAATCTGTACAAGACTGGAATGATTATAAGAATAAAAGAAATATTGCAGTAGCAACGCTACGACAAGAAAAGAAAATATATTATGAAGGGAGAATCGACAAATCGAAAGGAGATACTAGAAAGATGTGGCAGACAATTAAACAATTAATTGGCCAACAAAAAGAAAACCTGGCGGCGGAAAAAATAATTTTTGCCGGCTATTATGGATCTATCGAAGACAATTTTAATAACTATTATAGCGACAGTATTCGTGAAATTGCCCTCAGCATCCAGGACAGCATCAGGACAGGACGAAGATGAAGGTCAAGCAGACCAACCTCAGTTAACGAGATTTGAAGAGATATCGTTCAATAAATGCAAAAATTAGTGCAGAAACTAAAAAATAAAGGTTCCAGTGATGCGTGTATGAGTGTTAAGGTATTGAAAGCTATTTTTAGTGTTATCGGGTATCCCCTCTTATATCTTATTAACACAGTATTATCTAATATATATAGCAATATATCCGTCTGCACTTAAAATCAGTGTAATAGTGCCAATTGCTAAGGTACCGCGACCAGTATTGCCGGAGCAATGTAGACCGATAAACCTTTTGCCAACTGTTGACAAAATTATTGAAATTGTATTAAGAGACCAACTAACGCTATTCTTCGAGAAAAACAATATTCTATATGAAGGACAATCGGGTTTTCGAGACAAACATTCATGCGAAACAGCACTGCAATTTGTCTGTGCTAAATGGAAAAATGACATAAATATGGGTAAAACGGTTTTGAGTGTTTTTGTGGATTTAAAACGTGCTTTTGAAACAATTGATAGGAATCTGTTAATTTTGAAGTTAGAAAAACTTGGGGTAACATCACAAGCCTTAAAGCTGATCCACAATTACTCAGGGCCGCTTTCACCAAACTAAAATAAACAATAACCTATCCGGTATTATTGAGTGTCACCTTGGAATCCACAAGGAAGTGTCTTGGGTCCTTTATATTATTGCATATATAAATGATGTACAGAAAGTGTTGAAGAATTCTTTTGTAAGTCTATTTGCTGATGATACACTTATATCAATTGCCGATAGTGATCCAGAGAGGGCTGCTAGAGTGTTAAATAGTGAACTGGGAATCTTAAATGATTGGCTATGTGTTAATAAGCTTAAATGAACAGCAATAAAACTAAGTGGATGGTATTAGGAACTAAATCAAATTGCAAAAGCTTTAATGAACAAAACTTGTAATTAAAATAAATGGTATTGAAATTGAGCAAGTATATAATATAATGTATTTAGGCGTTATGTTGGATCCTCAGTTGACACTTAACAATCATGCAGACTACTTATGTAGGAAACTAGGCATAGGGTTTTTTAGAAGAAAGCTTTTAGTTTGTCTCACTGGTGTAGAATGCTCATTTACAATACTATTATAAAACCTCATTTTAGTTACTGCGCAACATTATTACTCTCTTGCAATCAAGAACAAATAAAAGGCTCCAAATTTTGCAAAATAAATCTATGAGAATAGTACTAAAATGTAGTATATATACATCAGTAAACAGCATGTTACACTGTCTCAATGGCTTCAGTAGAACAGAGTATTAAAAGGGCCAACTTAGTTCTGATTTACAAAATGATGCATTCTCAAACAAATATCTCAGTAGCTTATTAGTTAAAAGACATGAACTACATGCGCGAACATTAAGATCAAACGAAAATTTTAATATAAAGTTCACTGATAAAACATTTCTAAGGGGATCTCTTTTAATTAATGGTATAAGTCTTTTTAATGCTCTGCCAGAAGAACTTAAAAACTGTAATAATGTACAAAATTTTAATAGAAATGTTTGTAGATATTTAATAAGAAATTGTGATAAATAACATAATCTATGTATGAGTTATGTGTATCTGATGTAGTTTATGTTTTGTAAATATTTAGTAAGAAATTGTGATTAACTTATGATTAAAAAAAAACAGTGATAAGTAACGAAATGTATTATATTGTTAGCAAAAATGCTAAATAAAGATATTCATTCATTCATTCAATTCCGAACAGTTTACCATATTATTTACTAATTTAATCAAGAACACAACAGATAGTTTAATAGTCATCAGCAGAGCCGAGGTTGAAGCTATAGTGAGTTACAATATAAATGTTCAATTTTAAAAAACAAAGTAGAGTATGATTTGAATACACACTGGTCAAAAATTATTCAATTTATTTTTTTAAATAATTTCATTCAGTCCCAAAAAAAAATTAAATTGAATAATTTTTGACCAGTGTGTATTCAGATCATACTCTACTTTGTTTTTTAAAATTGAACATTTATTTTGTAACTCACTATAGCTTCAACCTAGGCTCTGATGATGAATGTTAATAGTCGAAAGCGCTTGAACTAAAATGTTTTGAAAAATTTGTACGATTCATATAATTTCCCACAACCACTTGGAGTGTATTAACATGCATACAGCAATCCTGTGTATTAGAATGACAATTTTGTTAATTAATTCATTGTTTATAACAAATTAGGCCAAACATGTCGCCAGCCTCCCATATGGTAAATCAAAGAATTTGCAACGCTATCTGATTCGTTGAATTGTGTACAATTTTGTGACGACAATGACAATTTTGTTAATTAATTGCTTATAGCAAATTCGGCCAAACAGGTCGCCAGTCCCCCATATGGTAAATCAAAGAATTTACAACGCTATCGATTCGTTGAATTTTATACAATTTTGTAAAGACTGACAATTTTGTTATTTAATTTTTTATAACAAAGGACCCCTCACATTCCTTATGGAAAGTGGCCTCCGGTGGATTTGGCTGAAATTTTAATATTTTCTGGATCTCAACGAAATAAAAAAAATGTTATATTTATGGTCAGGGCATACCACCATGAGCTGAGTCGATATGTATATGAGAAACTACTACTGGGAGTATTAATCTGAAATTTAAAAAAGTTGTTTCAAATTTTGAAAATTTTGACAAAATAATTTTTTGGAAATAAAGAGGGCCCGATCAGAATTTGCCTGAATAAAACCCGAAGTTTCGTAAATCTTTGGGAATTTTTCAACTAAAAGCTTATTGGAGAGCGAAGCGTGATATCAAAAAATATTTTTCGTTTATTGTTACGTGAGAGATCTTGAGAGATCTCTCGAAATTTTAAAAAATGGTTTACATCCATTAGATCAGCTGTGGTATCAACACGACCTCATAATATTGCACCTGTGAATAACTTTTTAGGCAATCATTTTGAAGATCGCTCGATAGAGAACAATGGACCTCATCGACGTCCCCCTCGTTCTCCCAACATCAATCCATTAGCTTTTTTTGTTTGGGAGTCAAAAAAAATTGTCAATGCTGCAACCAGTTCGAACATTTACTATAGTTTGTACAATTTCTTGTTTGTGTGTTTTACAATTGTGGATGGTCCGCATCCATTATCTACGACAGATTAATTTTGTTTTGCTTTTTAATAAAATGAAGGTGTGTTTTACAGTTGGGAATGATCTGCGTTATGGTGTCATTAGTATGCTTTGGTCTCTCCGGATATGATAAATACATAAATGATTAAGAAATTAAAGTAATGTACATATGTTTCTTGTCGTTTCCTTCAAAAGAGTCTACTAATAATTCACATATCTCTAATAACCACGCGGAAATTTAAGTTTTTCCAAGTGTATATAAAAACTGCTTCATTTGGTCTTGTAAGCATAAAGTCCTACTTTTTAGCGTAGATTCCAGAAAAAAATGGAGTTGCCATTTGAAAAAAATGATTTAAACGATTTTCGAATTCAGCACCAATTTCTGAGCACTTCGTATATATTTTTTGTGTCCAATGATGTAGGAAGATTCAAGTTTGTTTCCAAAAAATTATTTTTCAAAAAGTTGAAATAACTTTCAACCGGAGGTAGTCCTTAGGCCAACCATGTCAAAATCAAAAAATGTACAACCTTTTTTGTTTAGGATGAGCCAAAGAATATAAATAAAGGATTTTTGGAAATAATGTTTTCATAATTTGTTTTAAACATTAATTAGACAAATTGTGACCAAGTTGACCGTAGGAGATATCTTGATTTTAGTTCTGAGGCATCTTCCGAAGGTGATAAAACAAAAAACCGAATAGCATATATATATTCTGTTCATTTCATTTATGACAGCTAAGAGATCCTCATTTACCAACAAAAAAAAAATTTATAGTTACAAATTCACACACTATTAACACCATTAAATGTTTAGATAAGGCATTTCGTTATTACCTACATATGCAACCAATATTCTTCGTATTTGTAAATTGGGGTGCACAATATTTTATTCAATAATAAATTGGTCTCTATGGTTTTCACTATTCCAATTCAATATGTTCTTATGTTCATTTAGGTACTTTAGACCCTTTTTATTTAAATTTAAATGTATACACAATATAATTAGTAAATGCTAGCCTAGTTTATTAAAACCTACAAACTTTAGTTTGTCCTTCATAGAAGTAAAAAGGTAACGGAGAACTGAGTCGCTTCATATAGATATGAAAAGTTGTGATATCAATTTTTGGTGCTGCATTCTGGATTCAATGTGCGTATTGATACTATGAGACGTTTTTTCGTGTCATTGCTGAAGCGTCAAGATGATTTTAATGCTATAATATATTTAATAACATAACAGAGATATTCTCAACCATTTTTACTGTATTATAAAAATGCAATCATTATAGTGCCCTTTCTCATTATTTTAAAATAGGGATTCAAGTTTGGCCATAAGATATTTCTGCATCGTGGTCAATACGGTAGCTTGCAGTACATTTATGATTTCAACAGATGTAGGTATCTGAAGTTTAAACATAATTTTTCATAATAATAACTTAGGCTGTGCAATATATGTCTTTTGGTATATATTCTTTATATAAACCACTTATATAAATAAATAAATAAAGCTTTATTACCCAACAGTAGAAAACTATTAACAGCTAGCTAAAAGTAGTAAAACAGGACAAAAAAAAACAAACAAATACTCAATTACTGAGATACAAAGTTAACCAAAATTATAAACTAAATAAAGCGTTGGTCCTACTCAAAATAACACAAAGGGTCTACATGAATATCACATTCCCTGCAAATGAGGTTGTCATTTTGTGTCATACAAAATACAGGAGAGTTTATGCCTATGTATTGTACGTATTGTAACGATTACGCCTAAATAACACTGGATCTCTAAGATAAAAGGCACATTGAAATTAAGCTGTGATAACAAGTTCACTGCGTCACTTAAGAAACTAATGCTAACTTCTGATAATGGTAAGATGGTTTTCACACGATCGAGGCATATCTGCCTAGAGCGAACGAAAGAAAAAAAGGACTTTCAGAGCATCTATGCTACGAAACGATTTACAGTTCCTGACAATAAAGCCATATAATTTACTAGCTTCGGCAATTTTAAGGAAGACGTGTTCGTAAAAATTCAACCTTTTATCAAACCACACACCAAGATCCTTAATTAAATTCGTGCGTGGAAGGCAAGCATTGCTTACCATATAATTAAAATCTAGACAAGCTTTCTTCTTGGTAAAAGACAATATTTTACACTTAGACATATTCAAATCTAGATTATTCTGCAAGCACCAAACACTAACAGCATTAAGTTTCTCTTGTAGCAAATAGCAATCAATACCTGTAAATCGTCAGCATATAATAAATTGTTACACGTTAGCCTATTGTTAAGTCATCAATGAAAAGAAAAAAACAGCAGAGGTCATAGATTTGACCCCTGAGGAACCCCTGATTTAAATAAATAATAGAAAACAGACTAGATTCTGTTGTCAAAATAAAAATTTAAAAAAGTAATGAGTTGACTGCCGAATCCAAATTTAGCCAATTTACCAAGTAGAATACCGTGATTTAATTTATCAAAGGCCTTTGCAAAGACAGTATAAATAACATCCACTTGACTACTGAGTTATAATAGTAAGGTTGGTAGCAACAGATCTTTTCTTTAGATCCGTGCTGCGAATCAGAAATTTGATGACATATATGGATAAAAGTGGCCATAGAAAATCATGTCAAAGACCTTAGAAAAGTTCGACAATATGGATACTGGTCTATAGTTCTCTATGGCAGATTTGTCTCCGGATTTTAATACCGGACATACTTTAGCTGATTTCCAAGTAGAGGGAAACGTTAAGGATCTTAATGATAGGTTGTATACAATACTGAGAGGAACATCTAGAACTGCAGCACAGTATTTAATAAGAAAAGACGGAACACCGTCATTCCCGATGTAAATTTATTTTTTAGCTTCTTCATAGATTCAAACACAGTTAGCTCGGAAATAGTTGGTAATTCCAAATTTACGTGTGTGATGATTGGGCTAATAGAGCCAACAGAGTTCATGTTTGGGCTGAACTGCCCAAACGCACTCTGAAAGAAATTAGCAAAAGCATTAACAATTTCCTGCGGATCTCATCACTAAATGTGATGCTGCCAGGAATTCTGGATATGCTCTTTTCATCACGCATAAACGACCAGAATTCTTTCAATTCAACTTGTATCAAAGACTGGATTCTTTCAATATATTCCTTATATGCTGTGGTAATTTGTCTTTTTACCACTGCTCTCAAATGTCTGAATTCTTCAACATGAGTGATTTATGAGACTTTATAAATTTCTTATACAACCTAGCCTTTCTTTTGATATTTTTTATTATGTCAGAGGTAAACCACTTAGGAAATATACGTTTGTGTAAATTAAACCTCGGAACATGCGCATCAAAGATATTATATAAAGTGGTATAAAAAGCCTCTAAGCAAGCATCTACGTTAGTAATAGATCTTAGGAAAGACCAATCTACACAAGAAAGAGTTATATAGCAAGGCAAAGTCTGCTTTTCTGAAATTATATGAATCAGGACATGTATTAGACCCAAAGTTGAAATAAACTTCTGGAGTCGAAAAGGTAATAAGTAACTAATGTTGGATGATATGTATCTTCAGGAACTAACGGATTACAATCATGTGAGACAGTAACATTAATTAAGACTTTCTGTTATTTGGATCGTGATGCATAAAGGCAGGTATATTAAAATCACCTAAAATCATAACCTCATCCCTACACATAAAATCAAGTTGATCAAAAGATTCAAAGAATTGCTCAAAAGAATTCAGGTCAATATCTGGTGGAATATATACAACTATAAAATATGATGATTTATGCCAAAATTTACATCTAACCACTAGAAGATCGATCTCAGGAAATCTGGTATCCATATACCTACAGTTCACAACACTTGAAAAATATCTGTTATTCACTGCTAAAAGTACGCCGCCGCCACTGACACGATCAACAATATAAAACTTACGATCTTTCCTGTGAACATTGTACTGCGTCGAAAATAGTTCACTATTGTTCACGCTTTAATTTAAGTTAGTTTCGCAAAGCGCAATGAAATCAAATTCGCAGTCCGAGATCGACGGGTAAATTGTATCAACTTTTGTAGTGAGGCCGCGAACATTCTGGTAGTAACCCACCAAGACTCGCGAACTGTTGGGTATCGGTGGTTTCCCACAATATGAGTAACGCCCTTGATGTATTTAATCCGTAAATTAGTTTCCCCATACTGTTCAAGATCCTTCAGCTCTTGCTTTAATATACAAAAGTTATCTTGTTGTCGAGGTGTACGATCAAAGGTAATTGCTATAGGCTTGTTCCTATATTCACTATGATTTCTTATTCTTTTGACTTTCCGTATTATATTGTGAACAGCATCTTCGCTATCTAGTTTAATTCTCACAGGGCGACGTTTATGCTGATCAAATTGACCAAGCCTAACAGGCGTAATTTCTGGAAGTATTGATAGCAGACTTATCAGCATTTAAGCGAACTTGTGACAATTCCAGCTGATCTTGTTCCTCAATACCAAAAATAATTATGTTGCACTTTCGCTTATTTCTCTGGTTTATTTCCTCAATTATTTGTTCAAACTGTACAGGCTCCACAGCAGATGAACCATGGCTTGTTTTTTGTTGCTGAATGTCATTCTGCAGCTGCAAAATGAGGGTCTTCAATTCTTTTAACTCTAACGAGTTCTCTGCCGAATTCTCTACAATTGGAACTTGACCACTCTTTATCAATGTTATCATCAATGACTTTCATTTCCTCTAGAGCGATACCCAGACATGAGTGCTTAAATGCTTTATTGCAGACAGAGCAGCCTATCTTGAGACTATTGTTAAAATACTTATGGCAGCATGCACATTCTGTAGTAGATGCCATCTCTAATTTATTGTCGTTATTTGTACTTCAAATTCCTTTACTCTAAAATTTTAACAAGACAATTGGTACTATAAAACAAATCTAAAATGTTACGCCAATGCCAAAAGTAAAAAAACGGAAAATAAAGAGGTTAGATGGCACTAAAAAAAGAGAAACCAACTAAATAAGTAATCGTTGATAGAGGATATAAGTCACGTCTTATTAACTTGTGCATACCATATATAATTTAAATTTGGCCAAAAAAACACAGATTTTGCAACTTTAACCAAGGAGTAAACAGCCTCTACTACTACTCGTACCATAGGCGTAGTCTGTCCCTATATGACATGGATATATAAATTTTGCAGTCCTAGTCAATGTATAAAAAACGCTAGGACAATGAAATCCCGAAAATTCTGGCTACGGCCTTGATCAAGGGCGAGAAGTATCACCAGAAACTCACTCCACACCGTAAGGTGCTTTTGTATGATTTTGTAACAATTTCGGTCCTATACCTGTTGTATAAAGGGGAAAGAAATATATTATATAGAACCTGAGAGAAAAGGGGAATGCTGCCACCACCCGAAGAAAATTTGTGTTGTAGAGAAAGACTCCGGGAACCCTTCTCTGTAAATGTTAGCTGAAAATAAATAATATAAAAGGAACTTTACTGTCCCTTTTCTGCCTTGACTCTCAGTCCTTGGTAGCTTCTGGTTTTCGTCACCTAGCCTCCTCTAAGAGGGTAAGTCCCCAGGCTTCGCGAATGCTGGTGGTTGTATGGGAAGAAGGAAGGAGTTAAAAGTAAACAACCAAAAAAAATGACACATATATTGAAGAAAAACAAAATGAATTGAAAAAAATTTATAAAAAACAATAAAACAACCCCGATATGTAACACAAAAAATACAAAACAAGTAACCTCAATTTTTAGTGGTTAAACAATACCTAAGAACAAATGTAACTCCCCAATTTATGTTTTTTTTAACTAACCCCAAGAAAATACGAAAATAACTTTATGGGACACAATATTAATTATACCCACTAATCCTGGGAATGACAGGTACAATTAGACTCTATTTAATGCCCTATCGGTGCCTACTACAATAGGTCTTCCCTTATATCAGCAAACGTTGGTGAGCCAGTTTATCCAACGCTTCCCCAATAAACATATAATATATATATATATATATATATATATATAGATATATATATATAAATAAAAAAAAACAAACTAAAACAAAACCAAATTTAAACAAGATATCATAAGACAAGCAAACTAAACTTTTGCCGCTCGTTCCTTTTGCCGACTCAGGGAGTCAGATGAAATCTTTACCAGTTTACGATCTAGCTTTGCGTACTCCGACGCTACTTAGTCCCTAACACGAGGTCTCTTCCCGGCCGTTTGCTGGTCTAAGAAACCTCTACCCTGGGTTCAGAATCTGAACCTACAACTCTACGGACAAACTCACAGGTTTTTGGCACTAACACTCCTCGGTTAGTAAAATATAAAGGTACTCACCGGATGCGATTTATCCGTTAATCCCAAAAGGTTTACCTGTGAATTAAAAGAAATTATACCTCACTGAATTTTTAGCTAGCTAAACACTTATCCAAACACACTCGCGACTTTCGCGTTTCCCGTCCCTCGACGATAAATTTTATAATGACTATAATTTAGTTCCTAAAGCCCTATTTGGACAGGTGAAACGTTCCTCTCTTAGGAGTCTGGTTTCCACCCTTTTTATGTCCCCTATAAATCCGTCGCGCCACGTACGACTCCTTTTCTTGAGTTCCGGCCCCGAACTAGTTTGGAAATTCTCTGGACTAGTTCCTCGTGAACTTTAGCCCCTCCCATATGGGTACTATCTTCAGGAATAAGTTAACAACAAAACCCCCTACCGCGTGAGTTTTTCATTGTCCGATTGGCTGAATCTTCCGCCATTAACCGACGTGTTCTACGCACGTGCCTTTCTTTGGCATTTAAAAAAATTCTAGAACAAACTTTTAATTAAGGACGGCAAAATCAGCAATTTTTCTCTAACTGCGTAAAATCGGCCATCTTTGGTTTTTTTGTTTAAAATGTTGCAACACAATTTGTCTCTACCTGGTTTTTAGCACGTACAAGAGTTCAGCTTTCTGCTAACCATGAATCGGCAAAAAAAACAAAACGGACGATATGCATAACTATTCATTGTTTAAAAAAATATATATTATAACATGAAAAATGGGTTAAGTTTCGCAACATATGCAAGTGGTATACAAAGGTGAAATTTCATAATTCTAGCGACATGTTTCATTTTCTGCAATACGAGCGAATTTTTCTATACGACGTTTTTAGTTTACTTACTTGAACAAATATTAAATAAAATATCCGATAAAAGAATAAAGAATTAAAAAAAAACATTGCATTATGAATTCCTGTAAACATCCTCGGGATGTTACATCATTCCCCCCTTCGAAAAATTTAAGGCTTAGTAGCCTTGAATTTTCCTGAAAAATTCCAAAGCGAAATTTTGCATTACAATTTCTGTTGTCGCATTTATACTTAAGTCTATTGACAAATACTGGATTGATTCAGCCGATACTTGTTGGAAATTCATTTCACTGAACTAAAATCACTTTGAATTGCACTTTCCACTTTATTTGGTTTTTTAAAAAACCTTTTCTGACGCGTTTCGATATTAACTCATTTAATTCAATTAATATCGAAACGCGTCAGAAAAGGTTTTTTAAAAAACCAAATAAAGTGGAAAGTGCAATTCAAAGTGATTTTAGTTCAGTCTATTGACAAAGTTGCACTTTTCCGTTACAAAATTTAATTGAACGCACTTCACAAACACACTCGATGCTTTTGTAGACGCTGCATTTTCTCCCTATCTCCACTACTAAACGCCGCTAAATCATATCAGCTGAGATGAGGTAGGTCAAGATTAGTGCAGTCGGTAACATGCGAAAATTAATTTAACGCAAACCAACGTTGGAGACAACATGGTTGAAGTCCAAATTGCGCACTACTTTTGAGAGTCTCTACAAATTATACGTTTTACGCCACAAGTAAAAGTTTGTTATGGTTTTTGAAAGTTCTGTCACTCGTCCGCGGAAATGTCTAAAATATCAGTCCAATGAGGGGCGAACGGTTTCACGAAACTGACGTTAGTGAACGAATCGGACCAAATGGCATTAATTTGGCTTGCTGGTACTGCATATATTTGGGCTGGCTAATTGGCTGTCCGGATTGAACTGTGAACTTCGGTTTGTTTTTAGAACTAGTATTATTTTGGATCATTATGGCATCTGATATCTGGAACTTATAATTCGTTATCTGCTTCTCCCTTGGCTAGTTATCTTTTCTGGAACTTATTCTCTGTTAAACTTGGCTGACTGTCGTCCGGTTATTGGCTTCTCTCGCACCAATATTTTATCATCTTTATCTTTATCTCGCTATATCGTATGCGTTTATCAACGCAAATGCCTTTACTCAGGCAAACCGATTCCTAGGACATTTCCTATGTCCGGGAACCAAAAATTCTTCATGGCTTCTGCCATCTTTTATTACAACGCTTCATTGCTTCATCATTGAAACCTGTGTAGCCCTACCTGGACTGGGTAGCCACACTAAACAAAATTCTCCTGGACCTTTCCCAAAAGTCCTGACTTCCACTCTGGAAGTGAACATTACGGATACCTATCTCTGGTATCCAAACCATTAATTATTCATCTGGATCCTTTTCGACTCTCTGTGTAGATACACTTTTGACCTTTGTGTATCCACACCAATATTACATCTGGACGATTGTTTTTTCTACAGCCTGTCGTCTTATTTACCAAAATTAAATAAAAACCTTTTTTTTCTCCTAGATAACCTTGATCTGTTTTAACTTGCACACGTTTGACTGAATAGTACTGATTTTTCTCAAGCCACTTCTGGTTCCAAAAGCTTCATCTTCTGCCCATAATTACGATGTCCATTTCTACGATTGACTGGATTCTGACGCGATGACATTCGCGACATTTTACCTTACCGTTTTATTCTGAACTTGAAATCGAACCATTAAGTCCTTTCGCGACCTTATAACGCATTACTTTGTATTTCGAAATGCACGATTGTCCTTGCACGCACTGACGTGAATCTGTTCATGGGCACTACGCGTACCTCTATTACCGTACTATTAACTCCAGGTTACCAACTTTTTGACCATCCCCTGTACTTGATATGTATCGTAGTATTTTAGCTAAGCGCTAGTAGGAGATCTGCATCAGGATCTCTGCCTCTCCACAGACCATGACAATGGAAACTGAGGACTTTCTTGAAGCCATACAAAAGACCATTTTTTAAGTCTTTAAATTACATCATATTACAATAAAACAATTAATTGCAAAAAAATAAACCCAAAGTTATTTCCAAAAAAACAGATAAACACATTCTCTATAAGGTACCAAAAGTATAAAATCAAAATAAAAATCAAAACTAACAATGTTATTAAACATTTTCTAAGCACATGTTCCCAGTAGTAATGTCAAAAATCCTCAAATTAAAATAAACTTATTTATATAAATACCAAAATCAAAATTCAAAATAATTATACCAGATCAATTACAATATATAAATAACCCAACTTTAAATAAATATATTTATCAACATTTCAAAATGTCTGAACGTGATCTGTTTCGTTTATATCCCAAATAAAATAAGTAAAACATCTATCTCTAACATTTTTATAATTCACCAAAATTAAATCCCACCTATATTCTTCCAAATGATTGCCCTGGCTCATAGCAAATATTTGTGCTATTCATCCAATATCTGACGGATATTAGGTCTGTGAGTCCATCACTGACTCCTATAGTTCGTGACACAAAATCAAAGAAAAGACAATCTATAAAAAAAAAACAAGAGACAATTTGTCTCAGCTCACTACTTGTGAGCATGTCTCCATCTTACTTTATTAAAAAAAAAACAAAAGACTGACTCAATGATTGATCCATTTTCCAGAACAAAACAAAATCAAATCTCTCTAAAGCTTACTCAATTATTGCTATAAAGAGCTGAATACAACCTTTATTTTTGCTACTTATTAAAGACACTTCCAATTATCTTTATTTTTACTTGTATATCCACAGTACAGCCCCTGTGATAAATCTTTTATCTAATCAAAACAATTAGTACTTCAAAATTTCGTACTCTTTATGATCATGCCTCGTACTACTAAAATCTTTGCAATAATTATTCGCTCTTCGTTCAAATGTAATATAGCTTATGCTGAGGCCGTATTCTTGACACTACAAAATTGTTGACAGCGTACATTCCTTTAGTTAACAATACTCCGTACGTTTACCTTTTATCATTTTTATAGTTTACACTATTTTTTCTATATCCGGTATTCGAATAATTATTTTTATTCATGGATATAATTTCTTCTCTTAAAAAATATCTCTTCATCTACTTTACTGTCTTTCAAAATAATCTAAGTCGTCTGAATACTTATCTCATTACATTTAATAAAATATTTCATAATTTTACCAGAATTAACATTGCATTTATGCTACAATGCATAGGATACCATATTACATTTATATTTCTGCGGCGATTATATAACGTTAGTTAGCATTTCGCCTTGAGTTATCTATGTTTCTCGGAATTATTTTTTTTTAATTTATTTTCAAAAATACAATTGGTTTACGGTTAACGCCTTCATGTCATATAGGAAAATCTTACGGGTGGAGAACAAAATTATCTCCGTAATACAACAAAAAAAATTACACATTTGGACAAAAACGTATCTTTGTATTTTAGAATAGAAAATTCTACCTAAGATTTACCCTTCTTGCATTTAACGACTTGTCCAGGAAACTAATGAATGGTTATGATAACCTTTCATGGGGAAGAAAAAAAAGAGTCTATGTGGTATAGACTTTCAGGGGGGGGGAATCAGGATTTTTACATGTCTCATCCGGGCATGTATTAATTTTGCTTGGGTTTTACAGCTAGCCAATACATTAAAGCTGCGAAAAATATTCTCAACCGTTTTTCGCACGGCGATTTCAGGGGAGGGGGAATCAGGATTCTTACATCCCTCATCCGGGCTTGTATTAATTTTGCAAGGGTTTTACTGCTGACCAATTAAAAAAAGTCGCGAAAAATATTCTTAACCGTTTTTCGCACGGCGATGTCAGGGGAGGGGGAATCAGGATTTTTACATCCCTCATCCGGGCTTGTATTAATTTTGCAAGGGTTTTACTGCTGACCAATACAAAAAAGTCGCGAAAAATATTCTTAACCGTTTTTCGCACGGCGATGCCATTGCCTTAATAATGAAAACGCAAGGGGGGTTTTCTGGTTCGCTCGGACCTCCGTAGATGACCTTCCATGTCTACTGATTGAGTCCTTCGTCTAGGGTCCTCGGTGCTACTCAGGCATTTCTTCAACTCCTCTTTATCAACATCGATCCATCCGGGGAGAATTACTCGCGGCGTAGGTTGCTCCTCCTCATCTTCAGTCGGATCTCCATCAGTTTCCGGTTCCGAAATCATCGTTTCGACTTCCTCATCGTCGGTCGATTCCACCTTATTATAACCGCCTGTCTGGCGTGGTTTAAAATCCTTTAGCCGATTTATATGCACCACTTGGTCATCTCGACCTCCTACTTTTCGAATTCTATACGTCACTCGGCCGATTTCTTCCATTATCCTGTAAGGTGCTACCCAATTCTTGGTCAGTTTTTTCGATTTACCTACAATAGTTCCCATATCCTTTAAATAAACCAAATCTCCTAATTCATAATGTCGCTCTCGTGTCTTTTTATTGTATTGTTTTATCCGGTACTGTTTAGCTTCTTCCGTATTTTCTTGAACGTCCCGGTATACTCTAGATAATCTGGCCATCATTTCAGATGCGTAATTGTCATCGTAATCATATCGTATTCGTTGCGGACGTATTATTTCATCGACGGGCAAAGTCATGTCTCTACCGTGAAGTAAGAAAAAAGGCGAATATTTTGTTGAGGAATGGATGTGACTACGATAAGCAGCTAATACGTATGGAATAAATGTATCCCAATCTTTCTGATTGTCGTTTATATAATGTGACAACATATCTTTTAAAACTCTATGCATTCGTTCTATTTGCCCGTTCGTGGAAGGTGCATAACTAGACGTCTGAATTTTTTCAATTTTTAAAAGTTTACATATCTCTTTAAATAGTGAGGACGTAAAGTTTGTGCCTTTATCTGTTAATAATCTCTAAGGAGTACCATGACGACATATGATGTGTTCTACAAACGCTCTTGCTACCGTGTCCGCTCTTTGATTTGGTAAAGGTATTGCTTCCGCATTTTTTGTAAAATGATCCTGAAAAGGTAACAAGTATTTGTTACCTTGCATTGTTGTCACTAAAGGTCCAACGATATCCATCGAGGTTAATTCCCATGGTTCACTCACAGACGTGAAATGTTGCAGTGGTACTTTCTTAAAATGTGGTGACGTTTTTCGCTGATTACATGATTCACATGTATCACAATATTTTTCAATCTCTGTTTTCATCCCGGGCCAATAAAATCGTGTTTGTATAAGTTGATAAGTTTTTTGTCTTCCTGCGTGTCCGCTCATTATGTTGTCGTGAAAATCCCTCAGTACTTTATTAACGTAGGTTTTCGGTATCACTAGCTGGTCTCTTTTCAATTCATGGTCTCTTTTATATAGAACACCATCTTTGTCAAAAAAATAATTAAGCTCGTCGTCGTCTCTATTTCCCGTCTTAACTTTGCATAAATGGTTTAAGATCCCTTTGCAAAATGTATCTTTATTTTGTTCTCTCACTATCGCATCTCGTTCCCAATTAGGTTCTATAAGTTCTTCTTCAATGATTTAGATGTACCATAAATACTAATTTTAATTTGTGCGGTTGAAAATATGAAATTAACCATGTCTTTCGTTTCATGCCACAATTCCTCCGTTAAATCATCCTTTATTAAAATTATATTTTGTTCATTATTTTCGTAAGCCATCTTATATAGTTCTTGTAAGCCTGTCCACATAGATTCTAAATTTATTTTCTCATCAGTTCGTTCTCCAAGTATTAAATAAAATATTGTCCTCTGTCTGTCGGTAATTTTAACGGTTTGTCCAGCATCTGCGTTTTCTAAAGCAGTCCCGCGTAAGTGCTCCTTGGTAACGAATTTTACTATAGACAAGTCATCGGGTAATTCAGTTACTATTTCCATATCTTTTATTTGTGGTAATGCGTGTTTCCTGCGATAATCTATGAAATCCAGATACGACATATCTACATAGTTATCCTCGGTATTATACATGCGACTTAACGCATCAGCGTTTCCATGTTTTCGACCAGGCCGGTGAATTACTTCGAAATCGTACTCTGCGAGATTGTCAATAACCATTTTAACGCTCGGTGATCTGTGATTAAGGTAAATTTTGAGTTGGCAAGAAAACATGAAAATTGTCGTACTCCAAAAATAACAGCAAGTAACTCTTTTTCCGTGGTAGAATAGTTTTTCTCTGCTTGATTCATTTGTCGGCTTGCAAACGCCACCGATCTCTCGTGCCCATCCCTGATTTGACTTAATATGGCGCCAATGCCCGTATTTGACGCGTCAGTGGCTAAAATGAACGGCTGACTAAAATCTGGGAATATTAAAAGCGTGTCATTTGTTAAAGCGCCCTTTAATTTTTCTATTGACTCTAAAACTTCGGCAGTGATTTGAAACTTCACGTCTTTCTTGGTTAAATTTGTCAATGGTGTAGTTAATTCCGTTATCCTCGGTATAAATCTTCTATACCATCCAACTAGTCCTAAAAATGATCGTACTCCTTTAACATTCTTCGGTATCGGAAAATTCTTTGATAGCTCTAATTTTCTCTGGGTCTGGTAAAATTCCTTCTTGTGTTAAAATATGTCCCAAATATTTTACTTTTTCTACGATAAACTTACACTTTTTCTGTTTTAATTTAATATTGGCATCTCTTAGTCTTTCGAACACATTTCTAATTCGTTTTATATGTTCTCTGGGACCGTCAGAATTATATATCACTATGTCATCCAAGTAAACCATAACCGAATCTCCGGTCAAACCTGATAAGGTAACATTCATAAATCTCTGAAATGTAGATGGTGCATTAACTAATCCGAAGGGCATCTTTAAGTATTCGTAATGTCCATGATAAGTGCTAAATCCTGTAAGCGGTATATCCTATATCCTTTTCCTCCATGGGAATTTGGTGATAAGCTTCTGCTACATCGATCACCGAAAATAAAGCTTTATTTCCCGCCTGATAACCTTGAAGTGAATCAGAAATATTTGGTAGTGGATAATATTCTTTTTTCGTAACACTATTTAATCCTCGATAATCAATACACATTCTAATCTTTTCTTCTCCATCGGGCAATGTCTTGGATACAAGAACAACAGGTGCGGACCAAGGGCTCGCTGAAGGGCGAATAACTTGTGTTTCTAGCAGTCTATCGATTTCATCCTGCAATATCTGTCTTTGCTTATAAGGAATTCGATACGGAGCTTTACAAATTGATTGTGCTCCAGGTTCTAACGTGATACAATGTTTAACTCGAGACGCGCTTTGTAAAACTTCCCTTTCGCCCATAAATAAATCAGAATATTCTTCCAACAAATTTTGAAGTTGTACTTTAGTATCAGTTTTCAAATGCCCAAGATCAAATTCTTTCAACCATTCTTTATTTGCTAAATTTACTCTTCCTATCGTGGCTGATTTTGATGAATCTTTCATTTCTGTTGCCATCAATGCAATACCCAAGTCCTGTCCTTTTTGAATTCTCACTTCCTGTTCTGACAGATTTAATAAACGTATAGGTATTTTATGTTCATTCGGTACAATTGCACATGCTATGTACGCGGAACCGTGCGCTAATTCGATAGGCTCGCAAACCAGTGCGTTGCCGGTTAATTTCTTCTTTAAACGACCGTGACAAACTAATTCCGTTCTCGGAGGTATTGAAATAAATTCTGGCGCTACAATTTTTGTGGCCATTACGTCATCGCTAGTCATCTCATCAAATGAACAATCTAATTCATTTTTCTCAGTTATGTTTCGTTGTGTACAGGGTGTTTCATTAATTTGGGCCTTAATTTCCATATAATTATTGTCTGAAGCATCCTCTTCAGTTTTCAATTTTCTAACGTACATTAACCATTTACTCCAGTTCTCCTGTACATTTAATTGTAATAACATTTCATTATCCATTGCACACATGTCAATCGTTTTACCCCATAAGTGAAATGTCGGTTTTTCTCTGTAGTCCAGTATTACTCCATTGGTTGCAAAAAAATCTCTTCCTAATAAAACTTGCGTACTGCCTAAGAGTCTATCGTCACAAACTACCATTTCAACCATTTCATGAGGACCAGTAGAAGTGGCACCAACCAAGACTTCCGCGGTTCCATAAGTTTTCACTTTGTGACCAGTTATACTTGAAAGTGATAAATCCCTTGTGCCATGCGGGTTAATGTCTTCTTCCTTGACCAACCCCTTTTGTATCAATGTTACCGCCGCTCCGGTGTCTACTAAGCATATTTGCCGCTGACCATTTTATTACTAACATTAAAACATGTGGAACAAATTTTCCGTCCTAACTTCAGGAATTTATTTATGAAATTTTCTCTTTGGCGCGGTTTTTTCTGAGCTACAATTTCTTTTGATTTCTGAATATTGTCATGTCTTTGATTCTCTACTATTTGGGCCTTTACACCTAACTTTTCTAAAACTTGCTTAGTAATTTCTTCAATCAAATTTTTATTAATATTTTGAGCATTAATCTCATTTCCCCTATTCTGTGTTTCGCTAGAGCCTTCTAACCGGGGAACATTCGAAGGCGAAATTAGTTTAAAGAACATGACGCGCCCTTTTTCGCATTAGAGTTCACGAACTCATTCCTTTTCGTAGAAATCGCTCCTTTCGACTTTCCATTTTCAGGGTATCTGCCCTTATTTGTCCCCGTATAATTCAAATTTCTATTATCATTTATATTTCTATTTTCATTTCTATTTCTATTTTCCGACTGTCTATAGTTGCCGTTTTGTCCTGACCCTCCCGGTCTGTTAAATTTATATGAGTCTATAATTTTTTCTTCATTTTTATATTGCGCCCGCTTTTTGTAACAATCTCTAGCCCAGTGTCCTAATTTATTACAAAAATAACATGTCCGTTCTTCTTTAATTTCCTTCTTCGGCAGTTCCATTCTCGGCTTCCAATGACATTCTTTGGCCAAATGCCCTTCCTTTCCACAATTATAACATTTTCTCCTCTCTGAAATAACTGAAACCTTTGTATTATTACCTTTGCCTTGGAGCATACGAGTAGGGGTTTCCTGTAACCGGACTAACTCTTCCGCTTTATCTAAAGTGAGTTTATCTTCTCTTAGAAGAACGACTCCCATATCCTTGAGAAGATCCTTTCTCAACCCCATTTTAAATTGATTCAATAATAAGGCTTGATTCTTTTTCCTTAATCCCGCCTCTTCCTCTGGAGTTGCACCTTGCAAATCCTCTTGTAAGACGCGTCCACCCAGCGTCTTTAAACGTGTACAAAATGATGAAACGTCTTCATCGTGTCTCTGATAACACCTACTCAAATTTAACTGGTTTTCCCCAGGCAATCGTACTTGTGTGAATCTTGCAATCAGCTTCTTTTTTAAATCGGCATAGGATAACGTATCTAGGGTAGAATCTGACTTAAAAAAATTATAGGCATCTCCAACAAACTTAAATTTTAATAGTCGTAATGTCTCGTCCTCTAACCATCCGTCTAATTTCGAACGTTGCTCCAATTTTTCTAAATAATTTGGGACATCTTTGCCCGTAAAATTATCTAGTGACGCGGCTATCATCCCCAACGAAAATACCATCGGCCATCGTAGGAATCCCTGTTCGGGTGCTACCGGTACGGTAGGAGAAGTAAATTTCCCTGGGCCCGTCGGACTGGTCGGGTTCGATGATTCCTTACTTGGGCCGCCGGCCGATGCATTTGGTTTTACTACCCCTGGACCGGGCACTATAGTACGGATTTATATATATTTAAAATACAAAAAAAATTAAGTGGCTCTAATGTAAAAAAAATGTATATAGGGTTTCGCGGTCTCTAAGGATTCTAATGTCACAAAAATTTTATAGGGTTTCGCGGTATCTATATCTTGGAAACCTTCCCAAGTTCAATATAATATATCAAATAAAATGTAGTAATCAATATCAATCAAATAATAACATATATATTAATATTTCATGTAACCTCAGTTTAACTAAAAGCAATGAAAAATAACAAATGACTTTCAATACATCAAATAAAACATTTCCAATCAAAAGTAAACTAATGGCACGAAAACTAATCAAATTATTTCAATTATATCAAATAAATATTTCTCAATAGTGGTAACTTAAAAAAATATATTTCAGAAAATAATCAACTATTTCAATATATCAATGGTAAATCAAATGCAATTGAAAATATATATCAATTGGTAAAACTCTACAAGTCAATAACTCAAAAAAATGATCAAAAGTTACTTTGTATATGATATCATTAAATCACAAATCATAAACAATCATAAATAGAATCTGAAAACCGACAGTGCATAATTTATATTTTCACATTAAATTCAACCTTTCTTGCTAGACTTTTCAACCCTGTTATTGTTCAAAAGTTAGTGCCAACCATGTGTTTGTTTTCCTCTCTAAAGTCTCTAACATCACCACCTAACTTCCTAAAATATAACCAGATCCCACCGCTGCCACCAGTGTAACAATTTCGGTCCTATACCTGTTGTATAATGGGGAAAGAAATATATTATATAGAACCTGAGAGAAAAGGGGAATGCTGCCACCACCCGAAGGAAATCTGTGTTGTAGAGAAAGACTCCGGGAACCCTTCTCTGTAAATGTTAGCTGAAAATAAATAATATAAAAGGAACTTTACTGTCCCTTTTCTGCCTTGACTCTCAGTCCTTGGTAGCTTCTGGTTTTCGTCACCTAGCCTCCTCTAAGAGGGTAAGTCCCCAGGCTTCGCGAATGCTGGTGGTTGTATGGGAAGAAGGAAGGAGTTAAAAGTAAACAACAAAAAAAATGACACATATATTGAAGAAAAACAAAATGAATTGAAAAAAATTTAAAAAAACAATAAAACAACCCCGATATGTAACACAAAAAATACAAAACAAGTAACCTCAATTTTTAGTGGTTAAACAATACCTAAGAACAAATGTAACTCCCCAATTTATGTTTTTTTTACTAACCCCAAGAAAATACGAAAATAACTTTATGGGACACAATATTAATTATACCCACTAATCCTGGGAATGACAGGTACAATTAGACTCTATTTAATGCCCTATCAGTGCCTACTACAATAGGTCTTCCCTTATATCAGCAAACGTTGGTGAGCCAGTTTATCCAACGCTTCCCCAATAAACATAATATATTTATATATATATATATATATATATATATATATATATATATATAAAAACAAACTAAAACAAAACCAAATTTAAACAAGATATCATAAGACAAGCAAACTAAACTTTTGCCGCTCGTTCCTTTTGCCGACTCAGGGAGTCAGATGAAATCTTTACCAGTTTACGATCTAGCTTTGCGTACTCCGACGCTACTTAGTCCCTAACACGAGGTCTCTTCCCGGCCGTTTGCTGGTCTAAGAAACCTCTACCCTGGGTTCAGAATCTGAACCTACAACTCTACGGACAAACTCACAGGTTTTTGGCACTAACACTCCTCGGTTAGTAAAATATAAAGGTACTCACCGTTAATCCCAAAAGGTTTACCTGTGAATTAAAAGAAATTATACCTCACTGAATTTTTAGCTAGCTAAACACTTATCCAAACACACTCGCGACTTTCGCGTTTCCCGTCCCTCGACGATAAATTTTATAATGACTATAATTTAGTTCCTAAAGCCCTATTTGGACAGGTGAAACGTTCCTCTCTTAGGAGTCTGGTTTCCACCCTTTTTATGTCCCCTATAAATCCGTCGCGCCACGTACGACTCCTTTTCTTGAGTTCCGGCCCCGAACTAGTTTGGAAATTCTCTGGACTAGTTCCTCGTGAACTTTAGCCCCTCCCATATGGGTACTATCTTCAGGAATAAGTTAACAACAAAACCCCCTACCGCGTGAGTTTTTCATTGTCCGATTGGCTGAATCTTCCGCCATTAACCGACGTGTTCTACGCACGTGCCTTTCTTTGGCATTTAAAAAAATTCTAGAACAAACTTTTAATTAAGGACGGCAAAATCAGCAATTTTTCTCTAACTGCGTAAAATCGGCCATCTTTGGTTTTTTGTTTAAAATGTTGCAACACAATTTGTCTCTACCTGGTTTTTAGCACGTACAAGAGTTCAGCTTTCTGCTAACCATGAATCGGCAAAAAAAACAAAACGGACGATATGCATAACTATTCATTGTTTAAAAAAATATATATTATAACATGAAAAATGGGTTAAGTTTCGCAACATATGCAAGTGGTATACAAAGGTGAAATTTCATAATTCTAGCGACATGTTTCATTTTCTGCAATACGAGCGAATTTTTCTATACGACGTTTTTAGTTTACTTACTTGAACAAATATTAAATAAAATATCCGATAAAAGAATAAAGAATTAAAAAAAAACATTGCATTATGAATTCCTGTAAACATCCTCGGGATGTTACAATTTATTGATAAAAAGTTAACGTTATGAAGGTTGACATTGAACATCTAATTTTGAAGACATGCTTAGGGTTGAATTTGATAAAAATCCTTAAAATTAATTGTTAATAAGACAAATTTATAACAACTGTTTCATTGTCGTTAGACAATTGTAGTAAATAATTCAATGAAGCCGATGGGTTTTTCGATTTCGGGGAGCATATTTAGCCTCACTTGTTTTTAACTATTAATTAAAAACATTTTCATTGTCGTTAAAAAAATTGTACGGTGACGTGTTCGGCCTAATTAACAAAGTTTTAATTGCTTTTACAAAATTGTACAAAACTCAAGGAATCAGATAGAGTTGTGAATTTATTAATTTATTGATTCTATAATGGGGGGGGCTTGAGAAATATTTCCCCAGCCCTCCATCCGACACGTTAGTAACACTTGACTGCGATTTGTACAAAATTCAATTATGCTGTTGCAAAATTGTACAAAATCGTGACAAAATTCCTATGTATTTGTTTTCTTAATAGACGACATGGGCGGGCTGGGGAAATGCACATAAGTAAATAATACTAATCGTGATATTTCAGATCTTGTATATAGTGGCATAAAAACATATTTAAGCAAAGGAGACTACTTAACAGTAAAAAAGCAATTTAGTGTATACCTAAGAGGAATATTAGAAATGTACGTTGAAATAGCAAATCACAAATGGAACGAAGAAATTAAGGAATTGAGCAACATATCTGGACAAATGTTTCTGCTTGTTCAGGACACTATCAAGGAAATGAATGAACAGTTGGAGAAATTTGAATCAGAAGTTGTGGAGGCAAATAACGCTGGTGAAAATGCCACGAAATTCAGTATCGAAGCCAATGATTTAATAAATGAACTGGAATTATTCGAAAATGAATTTTTAAAAGTAAGGTCCGAGCGAACATTCCACTTCTGCCATCTTATGCCAAAGCTTTCTATCACCTCCTGTATACAGACGAACTGAAACGAACGAACGCGAGTTGCGTGCCTAGTGCTGTCAATACTATACAAGTTATTAGAGTACGGAATTTTATATTATTTAAATTCACTGGTACTTTACTGTTTTTTTCTTGAAGAAAGGACATCTTAGAACATGTAAATGTTGTTAACAATTTTTTATTTCATAATTAATAAGTGTTTAAAATGCCAAAGATTATAATTTTTTGGGATTTTTCAGTTACCGAATAAAAATTTTTAGTTTCTAAAGTAAGTGGGTTTTATAATATTTCATTCGTCCATAGTCCTTTGTAAAAAATATTAGAGCGTTGAAACAAAAAGTTTCGGTTTCACTATTATGACATAAATAACATAAAGTTGAATCAAATTCAACTTTATGACGTTGCTGCTTTTCTCTCAAATGTATTTTTTCGAGAGCATTTCATTCTAAGTTATAATTGCATTACTCCCATTTTGCTAGAAGTTATTATTATTTAACAATCTAAAAGTATTTATCAAATCTTTCAACACGATGCATCCTAGTTTCTTATTATTGAAGCGAAAGCTTCTTAACGGAGGCCACACTTACAGATAGGAAAATAATTTCAAGGGCTTCCGACCTTGATCTTAAAATACCTATACAACTTAGTTTTCTGTGTCAGAAACAGGGACAAGTCTACATATTAACAGTCTCTTCGCTTATAGAAATTCAATAAATAAACATCCAATTAATATATATTACGTGCACAAAATTTTCTTTTCATTCTATTCCAATTCTCTGTTTGCGATATTTTAGAGACAATACGTCAAAAGACACAAGAAAGTGCAATGTTTATGGATGGTAGAGACAAACTTATAGGTCGAGTAACTAGAAGCGTAAGGATACGAGAATTATGCGAACCGACCTGATGAGGACAGATGTGACTACCGAAACAGCGTCATTTTGCCATGGATCCGTGCAACTACGTGGATGGACTTGGCTAGGTTTCGGGTAACAACCGCGTCTGAATTTATTAAATACTCGACGTATCGACTCCTGCTTTGGAGCCATTGTCAAGAGACAAAAGTGAAAAAGAGTTTCAGAGTCTAGATCGAACTCGGGACCTCAATCTGCCTACTCCCAAAGAGTCACTAGGTAACTGAACTGAATGTGAATCTGCTCTGCTTCTTTTATTTATAGTTATTGGTCGGTTAGAAGGGAATGTCACGTGATGAAGGGGCTGTTTTGTGATTGGTTGGGTGCTAGTGGGCGTGTCTGATTTGTTTAATCTATCAATAACAGAGGTCCATGCTGTAGGAAGGCGGTAGCTGTCATCGCGTCGGTTTCGACAAAGGGGCATTTCTCTATTTCTACAGCTTCGCGAATAGTGGATGCCCTAAGAGAATTGAGAGATATGATAGTCCCACTGTCCTCGAAGTTGATAGAGTGTCCAGTTTGGATGTGATAATGCGCGAGAGCTGAAGTCGGATCTTTTTTGCGAACTGACAAAGAATGTTCATATATTCGATGGTTGACGCGTCTGTTGGTACGACAGATGTAGCTTTGTGGGCAATCGCGACATGGAATTTCTTTAGGGTTCCCTGTTAAGTTGACTAGAGTTTGACTGGTGTTGATGACTGTCATTATTTGATGTCGGTGTAGAATCCGTGTTATTTTGTCATGACTCATCGAAAGAAGGCTTTCCGATGTTGTTGGTCTGTTTCTGAAGGGGTTCGTGTATTGGAGGGTTGTTGCGATTGACGAATAATGCGTGCAATGTGGTCCGGATGTTAACCGTTTTGTCGAAGGATTTGTTGAAGACTATTAAGTTCGTTTTGTCTATTGTCAATATATGTTAAGTGAATAGAGCCAAAGATTTCATAACATTTGGGATCATGGTGTGATTGGGCATTTAAGTATCGATTGGTATGAGTTGGTTTCCTATAGACGGTATGTGAGAATCTGACATTGCTCGTTTGTGTTATAAGGACATCAAGAAACGGGAGAGAAGAATCTGACTCGATTTCCATTGTAAATTGAATGTTAGAATATATACCATTGAGGTGTTGTGGAAAGAAGTTTAATAAATCCCTGCCATGAGGCCAAATGACAAAAGTATCATCAACATATCTAAGCCAGCAGGAAGGTTTTAAATTAGAGGAGTTTAGAGCCTGGGTATCGATCTGTTCCATTAAAATGTTAGCAAGCACTGGAGAAAGAGGTGAACCCATCGGGGCCCCACGTACTTGTTTGAACAGAGTGTCTTGAAATGAAAAATACGTGTTAGAAGAACAGTACTGTACAAGTTTGATGATGTCAGAAGAGATTTTGTGTTTTGTTTTTGGAATATCTAACGTTTCTGAAATGAGGACACTGGTAAAAAGAGATACAACATCGAAGCTAACTAGGATATATATTTTGATCGCATTTCGAGCGATAAAGCTGAACACTTGGCACAAAAGAAAACGCTAACTCAAAAACATAAACTAACACGACTTATTACAAAACAAAAACCAGCTACCACCTCATTCCCTCACACGACCGTCCACAACTTTTCTGACTTCCCCTTAGTGGGCGGCCACAACGAAGCGCCGACCATCGCTCCGACCATACTATCGCATCATAGCTCCACTCACAAATAAAATGAACAGACATAATTAGATCTGTGTGGTCACGTTGAAGCGCGGACCATCACTCCGCGCATAGGTTGATCCTAAGGCCTGGTGCATGAAAATAAAGAATAGTATTTTTTTACCATCGACCATAGTACGTTGCATTGTATCGCCGCTATGAAGGATAAGCAAAAGTTAATCAGAAAATGATAATCCTTTTGAAAAATTTTAAGTTTTGTTTTCGTGTGTTATAAAAATATGTATATTTTATTTAAATAAAGATTTTTTGTACTTAATTAAAGTTACCATGAGTCTTTCTTCAGATCCCATTGGTTAACTATGACAATTCTGATAATTTTTGTTTAATTTATCTACAAATTCCTTTAAAATATATTCAAATGTTTCTATTTTCATTCGCATATAGTCAAAAAAATCCTTATACAGATGATGAAATTCTCCATATAACATACGTTATTTGTTTAGGGAATTTACCTTCACTTTTTCACACCGTCTACGTAGAAACCACTTTTTACCACTTAAATTCAGAATAATATCTTCATCTGAAGACGAGGATGTCCAAAAATAAATATTTATGAGACGATCGTTCTGATTTAGCTAGTGCCAAAGTACGAAGCACTGAGCCTCGATATGACCACCGAGTTCGGCGCGATGGTTGAGAGTACTAAGTCGAAGTGTCGATGATGTCCGTTGTGTCCAGACCCTTAGACTCTACCAGTTTACACATCCTATCCAAAGGTTTCAATTTCGCAGTGACGCCAAAAACTATCCCAACCGAAAGAATCATTTCTCAAGTTGAGTAAGCTATTGTTGAACTATCAGATATTGAGGCTGAAGATACTCGTCAAGACATTGCTAGAGTACTCCGCACATCAAAGCCACCAAAATCAAACCTAACTTCTAACGAAAGACATGCATTAAAACAATTTCGTGACAACGATGACATAACTATTCTACATGCCGACAAAGGTAACGCGACTTTTCTTCTCAACACTAAGGACTATGTTCACAAGATGAATTCTCTATTTCATACTCCAGCCTACGAAATAATTAACAATAATCCTACTACTTACTTAGAGAGAAAGACCAAAGAAATCATCAACAGAACACATCTTCCTCTTGACGTCAAAAATTTACCCAAGATTCATAAGCCGGACATTCTTCTTAGGCCCATTGTCAGTTCGGTAAATCCCCGACCCAAGAATTAGCCCGGAACTTCGCAAAAACCATTCAACCTCTAGCCGAACAAACATCCTCGTACGTAAAGAACCCCTCTTCCTTCCTAGATATGTTCGACAATACGGTTATCATCCGGACCACATTGCACGAATACACCAACCCCATCAGAAACAGACCAACAACAGCGGAAAGCCTTTCTTCCGTACATTCGAGGAGTCACTGACAAAATATCACGTATTTTACACCGACATCAAATAAAGACAGTCTTCAACACTACTCAAACTATAGACAACTTAACCAGGAAGCCTAAAGACAAAATACCTAACGAGGATCGAGGAGTTTACGAACTTCCATGTCGCGATTGCCCACAAAGCTACATCGGTCGTTCCAACAAGCGCGTCAACCATCTTGTACTAAATTTACCTAAATATAATTTTAAACTCAAATTTCTTGGACTATTACAGTAAAAATAGTCGTTTCGAGGTTTAAACCCACAGAAGTGACCTACTTCTAGGCTCTTGAAGTTAAGATTACATCGTTTTATTATTAAATTTACTAACTTTGAGGCTCTCAGAGGGGGCGATCGCCCCCTTAGATCCGCCCATGCATCAAGGTTATTATATTCTGCTTACTTGATTTCTTTAACGCTGTTGCTATTACTGTTTCAACTTTCATTGCAGTAGTATGTCTAATTTTTTGCCTCAAAAATGGCTGACTACCTGACTTGAATTTCCGATGCTGAAGACTTGGAATGGATAATAAACTATGACGCGTTGTGTTGAAAGATTTGATAATTACTATTGCAGTAAACTTCGTGGGTTCAAATTAAATTTTTAAAACTGATATTCACTTTCACTTGCTAGAACTTTATTTACACACAAAAATACAATATTTACAACAGCTGATTCCGAAAACAATTTACATCGAAATAATAACACGAACTAAACTACCTAAACTGTACAATGTCTTTTATACCTAACATGGAAACTTCGCGTCGTTCTGGATGGGTATTTCAGCGTTCGATCTCAATATTTTTTGTCTCATAGAAAGTTCCAGACAGTGCCGTTCTTTTTTTTATTATCCCAGAGATTGATGTTTTGTTTTTCGTCGGAATGAGTAATGTTTACTCCAGTAGCGGCGAATAAATTTTATAACACTACCTTAAAAGATTAATTTGTCACAAAAGGAAGCATTGTAAACAACGAAATCACATTTGCAAGGAAGTTGATAACACATTTAGCAGCTGTGTACGATAGATTCATTTTAATTTTTCGCAAAAATAACTCAATAATTATTTAATCCGATTGCTCAATATTTCATTATTTAGGTTTCAAAAATGCGTATAAAATTCCTATATTTGATACTAAAACTGTTTATTATGTTACTGAGAAATTAAACATTGTCACAGTTGCGATTTTTGCAATTTTAAACATTCCCGATAATTAATTAAGAAAAAATTGCTAACAAAACACTTTATATGTTTTACGCGATGTATCTGCTTAATGAAAACCTAGTCAAACACCAGTGAAGTTTTTTTGTAACAGAAAATAACAATTACCCAAGGGTATATCTAAATAACAAATTCAAAGATAAACATATAATCTTACTGATACTTTTTTGTTTCTATCAGGCATAGTACTAAATATTCCTTATACAATTCGCAAAGAAATTGTTCTTTGTTTTATCCAGTATTATTAAATTTCTTATTATTTAACCCTTCACTATTGTTGAACGATATTTGAAATATGACTACTGCTGTGTGGTCATGGTGAGCCATATAGTAAGCCTTGAAAACAAATGTGCTTAACCTCTAAATTTTTTTGTTTTGTTGTAGTATACTTCTGCTGTACTATATTGATACGAAAAGACATATTTCTATAATGTTACATAATATGAAAAATAAATTGTCACTTGTACAAAAGCAACAAATTTAAACAACAGAAAAACAAATAAAATACCAGTTAATACCTTTTCTTCAATAAAAAGTGCAACACTCTAAAACAGTAATTCAACTTGCAGTTTTGAAGAGCACTCCAACAACTGGTTTCTGGCACATTCAACATAACACGTTTTAAGTTTTTCTAATTTGTCCATACATGTTCTGGAAGATCTTGGGGGATGTTCAAAATCTTGCGAATCGAAGAATTTAAGATTATTCGATCGCCTAACTAAATGGGGTCATACTAGTCTTTAGCTAATCAGCTTTTTCCAGTTTGTCATTGTTTTTATTTGCTTGATGGACAACATGTGTATTTACGCCACATATATCAAGCAGCTGCAAAATAATAATAATGCCATGGATCAACGTCCTCCTTTAATCGGTTATAATTTCTGGTTTGTCTATGTTTTTAGCAAAACAAGCTGTGTGATGCATTGACGAACCAAAGATAACGGTTCTATTTTTTCTTGGGACATATGAAACTAACATCATATGTTTAGTAAAACCAAATAATGTTCGAACTGGTCTAGTCTTTTCTGGCCTATTCCTTTTTTTATTTATTCAATGTCCCAGTATACGTACGGTTTCGATTTTGCAGTTGCTCAAGTTCAATTGCCGAAAACCAGTTGTCGCAAATCACCTGTGTAGGAATCATGAACTTTCTTTGTTGTTCATCTAATCCAATAATTTCTGAGCCTTTACCAGCATATATGCACCCATTATAACAATAATGGTTCAGTGTATAGTCATCACTTTAGATCATTTAGGCAAATGGCCTCTGTATAGCGATTGTCCTTATCACTCTGACATCAATGACAAAGTAACAAAGGAATAGCAAGATTTGAAAGGCATCAAAGCAATTCGTGATTGGATAACTAATGTTCTGGGTGGAGGCCGTATTAATGTTGATCCAGAAACAAAGAACATAAAAGTTTATGGATATTCGCAGGGATATGGAAAAGCTGACCATCAACTTACTGTGAAAATCTCAAAGAAAACGTACCCAGTCTACAGTATTACATTTTCTAATAAGGGCTATTAAATCTGTATAAGTTGTGTGAATTAAACAAAAAAATGTTCTAGGAAGCAATCAATACAAATTCAAAAATGTATACATAGCGAAAGCTATATATGTATTTGAATAAAATGAATACAGTAGAAAAAAAAATACATACAGTTCATATTTACGTGGTTTGTTTGGTATATACATTTTATATTTGTACCTGGGGGCCTCTTGAATTCAGGTCTTACGATCAAGAGGATTGTCAAAGCGTAAACATGCAAGTTAAAACACAAATCTGGTGTTGCAATTACACACCGTAAAATTTCTCCTAACAATTTGAAAGGAAAACTGCTGAATAAAATAACACCCCAATAAATGTCCTAAGTTCACCAACATCAAGGTGCTGAATTTCTGTTCTTAAAGAATTTTTAAACTTCTGCTTTTGTCCTTATACTTTATTCTTTGTCCACAATAAAATTGTACTTAGTATATCATCATTGAACAACAAATTCCAATACTCAATAGGACTTGCTCTATCACCAATGCCGGCGCCGGTCCACGTAATGTTGGTACACGACTACAGAACACAAAAAGTTGAGATGACCATATGAAACGATTTTTGCCATACATATCTAATGGACCTGACGGCTCTCTTCACTTTCTTGACTGTCTGCATATGTTTCCTTATAGTCTTCGGTCTCCACTTCACTAAACGAATCATGTTTACTTACGATGAATACATCTTCATCGTCAGATTTATTGCAACTAATACAGCTCTCAATTTCGTTCAGTGACCCTAACATTACTTCTTCAAATTGAGGATCAGTAATAGAAATACTTTCTTATGGTCCTGGTCCTGTCTCCCTTGTTTAATTTTTATTGCAAAAATATGTAAACTAACTTAAATTATTAAGTCGACCCAGGCGATCCAGGTGGGTGAAAATATTTCAAAAATGATAATAATGCTGCGGTCATGATGACCGCACATCAGTAGTTAAGGGTTAAACGTTCTTAACTGAGTTAGAAAGATGGACGTGAGGGATTATTTTATATATGTGAGTGAGTATAACTTCGAAAATATTATTTTTGATGACAAAACAGGATTAACGTCAAAATTTGATAACTTAATTTTAATATTAAGAAGTATATCATCGCGAATTTCAATTTTTAACCAACTTCCAAAAAGGTGAAGGTTATCAATTCGCGTTTTTATTGTATGTATGTTACCCGATTTCTGGCCCAGTTTTTTTAATATAATCTACAAAACCCCTTATAGTTGCGTTGTATTAAGGAAGATATATTTTTCTTTGATCTGTAACATACAGTTTTTCAGAAAATCGCCGAAAAATCCAATATTCCTATGAAAATTTCAACGAAGTGACTTAATTGACATTTTCGCATATATATATATATATATATATATATATATATATATATATATATATATATATATATATATATTAAACCGACTTTCAAGTAGAACTAAATAGTTGAAAATAATTAACAAAACATTAAACTAGACGATATAAATAACACATTCACTGTTGTTAGGTACCTACACACATGTAAAAAAATGTAAACTATAAAAGGTGCTCATTCTGTACAAATTAATTACCTACCTACTTATCTATATACATATTTTTGAAGTCGGTACTAAGCAACAATCAAATTTGATATAGTAGTAGTTAAGTAAGTAATGCAGGATTTTAGGTTTGCTTGCACGGTCTGCAAAAATACATTAGATAGGTAGGTAATTAATTTGTACAAAATGCGCACCTTTTATTGTTAACATTTTTAACTTTGTGTGTAGGTACCCAACAACAGTGAATGCTCCGTTTATTGCCTAGCGTACTGGGTTGTTAATTATCTTCAACTTTTTAGATCTACTTGGATTTTTTTTAAATGTTTTATTTTACTCCACACGCATCGTTTACTCAAATCTTCTAAACAATATATCTCAAAAAAATAAACAATAGATATTTTTGAAGGAAAGCCTTTCCACGTAATCATGCCTTAAACATTGATCTGTTCTTGGAATTTTGTAACTGATAAATGATTCTGTTTCTAAAGAGAGAACGATAAATGTTTTTGAGGGGAAGTAGATGCTGTACAATAAAGGTCTCATAATATTTTTCGTTAAAATAACATTGTTCAAAAGTTTAAGTTCGAGTGAAAAATTAATTATCTTTTTCTATGCTTTAGACATTATTGTATTTATTTGATTGATACATTTGAAGCTGTATATTAAAAATAAACTTATTTTCAATTAAATTTATCAAATTTCTTAAAAGTCGATAATTTAGTAGAAATTAATTTCGCTGTAAGAATTTTCCGTTGAAATACAATTTTATAAGATTTACTAATTCCAAGAACAAAAAAATAAAGCAATTTTTTCCGCTTAGGTAACATAATGGAAAACCTACTGTGTTACTGATACGTAATGGGAACTTGGTCATGGACATTTTAGTTTGGCCGACGTCTATTGTGGACTTACTTTCAACTGTGGTGGTCGTGAGCGGTTAGGCGGGGGGGGGGGGGTTCAGATGCCGCCATCCTGGAGCTGAAAAACCTCCCTTGAGCCTTATGCTTCCCATAAATTTGCTGACTTCTCCCCCTAAACCAAAAAAATCTGATTAGCCCCTATATAGGACAATTTTTTTCTCATTTGACCCTCCCTAAACCAAAAGTTGTGTACGCCCCTGTATTACCAGGGGCGTATACAATACTATTGTATTGGCTCAAATGTGGAAACATTAAACAACAAGACGGGTAGGGAGGGTAGTTTTTATTATTGGAATTAGTTAAACTATTCCAGTGGATTAACAACTCTTAAAGCAAACTTAAATTTTAATAAACCATTAACATTTAAGATATTCAATAAATGTTGTATCGATCAAGTAAAAAAAATAATGTTTAAGGCAAATAAAAGACTATTTTTTTTGTCTTCCTAAATAATATTTTCTAAATTCTATCCGATAATATTGTCAACTTTTTGGTCCTGTCTTCGGAGAGTGTATTGTAATCTTGGAGTTATAATTTGGGGTTGCCTAATTTGTCCAACATCTTTTCAGTAGTCAACTTTAGTTTCCATTTATTTCTGAAATTATTTTAATAGATTTTAAAAATTAAAGGTAGTTGTCGCTGTTAACAATATGGCATCTATAGATTTTCAATAAGTTTTTTGGTTTTCACAAACACATAACCAAATACTTTAATGTTTTTATTATTTTTAAATTTAATGTTAACTGTATATGATTTGTGGTGGCTTAAACATGTTTTCTTAATTTTTTTGGCTATCATTAAAACAATGTGCTTGTGTGTGTGTGTGTGTGTGATAGAGTTAAAATTGAAATCTATGTTAAATAAATTATAAGATTATTTGATTTGTTGTTTCATTAAATTACATAGAAAATAAAGTGATTTAAACAAACTGAGTAGGTATATTTTTTTAACCCCGATTATAGATTTAGGTTTCTAATCACCATGCTTGCCTATTCGCCTGTGATTGAATTTGGTATCAATGTATAGTTTGGTGACTTGATCCAGTAGTATTTTAGATTATAGGGGTATTTTGGGGGGAGATTTAAGAAAATCGACCATTCCCCCCCTTATCTCCGAAACTATTGAGCCTAAAATTTTTAAAAATTTAAATGAAAAACTAAAAATTGTTCAAACGCATCATGTAATATATCAAATGAAAGGGCTGATTCTGAGAAACACAAATGATTTTTTTTATATTTTAAAAATAATTAGTTTAAAAGATATTAACAAAAATATTTTTTCAAAATATACCCATTCCCCATCCCCTTATCTTCGAAACTGTAAGACATTCAATTTTGGAAAAATATAGAGATATAGGGCCACAACTGAATTTTACTGGAAAAATAAAGAGAAACCTGTAATATTAATTTTGGGGGGCAAATTACGAATTAAATGGAAAATTTCTAACGGTTTATGTAAAATATCAAATCCCCTTATCTCTGAAAGTATCAGATGTAAAATTTTGAGAAATATTAGGGGTATATGGCGTCATTTGAACTTTGCCTAAAAAGGACAAACCCTAACACTAATTTTAAAGGCAAATTAAATGGAAAATAAAAAAATAAACTTTTTTTAATGGCATGCAATATATCAAATGAAAGGGTTCATTATGAAGGAAAAAATATATATTTTTTGATATTATATATATATATATATATATATATATATATATATATATATATATATATATTAACATGAATAGTAAACAATATCCCTTCCCCCTCCCAACTTTATTTCCGAAACCATGCGAGCTAAAATTTTGAAAATAATTAGGGGTATAGAATTTGACAGGAAAAATAAGTAGAAAACCCAAATTATAGAATTAAATTGAAAATATGCAATCATATTATTTTTTTTTTCATATTTTTAAAAGCATTTGTTTAACAGATATTACCCAAAATATAAAACATCGACTTATTCCCCCTTTATCTCGACCAAAAATATATTTTATTTGTATTTCTAAAATAATTTGTTTAAAAGATTTAATAAATTATGATTTAAAATTTTACCCATTCTCCGCTTTATCTTCCAAACTATTGAGCCTAAAATTCTGACAAGATTATATAGGGCTTCACTGAAAGTTTTGTTAAAATAAAAATAAAGCGAAAAATCCTAGTCCTTAACCTTTGGGTGCTAAATTAGAAAATTAAATAAATATTTTTTTAAAAATCAGGCGAAACATGTAGCAAATAAAATAAAAAGGCTCCTTGTGAGAAATAAAAGTAAACATTTATTAAAAATTTAAAACGCTTAGTTTAAAATATATTAAGCTAAATATAAGAAAATGCACTTAAAAGTGGTGTAATTACAAAAAAAGTTGCTTCATTTATTCATCTGAATCATAATTTTAGAATATTTCTGCTTCCTCTTCTGCTTCTTTAAGCGCCAGAGAAACTGCTGAACACAATATTTGCAACTGAAAAAAGGGATGTAATGCTAAATGTGGTTGCAAAAAAGTCAAAGCCGGTCGTGCTCTAATGTTGAGTCACCAACTGTAGAGGACTCCTATGATACCAACGAGAAATCGCTATTGGGGTAATTTACTTGCACCCAAAGTAAAGAAGAAGAAGCAGAAGAGAAAGCAGAAATATTCGAAAATTATGATTCAGATGAATAAATTTAGCCAGACTTGTAGTTATACCGCTTTTATTTTTACCAACCTTTATTAATAAATATTATTTTGCAATAGTTACGAAACGAAACAAAATCACAACAGACCCGTGGAATAGGCCTACTGGGGAAACCACGTTAAAAAAGACGCGCTAGGTACACTACCTCATAGGTGGCGTGGAAACTTGTGCAAATTATGACGACTACAAATTATTCAACTTTTTAAAGCGTTATATCTCTGAAACGGTGGCTCTTAGGAAAAATTATTAATACATTATTTATACATTTTGTGTAAAGCATTTTCTGGTCTATTTTTTTTTTTGTCTGAGATAATTTTGCGATAAAACACCGTTTTGCTGAAAATCGCGAAAAATTCATTTTTTACTCTTGACCTCGAGCCAATTTTTTACACAGACCGGAAGGATGAGGACTTTTGAGATTTCTTTTATAATTGTATTTTGAGCAATTTTACCAAGTTACAGCTTCTTATGAATTTTTGTAATTTCGAATGTGTAAATTGACCGGATTACAACGTAGCCGGCCAATGAATAAATCGAAAGTGTGGATGGCTAGCACTCCTGCAGCCTCCACTTGTCAAGACTCGTATCGAGGGCCTCCAGGAGGCGCCTCGCGAGAGTATGGATGTGGCATAACGCTCGATCAGAGAAAAAGGCAACCGAGAAGACGTATCTGTCACTCGGTATTCTTTCTCTCGTACAGCGCCTTAGATTTATCGGGGCCTCACATATTCTATACAATAATAATAATAATAATCATTTTATAGCCATAACAAAAAAGAACAATTTAAAATAACATTAGATATGCAACTCATGTACAAGATTTATGGCAAAAAGTTGTTGGGGACAATTTAAAAAAAATACATTAACTCAATTTAGCGTAGTATGATTATGAAAAACAGCTCACCTGTGCACATTCAAAAGTAGTTTCCTATTCCTATGCTCCCTCCTAAACGCTGCCACTGACAGTGTCTTAAGGTCATTAGGAACCTAGTTGTAGAGGTGATAAATATTGTATGTGAATGAACGTTCATAGAAAGTAGTTCGGTGTGGCGGGGGAGAGATGTACCCTGTGAATCTGAGGTTCAGCGTATGAACATCCGTTCTATACTTATTTTTTTTAGTTAACTATGTGGGACGGTTGGTTACTAGTATGCTGTGAAATAAAGTGGCCGAGTGCAACTACCTTCGATCTTCCATTGACAGCCAGTTGGCTTCTTTTTTAGCTTGTGAGATACTGCGTCTTTACGGCGTATACCATAAATAAATCTTAAGCACGATTTCTGAACTCGCGGAATTCTTTATTTATCCACATTGTCTATACAAGGAGAATATACCACATCTGCGAAGTTGAAATGAGAGAGTACCAGTCAATTTGTTATAGTTATTTTGTGAGAAACGTTTTGAGTGTGTCTATGAGGGTATAATTTTTTCAAATTTGCACAAGCACGCTGTATGCATTTATTTATGAACGGTTTAAATCTCGTTGAAGTGTCAAAGTGCAAACCTAAATTTCTGCAAGAATTTAGTATAGGCAGGATTTCTGTACGAATAGTAATCTTGATCTTCTCTTCCATTTTATAATGCTTCTTTCCAAAAATCACCAGCGATGATTTTGGAGCATTAATTTTTAACTAATGCCTTTCGGAGAGTTTGACAAGTTGATTCAAGTCTTCATTTATTCTGGTCTGAACAAAGTGAAACGTCTATGGGAGAAAGGACATGTAGAATTGAGTATCATCAGCCTATAAATAGACTTTGTAGTGTTTAATTGACAATGTTATTCGTATAAATGCCAAATAACATCGGCCCAAGTATGGAGCCTTGTGGAACACATTTATGTCTACAAACTGCGATCGAATGGGTAAGTAACTGCTTAGTAGCTCAAATGCATTTTTGTCCAGACCTATATAACGAAATATTGAGAGAAGTAAGGTGTGGTTTATGCGGTCGAAGGCCTTAGAATAGTCTAATAATATAAGAGCGGTGGACTTCCCGTTATCAGCTGCCTCTATGATATCGTCTGTAATGCATGGCAGAGCTGTCGAACAACTAAATCCTCGTCTAAAACCTGACTGATGTGGTGATAAAATGTTGTTTCCATTGCGATACTCCCTTAGTTGAGAGTTCATAATTTTCTCTAATATCTTAGATAAGAGAGGGAGAATACTTATAGGTCTAAAGTCTGAATAATCTGCGACATTAAGCCTTTTACCGAGTGGCTTGATTTTAGAAATTTTCCATTTAACAGGAAATACGTTTTCCAATATACATGTATTAACTATATTGGTTATAAACGGAAGAATCCAGTCACAGCAGAGCAGCAACATATCTAGATTTATTAGATCACATACCGTAGCTAGCAATTTAGTGTCGAATATTGAATCCTTAACTACGTTTTCCGATACTGTAGGAAAGTTTTTTTTTTGTTATGCCGTCTTTTAAAAATCCAATAAGTCCTGATCTACCTCAAGGGTATTCCCAATATTCAAAAAATAATCATTAAACGCTTTTGGGTTATTTAAATGTATTGGGATATTAGTACGACTATCTTTGGAATGTATGTTTAACGTATTAAGTTTGCGCCATAAGGTACTTGAGCTGTTAAAACAGGCCACCAAAGGTATTGGTCATGTATTGTTTCTTTTCCTGACATATTGCTATATTTGTTTGATTTTTATTTGTTTGTAAGATTCCCAAGATGCATCGGTACGAATTGTTTTATATTTTTTGTATGCCCTGTCCTTGAGCCGTAGCATGTTTTTAGTTTAGTAAAAGTGAGCCAAGGTGGGTTTAGTTGTTTAGATTTATATATTTATATAATTAAGATATTACTTAACGTCGCTACTTTGTCATTCACCGATATCGCATAAACTATATCTTCAAACGGGGAGATGCATAAAAATTGTTTAGGAGGTCTCTATCTATATTCTTTAGATTTCTACTTCTAATAGTGCTTTCTTCCTTCGAAAACACTTCATGCAAGACACAATAAGTAAGACAATGATCGGAATAGCCAAATCTAGCACACCTGACTCTAAATGTAGTTCATCCCTTTGCACAAGAATAATATCGAGCAGCGTAGAAGAACTGCTTGTTACTCTTGTGGGTTCTTCAATTAATTGTTTTAAATTTAAGGCTTCTATATATTCATAAAATATACTGGCATATTGGTCTGAGGGATTTAATAAATTATTATTTACGCCACCACCACATATAATGTCATTTGGTTGGAATTCCGCGAGCATTTTTTCAAATACATTGAGAAAATTAGCTACATTACCCTTTGGCGGTCTATAAATAACTGCCACCGCATATTTTTTCCTCTTAATTCTAATATCAACCCAAATTTGTTCACATACATTATCCACGTTTTTGTAGAACATTCAAAAATTTAAGTGAGTTTTTATGTAAAGTGCTACTCCACCACTCCTTGTGCACCTATCACTTCTAACTAAATTATAGCTCTTTATATTAATTATATCATCAGCTATATCCGAGCTTAACCATGTTTATTAAGTATTATCTCTATGTGTAAGGTTTCCCGAATACACTTTTTGAACAATAAAAATTATTGACTTATTTTATCATATAATGATATAATTTCTATTTTTTAGGGTTCTTGGAGTTAAAAGTACTCCTAGTGAGCCGGTCATTGCGAAAATGACACTCCCATTTTTGTCTACAGTGCGTACCGTGCGATCACTGGTAGCAACTGCAAGTGTTGCGGTTACGGGTAAGAGACTAATCTAAAGGGTGTTTCAATAAGAACGCAACGTTTTTAGATTTAATAAAACATGTTTTTCTTTAGTAACTCGCTTGACAACAACGAGGTCATAAATATAACTTTTTTGGATCTGATAACATTAAGAATCATCTTACAGATAACAGAACGACATCAGAATGATATCCGATGCGCCAGTTTCATCCGAAATGATATCAAAAAGATAACATTTTTCTGATGTCTAAAAGATATCAAGTTAATGCAGTCATATACTTATCACTAATTAGATATATGTCTTTGATTGTATAAAAACACAGTTTTGTATCCTTACAACAAACCTTCATTTAAACCGTTAACGCCATTTCAACATCTCAGGTTGTCATCTTTGTGGAGTAAACCAAACTAAATCTATTTACAATTTTTGCTACTTTATACCTACAAGTAACTTAAATGAGAATGCTATTAGGTAAATTACAGTAATCCATAACAAAATGTAAGTTCACAAGTACCGAAATTCCAAATTATAGGTGTTCCTAACTCCTTAGGATCAGAAAGATGAGTTCCTGAAACGGCGTTGAGTGTTTAAATAAATCTTTGGTGATAGGGTACAATACTGTGTTTTTATACATTTGTAACACATCAAAGTTTCTAAAGCATTTCCATTTTTGAGATTATTTAACTAAAATTAATATTTAAAATTTTGTTCATTGTTATTTTATTATAATAAAAAAATAACGTCTAAATATAAAGTATTATATTTAAAAAATAACAGGTAAATCCACCTCGTCATCACTGCTTCTATTTTTGCATCGTGGGCATCGTTCCATTTTTTTGACCAGTTTCTGGAAAAAATAAAGTCAATTGTTGAAGTATTTTGGATAAATAAATCAAAACTGTAAAGAAGAAACTGTAAAGAACAATATAGTTTTTTTAATAGTCATGAATTTACTGTAAGAATAATTTCGACGTTTTGACTCCTGCTTTAGAGCCATTATCAAGAGACAAAAATTAAAAAGAGTTTCAGGGTTCTAGATCGAACTCGGGGTCTCAATCTGCCTACTCCCCGAGAGTCACTAAGCAACTGAAGTTAGTGTGAGTCTACTCTGCTTCTTTAATTTACAGTTTTCGGTCGATTAGAAGGGGTAGTCACGTGATGAGGGGGTTGTGTTGTGATTGGTTGGGTGTTGTTGGGCGTGTCTGTTTTGTTAAATGTGGCTTATTATGGAGCTCCATGATGTAGGAATGTGGTAGCTGTCACCGCGTCGGTTTACCATCATTTTTTGAAGAACTTGATTTACCTAAAGGTATTTTCTTTCCATGCGCATTTAAAAATGCGTAACTTTTTTCTCATAAAATACCTATGCATACAACAAATCGCTAATACATATAATTATAATGCTTACCATTCATTATAGTTAACACATTATCATTGGATGAAGATGTTTCATATCGTGAAGTCTTACACCTGCTTCTTTTGGTTTTTCTAAACTTTTCTTCTCTCATTAGTAAAAAACTTTCCTCGTCGTTTGCCGAAATATTCAACGCGTCTCGTTCAAAACAAAACAAATTATTGTGTAAATATAGTTTTAATAAATTACCATATGGCGATGATATTGTTATATAGTCTGTGGGTCCAATTAAAATTATACAACTAATATTCACTTTCACTTTTCTAGAACTTAATTTACATCAAATTATACAGAATAGCTTATTCACAATAATATTACAATATACGCTCGTCCTCGCTGTCTAACTGACTTGCGATCGTGGGCTGCTTCCTTTTAAAACCAGCATCGAAAATTCTCGTAAAATCAATCATGAATTCTTTTTCTCTCAAAGCGATCGGTGTCGTACTGAAATAAAACAGGGTCGGCTTAGGTAAATTTCGTAACACTGTCCCCCCTTTAATTCTGATTGTCCCGGTCAGAAACATCCTCTCCATGGTAGGGAGCGCGTCGATCTAAATGGACCACCTTCAACTTAGCCTTGGCGTTTTGACGGATCCGGTAGACGACGTCATTAAGCCTCTTGACCACCTCATATGGACCATCCCAGGCGGGTGTAAGCTTTGGGGATTTACCCTTGCTCCGTTAGGGGTTGTACAGCCAGACTTTGTCCCTCTCCTGGAACCCGACTGAATTAGCCTTGAGGTCGTATCGCGTCTTCATCCGGTCACTGGTGGGCCAACATCTGCGTTCGGGCTAATTCGTGTTTTGCCGGCATGTTATGTCGGAGCTGGTCGGCATAATCGTCGATGTCTTGGGAAGGTTCTTCGGGGGAGCCAAAGCCAAATCGCAGGGTAATCGCAGCTCCTTTCCGAATAGGACCCTGGCTGGGGCAGGCCTTTACTATTATGTATGGCAGAGCGATATGCGAACAGGAATAGGAGAATATGCTCATTCCAATCACGCTGGTTATTGCTAACGACCTTGGGTAGGTGTTGTTCCAAGGTCCTGTTGAATCTTTCCACCGGTCTGACTGTGGATGCAATGGCGTTGTTCTCGTTTTCCTGATCCCCAACATCGTGCAGACCTTCTGGAATACATTCGATTCGAAGTTACGCCCTTGGTCTGAATGTAGTTCCATCGGGACGCCAAACCTGCTGAATAGTTGTTCTACTAGCGCCGTCGCTACCGTGGTTGCCTTTTGGTTGGATATCGCATATGCCTCAGGCCATTTGCTGAAGTAATCCATTGCGACCAGAATGTATTTGTTCCCCCTCTCAGACTCGGGAAACGGACCGGCAACATCGATGGCAGTTCTCTCAAATGGGACACCCACATTGTACTGCTGCATTCTGCCCTTGGTCCGGGTCTTCGGCCCTTATTGGCTACACAGCTGGCACATTTGCGACACCAAGCTCTGACGTCTTCGAAGTAATTCACCCAGTAGTCCCGCTGGCGAACTTTGTCTAGGGTTTTATTCATGCCCAGGTGACCTCCGGTAATCCCATCATGTACTTCGGTCAGGATGGCTGGTACCTTTTTCTTCGGAACTACCAGTTGGGACTTGGTTTCTCGTCCATCAGCGCTTTCCCAAACTCGCTTGAGTATTCCATTGTCTACTCTTAGAGAGTATCTACCTCGTCCCATCGTGGCCTGTGTGCCCCTCTCGTTTTGAGTGACAAGATTGGTTCGATGTCTGGATCAGCCATTTGATCCTGGATGCACTGTTCCGTTGTCCAGTCTTCATTGGCCTGCACTCGGAGCTGTCTGATGGAGATACCCTCTCGCTGTTCCGTCTTCAGACAATGTCCGCATTCTGCTCTACAGGGTCTTCTGTATATGGCATCGGCATTATTGTGCAAACGGCCGGCACGGTGTTCCACCTTGAAATCGTATTGCTGTAATTTCTCCATCCACCTGGCCAGTTGTCCTTCCGGTGTCTTCATGTCCAGCAGCCATTTGAGAGCGGCATGATCTGTCCGGATTAAGAAATGACGACCATAGAGGTATTTGTGGAAATGGTCTACAGTTCTTATTATTGCCAGAAGTTCTTTTCTAGTGACGCAATAATTACTTTCCGGTTTCGAGAATCCACGGCTGTACTACTCAATCACCCTCTCTTCACCCTCTTGCACCTGAAATAGGACGGCTCCCAAACCTGTGTTGCTGGCGTCGGTGTCTAAAATGAACCTGCGGGACTGCCTAGGAAATGCAGGATTGGACTGGAACATAGTGCTGCCTTCAGTCGCCTGAATGATGTTTCGCAATCCTGATTCCAATGGAAGGTCTCTTTCTCAGTGGTCTGCATATGTAGAGGCGCGGCAATGGTGGCAAATCCCTCAACAAATCGCCTCTAGTAGGAACTGAGGCCCAAGAAGCTTTGGAGTTCATGCTTGTCTCTTGGGACTGGCCAATCACGGATGGCTTCTATCTTTTCCTCATTGGTGCGGATTTCTGACTCGGAAACGACGTGGCCCAAAAACTCTACTTCTTTTTGGAACATGGAATACTTCTTCTTCTTCGGGTTGAGTCTCAGGTTGGCATTAGTAATTCTGGAGAATACTTCGTCCAGGTACTTCAGATGGTCGTCGAATGTCTGACCCATACTACTACGTATACTAAGCACGTCCTCCATGTTAACCCGCTCAGTACATACACATACTCCATTAGCCTCTCAAATGTAGCGGGTGCATTACATAACCCAAAGGGCATCACCGTGAACTGAAACAACCCTTTACTGGTGGAGAACGCTGTCTTCTCTCTGTCGTTTGCGTGTAGACCAACCTGCCAATATCCATTTTTAGGTCTAGTGTGGAGAACCAACGGGAGCCTGCTAGTGTAGTCAGAGTGTCATCGATTCTTTCGTTCTTCGTGACGTCATTCAGCTTTCTGTAATCCACGCAAAATCGGGTGGTTCCATCCTTCTTTTTAACTAGCACGACGGGAGCAGACCATGGGCTGATGGATGGCTCAATAACTTCATTTTGTAACATGGACTCGAAGTTTTCCTCGACTGCCTGTTGTTGCCCCAATGGTAGTCGCCTAGGTCACCACCTGTGGTTGTAGGAATTCTTTATTGGGCCCTCCCTCCTTCACCGATGTCTGGTACCCTTCTTCGCAATTGATGATGGCTCGAAACAAGCTATCTCTTGACCATTGGTAATTCTGATCTCGTGGTTGGACAAATTCATGACTCTGATTGGTATATCTCGTCCGGTTTTAAATATAGCCCGTCCAACTAAGTAGTCATGAGCAGAGTGTACGGGCTCCACCATTCCAACGCAGCTCCCAGGATTGCTGTCTAGCTGCCCATTAATAATATGTTCTGTTCGACCGGGAATTCTAGCTGAAGACTTTGCCACAATTTTTATGAAGGTGACTGAACTGTTGACGGACCGTGTCAATACAAATTCCTTATTTAGGAACCTAAGAATCATATCTCGGGTCGAACATAAGTCCATGCTGGCTGATTAGGTCCATACCCAGTATAGAATCGTCCTCAATATTCGCTACCAGGACCCTATGCCGGATCATGTTGTCCCCGATCTGTAGCACGACATCTGCCTCACCCTGTATTGACTTGGACTCGCCGGTGACTGTTCTGAGCTGGATGTTACTGTTAACTGGCCTAATTTCTGATGCTCTCAAAACCCTGGCAATGGACACAGCGGCGCCGGTGTCGATGGTCATAGTAATTGCTCGGCCATTGATGGTGCCCCTGACGAGTAGGCTGCTGTTATCTCGGCAAAATCCCCGGATGGATACTGTCCTGGGGGCTGGTGGAGGGTGAGTCAGCATTCGCCCCCTTATGCGGACTGGTTGGAGTTTTCCTGGTTGGTAAGGTCGGTTTGTTGGCTACCCCTGGTTGGTGATCGTTCCGGTAGCCTTACTCGACAGTCACGTTGAAAGTGTCCTGTCCGTCCGCAGCGGTAACATGCCCCTCTGGTGCCAGTTCTTCCTGGTTGAAGGAAACTGCTCGGACCCTCGGCTTGGACATGTTCATGACGGCCTCTACTTCCAAAGCCCGAACTAGAGCTTCATTACTCTTATTGACACCACTCAGTCTTAAATTTCTATACTTCCACATCTCTGATGTCGTTTATGAAACTCTGTGTGGCCAACTGGTCTTTCGTTTCCTCTAGCAGGTCTGGGTAGGACAAATGTACTAACCGTCTAATCTCTGCTTCAAATTCATGGAGGCTTTCACCGGATTTTTGCGTTTTTCCACTCAGTTGGACTTGGTATACCTGACTCAAGGATTGATTGTCGTATCGTTTGTCCAGGATGGCGATGATCTTGTCGAAATTGCCTTGTTCATCGACTGGAATGCTTTGGAGGAGTTCTAGGGCCGGACCTCTTAACGAAATTACCAGAGAAGTAGATTTTTCTTGGTTATCCCATCCATTAGCTGTAGCCACTGCTTCAAATTGCCGTTTATACATGGGCCAAGACGAACTGCCGTCGAATGTGGGTAGTTTACTAAAGGAACCTTTGGTACTCACGGTGTGCTGGTATTTTCCTCCTGTTGCATTTTTTTCATTTCTGTTTCTACTTTGTTTTGGTTTTATCTTGTACTTCACTTACTTCACTTTGTACCGTGTTTTTAATGGAACTGATTTCAAATTTCAATGGAATCGATGTCATCTACTTTGATTTCAAGAGTCTCCACATTACTTTTTAGGATTTTTATGTCGTTTATTTCTTTTATGTCTGATTCAACTATTTGCATTCTTTCATTAACTGTTTCATTAACTTGCGATACTATTTGAATTAGTTGTCCAAATTGCAGTTGTCTTTTTTTCTTCTGTTTTGCATTGTTTTTCTTCGGATATTTTAAAATCATTTTGTCTCTGTTCATCCAATTTTGAGAATAATCCCTCAATTAAATTTTATTGTTCGCTTTTCATCGTAGTGACAAGATTTTCTAATTCTATTTTACGTTTCTCATCAAAAGATTTTACTAACCTTTGTTGAATTTCTTCTTGATGTTGTTTTTCCTTCTTGTCACGTTTTTCTAGAATCTGGGTTATTTTTTCGTCTAGTCCTTCCGTAACCTGCTTGACTATTTTTTTGGTAGTTTCGTCCATTTTTTCCAGGCTGCGGGTTTTCATAAATCAAATTACTATTTTAACTGCACTTAATCCTGCACTTCTGATCACCAAATTTGTTATATAGTCTGTGGGTCCAATTAAAATTATACAACTAATATTCACTTTTCAACTTTATTTACATCAAATTATACAGAACAGCTGATTCACAATAACATTACAATATACGCTCGTCCTCGCTGTCTTAACTGACTCGCGATCGTGGGCTGCTTCCTTTTAAAACCAGCATCGAAAATTCTCGTAAAATCAATCACCAATTCTTCAGCTGCCAAGCCATTTCGAGAACAATTTTTTTCCTCAAAGCGATCGGTGTCGTACTGAAATAAAACAGGGTCGGCTTAGGTCAATTTCGTAACAATATGTAGACCAGGTGTCTTCAGGATTAATAATTCTTAAAATTTGTAAAATTGGGGTTCGATTCTTAGGCCATTTGAAACCTTTAGAGATAATATCTAACCTGGATTTGGAATTGGTTCCGGATGTGTTAATCCAAAAGACCACATATCTTTTACTGCTAAAAAATAGTTTTTGTTAGTTTATTTGAGTTTATTTGAAGGTCATAAATAAATGTATACTAACCTCATTTTGATGGGCTCTAACAACACCTCCAAGAACTAGACCCATCTATATTCATTAAACATCATCAGTTCACTGATAAATTTTGGTTATGTAAAATGTTATGAGAAAGATGTTGGATCATTTTGATGTCTAAACTGATAGAAAGTTACCAAAATGATAACATTTGTCTGAGCTCTCAAAGATATCGTTTTTTTGATACCAAATTGATGTCTTTCTGATATTGATGCCGAACGGGAAACCATTGAAATATTTATGCTTTATAATGTAAACATTTGGGAATTATGTATGATGCAAAATATCCTTAATTGACCCCCACGGCTTTACTGGCACATGCGTACTTTTTGACAAAGTTTGCAATATCATTATTGTATACTTGTGGCGGTAGTTCATTGATAAGCGTCTAATTTCGGGATTCAATATTTCGATGCTAGTGGGCTTGTTGGTATAGACCTGTGACTTCATGTAGCTCCACAGCAAGAAGTCCAAAGGTGTTAAACCATAAGACCGTGGCGGCCAATTCTGGTCGCCCACTAGGAAATTGACACGACCAGGAGCAAATTCGTGCAAAAAAGTTAATCTTTCACAAGCGGTATAACTTGTGGCACCGTCCTGCTGAAACAACATGTCGTCAAGAGCTTTATGTCCCAACTGAGGGACAAAAAATGTGATAACGTTCGCCATTCAACGTTAATGCGTTTTCTCCCTCATTTTCAAATAAATAACGTCCAATAACTCATCCAAATAAAAACGTACACCAAACGCGTTTTGGATGCATTGCTCTTTAATGAATCTGTCGTGGATTTTCTAAGCAGCAAATGCGGCCGATTAACGAAGCTATCGAGGTGAAAAACGAGCTCATCACTAAAAATGATTTTGTTCGGAAATCGCCAAGAATCTAATTGGTGAAGTCTGTTTTGCACGGTCTGTTTCAAGAAGTTCTTGAGTCTATTGGTGCGTGTGTATATAAATCTGTTGTAATGTTCAATTACTGTGCGCGATGACGAATGATGTTTTGTTGTGAACGTCCTCTACGAGCTGATGTCTTGTGCTTCCCACCACTAACTGAATCAGTACCAACGAATTCTTGGATTATTCTTTACACAGTCCATCGAATATTGGAGCACTTACGAATAGTGGCAATCAAACTTTCAACATTCTGATAAGAATGTTTAACAATGAGGACGCGTTGTTCTAGCTTAGAGCTTGTACCTTCTGCAGGTAGCCTGCAGTGCACAAATGTCGTGGTAAGACTAAAGAGAGAGAGAGGGCAAGAGGCTATTTCACTCGGTTGGTCCAGCTGCTTCCAATGAAATACGTTCACCCACTAAGTAAAATAGCCTGATACTGTCTCTATTGCCCTCTCTTTCTAGCGTTGCCACGATTTTGTGCATGACAGGCTATGTCTAGGAGGTACATGATTTAAGTGTTCTAGCCAGTGAGTAACTGGTTCTAGCGTGTTATGCTCCATGTGCACTAACTCCCATCTGTCAATTTTTGAACTATCACGCTATAATCAAGTGTCATTGGGAGCATTCAGGGAAATGTACCATTAAAACATCGAAGCGTTAAAGCGTTTTATTCTTGCTGAATGTAGATTATTATAGCATTTATAGCATTTTTGAATAGTTGTGTAATATCAATACAGTATTTGACGTTTGTTTTGGTTGCAAAGCGGATAATTTATATGCTCTAATGCCGTATTAAAAGGCTGCGAGTAAAGCAATTTAGTACACCACTTTAACAAAGCGCTTCATCGCTACTAATCTCTGAATGCACCTATTATAACTGTGAAACATCGCGGACAATCACGGGTCACAGATCATACAATAGGGACAATTCATATATGGCGCACGCGTACTTATTGTAACACCCGTTATAAAGTAAATAATTTTCAGATATTGTATGTACTGCCATACGATCACATTTAAGCACAGGAAACTCCACTCAAGTCAAACAACATTTCACTATATTCGTAAAAGGGACATTAGAACGGTATGTCGAAATGGCGAATTACAAATCGAACGAAGAAATTAAGGAATTGAGCAACATATCTGAACAACTGTTTCCACTTGTTCAGGAAGCTATCAAGGAAATGAATGAACAGTTAGAGAAATTAGAATCTGAAGTTAATGGGACAGATGACGCTGGTAAATATGCTACAAAATTTAGTAGCAAAGCAAGTGATTTGATGAATGAATTGGAAGTATTCGAAAATGAATACTTAAAAGTTCTCAATTGAATTTGAAACTGTTAATCAGTTTTTATTTGAAAAAAAAAATTTTCAGCCACTTTGGCCTTTATTTATTTCTGACATCATTTTAACAGATTTTAAAAATTAAAGATACTTCCCATTGTACCGTTTAAGCTTAACACAGCATTTGTAGATTCTCAATGCGTTTTTTAATGTTTGTATTATTTTAAAATTAAAGTCAGGTTGAGCTGTAAAATATATATCATTTCAACTTTTTAGTTATCATTATAACAATATTCTTGGATGTGTGTATGTGTATACGATAGAGAGTTAAAATTGAAATTCATTTTTATCAAATCTAGTTACCTTCATGTTAATTTCAAAATGTCTGTATATTTATTATTATACCATAATATACGATACTCTGATTTGTTGTTTTATTAAATTAAATAGAAAGTAAAAGTGATTTAAAATAAAAATGGGTATTTTTGATTAAACGCGTTTGTAGTTTTAGATTTCTAATCACCATGCCTGTCTATTCGCCAGTAATTGTCGGCTAAATCTCGTTCTGACATTGCTTTGGGAATTCACTATATCCATGTTGGAGATGGTCTACCCCGTTTTCTTTTTACCGGTGAGGTCCATTCTAAGTTTACTTTTGGGATTCGTTCTTCCCCCATTAGTTTCACATGTCCGAACTATATCACTTGTTACTTTTCTATGTCTTCTACTAACGTTCTTTCTACTTTCATACGTCATCTTATTTATTCGTTTCTTATATGTTTGAGTCTAGATCTCATTACCACACTTTTCCAAATATCAAGTTCAATCGCACATAAGCTGCTTTTTGTTTCTAAGACATTTGCCAAACTTCGGAATCATACGTAATTACCAGCCGTAATATGGTTTTCGATATTCTCTTTTTTCCTTCTTCTTATTCTGTCTTTGATTGTCTCGTTACTTTGTCCATTTAATTTTATACATAGATAAACACCTTCCTTACCGTATCGAATTTGTTTCCTCTTCTATATGTGTTTTCTAAACACATATAGATAAGTAACGCAAAACGTAACAACGTCATTAACATCTTTACCTCTTTGGTGACTTTAATTTGCTTAATGGAAGCTGGTCCATGGAAAACGTATGCTCATTCGCGTGAGCCTATCCAGAGACTGCACTCCATGAATCTGAAGCAATTTTAATCGTATCCAATTTTTGCCACCATCATATTTTTAATCAGTTAAATGGAATAACTAAGAGCTCAGGAAAATTGCTTGACTTAGCATTTCCTTCTGACCCAGACATGATCGTATCCCAATCAGACGACCTGCTAATAGCAACAGATGCACACCACCCTCCGTTTCTGGCCAATATTAGTATACAGGGTGTTTTGTAGAAGGTTCGCCAAACTTGGAGGGCAGACATCTGGGCTCATGTGTTATATTATGTAGCCCATATAACATCTAGATATCTTACGGTTCGTTTTTTTTTTTAATTTTGTTTTCTTAATTATGAGATTTTTACATTTGAACTGTTGTATTTTTTTTATTTTTCACTGCATCTTCACCAAATAAACTTAAATCTAATCTATGATGTTTGTTTGCTTATATGCATTTGATATTTGAAAGAAATAATTGGGTGAAAAAATTATTTGAGTGCAAAAATGGCCAGGTTCCATAAAATAGTGATTAAGTTAAACACTTTATCACATTACAAAAATAAAATAGAAGTTCATCGAGAACTTCGAATGCTTACAAAAACTTCTCTACTTCAACCCCTTTTCAACAATTTATCACACGTATTGGAAAGTAATCAGTATCATAATAAAATTTTAGATTGTAACTTACAAGGTTAGAACTACAAAAAATAAAGCATACATCAACTTGCAATAATTTGTTATAAATTTTGTTCAAACCGGCTTCTACCGCTACGGATGCAATCACGACACCTTTTCCTGACTCCTACAATGGTAGTCTCTTGTCGCGTCTCATCCCATATTGTTTCAAAAGCAACATTTATTCTTTCTCTTAACTGCTCTTTGGTTTCTATTTCTCTCTCATAAACGAGTTGCTTGGCCCGTCCACAAACAAAAAAATCAAAGGGAGTCAGGTCTGGCAACCTTGGAGGCCATAGTATAGGGCTAGTTCTCTCAATTCAAGTGTTTGGGAATGAAATGTCCAGGAGCTCTTTGACGGTTCGTCTATAACGTGCTGGACAGCCATATTTTATGAATTTTTGACCAATTTTATTGCTCTGTCTTCCAATGGGATTTCATCTAATGAGATCGATCATCCCGTATTGTTTGGAACGCAACATTGGTTATTTCCCTTAGCTGCTCCTCGGTTTCTATTTCTATCTCGTAAATGGCCAATTTTTATGTACGATTTATTGACTGATTAGATGAAATCTCATTGGAAGACAGGCCAATAATTTTCAAAAAAGTTGGCTGTCCAGCACATTATAGGCGTACGTACTGTCAGAGAACTGGAGATTACATTCCCGAACGCGTGAATTGAGAGAATTGGCTCTATACTATGGCCTCCAAGGTCGCCAGACCTGACTCCCTTTGATTTTTTTGTATGTGAACGGGCCAAGCAACTCGTTTATGAGAAAAAAATAGAAACCAAAGAACAGTTAAGAGAAAGAATAAATGTTGCTTATGAAATAATATGGAATGAGATGCGACTAGAGACTACCACTGTAGGAGTCAGAAAAAGGTGTCACCATTGCATCCGTAGCAATAGAAGCTGGTATGAACAAAATTTATAACAAATTATTGCAACTTGATGTATGTTTTATTTTTTGTAGTTCTAACCTTGTAAGTTACAATCTCAAATTTTTTCATAATACTGATTACTTTCCAATACGTGTGATATATCGTTGGAAAGGGGTTGAAGTAGAGAAGTTTTTGTAAGCATTCGAAGTTCTCGATGTGCTTCTAATTTTTTGTTGTAATGTGATAAAGTGTTTAACTTAATCATTTTTTTATGGAACCTCGCCATTTGGGGACTCATATAATTTTTTCAACCAATTATTTGTGTCAAATATCAAATAAAAAAGTTACAACAGTTCAAATGTAAAAACCTAAAAATTAAGAAAAAAGAAGTAAATTAAAAAAAAAACAAGATATCTAGATGTGGTATGGGCTACATAATATAGCACACGAGCCGACCTATCTGCCCTCCAAGTTTGGCGAACCTTCTACAAAATACCCTGTATATAATTTATTTTAGTGCCCCTCCTGAGATTTTTCGCTGGAGGCGCCCCTGACAAGAATTTTAGTTTATTTAAATGTGGCATACTTTTGGGAGTTCAGGCCTCCTGCTCTCATACCCCCATTGCGCTACTGATAATAAATTTGACAATTTTAAATTTTAACACATTGTCTTTGCTCTCATAAGATATGGTTGAGGTCCAAAGAAAAAATTCCTGTCGAATTTCTCTCTAGTGATATTGACTTGAACTTCTATATTCGGTCTGTACTAAAATAGAAATTAATGTGGACGTGCTTCAATACGTGTATTTTACAAGCACTTGAACTTATATTAAGTCCGCTTTCCACAATAGGTTCGCCCCTTAATATGAATAAAAAATCAGAATGCATAAAAAATTAATCAAATCAATCATTTAAGTTTACTTGGTGTTGTGTAATGGTGCACATCAAGAAGTTTGGTTGGATAGTTTTTCGCTGTTATCTTGCTTGTTAATTAATTATTAAGCATTTGAAATAGTTGCCATACCTAAGTCACCAACACCGTATTGTACACTGACTTTTCGAGATTTTTCAATCCATTGAACGCAAGTCTATATATTGATCCTAGTGGAGAAGCTTCATCACTTGCGCTTTCTTCAACTGATTGAAATCTCGAATAATTATTTATATATTTAACACATATAACAGATTGTTTTCTGAATGTTATTTGTGGCATCTTCTAGTTTATTTTTGATTTTCTTGGGAATAATACCACATCAGAGTTCAAACTTGTGTATATTTTAAAACCAAACGTTTCAAAATCCTGTCGGATTTCGTTTTCAATGGATATAAATTTATAAAGTAAAATTGAAATATATGACAAAATAATTGTCATATATTTCAATTTTACTTTATAAATTTATATCCATTGAAAACGAAATCCGACAGGATTTTGAAACGTTTGGTTTTAAAATATACACAAGTTTGAACTCTGATGTGGTATTATTCCCAAGAAAATCAAAAATAAACATATAACAGAATTTAATATTTTATCGGGAAGTGAATTGTGACATCTAGGAGTTTCAGGAAAAACTACTTCACAGAGACTCCAACTTAGGAGTCTTACTTTGAAATATTTCTATCCTAGGAACCAAACAATGTACGACTCCTGAGTTGGAGTCTCTGTGAACTAGTTTTTCCTGAAATTCCTAGATGTCGCATTTCACTTCCCGATCAAATATTAAATTCTGTTATATGTCTTAAAGACTTAAATAATTATTCGAGATTTAAATCAGTTGAAGGAAGCGCAAGTCCCAAATATCACTTTTCTGAAACCTTTAAAACTGAAAATTTTAAAACACCTCGTTTGGATTTTTAAATTTATATGCTTTTTGGATTACTCGGACATGACCTGGACAATTTTCATCCTCAAATAACTCAAAAAACCTTAGTTTATGAAAAAAAACTTCATACTGTATTTTTCATCTCTTTGGACTTACGGGGTTTACTTGAGTAAAAAAATACCATCCCATAGAAGAGGTACCATCGATTTCCAGAGTCTGTTCTCGCTCTAAAAGGTTTTGATTTTATACAACATAAAAAAACAAAATTAAAAAAAACAATAAAATCGAAACTGTTCTTGAGAACTTCCAAAGATTTCCTGTTTTACTCACTAACTCCACTATAAAAGTCATAGTTTTTAAAACTGCTTGTATCTTTATCACTAACATAACATCAATCCAGAACCTGAATTTAACAAAATCCAGGACTTTTAGGTTTTACCTAGGTTTTACCTTGAAAATATCAGTTCTTTTTTGTATGGAGATAGTTTTTACCACAACTGGGTCGACACTTAAGAGACATGATGAAATTTTATAAGCAAGAAATTGAAATAATTCAGTGACAATAGTTTCCAATAGTTCAATGTAACTGAGAAGTGGTTGCAAGAATTTGGAAATTTCGTTGACATTCTAGGTAAGTTAGAGTAAATAATTTATATTTAAAACCGTTTTGAACCAGTGTGCAATCACTCACTATTTTCAGACATATCTTCTTTTTTATCTGATTTAAAGTACAATTCAATTGAAAATTTTTAGTGTATTCTAATCTCTCTCTCTTTTTCTCCGTCTCTCTTTCCACCTCTCTAATTTTTATTCTTTGTCTATATTTTCCAAATATATTTTAACTTTTTAATTTGTTTTATTGTTTGGACCACTTTCTATAAATGTAACTCTAACTCGCTGTATATTGCATCTACACTGTATATGCTTCTGTGTATTGGTCACCCCTATATAACATTTTCTGAATCACCCTGTACAACTATAATTCAACTCAACACAATATTACGACATCTTTAAAACCAATCTGTATAAGTATAAATCCTCTCCACACTATTGACTCTTTCTATTTCTTAAATTATTCCTGTATACCAATGATTTTACTTCGCCCCATATGTCTAGTATTCTATTTATGCAACTACATCTCTACCCTATATAAGCAAATTCACCTTTTTGAACCATATCTTATGACTATAATTTTACTCTACCATTTATTTCAATCAGCCGATATATGCAACTTCTAAAATTTTGCGAACCCATGTCTATTATTATACCTCGTCCTACGTCCTATACTGTTTATGCTTATATAACAAATTTTTCATACAGCCTGAATAACAATAATTTTACCCCACCCTTATTTCAAACACCTTGTATAAGCAACTACTTATGTTCCAAACTATATAACTTTTTTTAAACCGCCCTGTATAACTGTAATTCTACTCCACCTTATATGTCAACCATCCTGTATATTCAACTGCTGCTGACAATTTTTAAAGCCTTTTGTATAACTGTAATTATTCTCCGTCCTATAACGCAAAATCCACTCTGTATAACTATAGTTTTGCTCCACTCTTATTTAAACCACCTTGTATACGCAACTACTTATGTGCCACCCAGTACAATAATTTTAGAACCACCCTGTATAAATAATTCAATTCCAACTTATATTTCAACCATCCTATGTTTACAACAGCTTATGTACCACCTAATATCACATGCAAGCACGCACACACCTACAACCGCATGCCATAGAAGAGCTCGATCAAAACAAATTTTCGTTTCCATAAACTAACGGAATATTTTCTGCCATTTCACACTTCTATAAGTTCCCTAACTTAACGTCGTCTCTAAAAGAAACTTACTTCAAAAGGAATCAAAATGAAAACCATTGCAAACATCCTGTACGATATACTTTCATGGCATATCTTGACATTTAAACTAGATATTTATGATGAAAATTTGACATTTACCATGACGAAGACGCGAGATGTAAAGACCGACATCTAGGAATGACACCTCGAAGAGAGTATTTCCCATGATGTTTACAGTTTTTTTGTAGGTATATATTTTTCCGATTTTCAGAACAATGGTAAGTTTTACGTTATAGAACATATCTTTGTAGATTGCAATTTGTAACACTCAAATTTCTTGAGTGGTTTTAGAGAAAACAGTGAAGATTCATTGAAATTCACTGAAATCTAGTCCCTTATTTACTTTTTTCTGATTTTCTGGAAAACCGTAAATCTCATGTTATAGACAATTATATGTTACCTTTCTGTAATGTTTCTTAATATAAAACAGTTTAAATCATCAAAATTGCCCAAGCCGTTTTTGATAAATCGCTCATCATACATATAAAAAAAGTTGCAGACGAATTGATAACCTACTCCTTTTTGGAAGTCCGTTAAAAACAAATTCATGGTTTCCATCAATTATGTCAATAAAGAAATAAAAGAATATTTGTTTATTTTCTGGTTTATTATTGTGATTTTTTAATAAAACCACACTTGATAACAGAATTGTGTATTTAAAAATCCAAACGTTTCAAGCTGTGGTTCGGACGATACTTATATATTACTAACTGGCCCGCACGGAGCAGAAAAATTGGTGTTAAATTTTCATGCAAATATTGTACAAAAATTTCTAGAACCCGATCGCAGCGCCACAACTGGGTTCAATTGTGAATCTAAACCTTCCAGATACCCATTTAAACTCGTACAAAAAGTTTCATCAAAGTCGATCAACCGTTTAACAGTAGCGCTCCCTGCCAGGTCCAATTGTGAATCTAACACACTCAAATCCACAGAAAAGAGTCATCAAAATAGTCCCAACTATTCAAACAATGTTTTCCTCCAACACGATCGCATCTTCACCTACTCGTTACATTGTAAATCTAACCCACAATTAGCCCAACCGTTTAGGAGAAGCTGAAAAAAATGTTCCTACAACTCGATTTGAGTGCCTAAGTGTAAACTAAACCTTGCAAGAACCCACTAAATTACACACAAATACTTAATTTCAGTTACTCATAAAATAATTTGATATAAAAAAGTGGAAACCTTCCGGGTCAAATTGCGAATGTAACCACTCCAAACACAAAAACATTTTCCACACCACCGTTCAAAAAAATTCCCTATGACTCGATTGCAGTGCAACTCACCAAGAGTGAATCTAAATCTTCCAGGGATCCCTTCAATATGGACAAAAAGAAGTAGCCCGTCTCGGGATGGAACCTAAGACATTCGCATTATTAGCAAGACACTCCAACTAACTGAGCAAAGCGATTATATCAAGAAAGCGTTGATTGACCTATTATCGCCATATTTAAACAAATTAACGTAAACAATATTAAACTATAAAACCCTTCCTTTGAAACACTGTAGACCGGGAGCCCACGTTAATTTTTTTTTACTAATAACAGGCTACAAATGTTTGAGTGGGTTAATTTCTTCCTCTTCGAAAAATGCAAAGACACTTTTGTCCTACACCCACGATGTTATGGCCGCTGCGTCCGCCGATGGTATGGCCGCTGCGTCCCCCGCTCTAAACATGTCAATTTAACTTCAGCAAAATATTTACTAATAACAGCCTAATTTTTTCACTATTGCTTGCCAATTATTATAACAATCGAATGGAAAGTTAAATGGAATGTTTTCCTAGTCCTACACGCGAAACAGGTCGGTTTTATAGGCTCGCCGAAATCATTAATATGTTGCTTTTGTTGTTTAAGGAACAATGTAAATGATAAATTTTACAACTGTCCTACAAAACAAAAGGTATGTAAAAAATGAATAAAACTAGTATTAAAACTTGTATAACAGTGCATAGAGGTTCTAATTTTTATTTAGCCGTTTAAATATATATGCACACAGACAAACACACACACACACATATAAAATGTAAGAAAGGTTTCGGGAAGCAGTCTTTTTATGAGCGGTTTTATAAAAAAGTGAAATAAACTTTTACTTTGCGAAAGCTTTCTAAATCCTTTATTTCTTCGTCACTCTTATGACTATAAACAAAATTGAAAATTATTATATGTGTGATGAATTTTTAAATACTTACAGTAAATTGTGATTTTAATTTGAAAAAGAGTACAAAAATAAGAATTAAGCAATTAATAAATTAGATCTAAAAAAAATTTTAGCTACATTGATAGCAAAACTGGACATGAAATTATTATAATCAAAAATAAGATTACTATGTTGAGTAGCTTATTGAATTGTTTCTTATGTACCTACCTTAATTGTTGAATACTGAAAATGCATTTTTTCTGTCGATGTCTAAAAGATTGCAATAAATGTTATTCAAATTTTGGATATCTGTTTTTTATTAATATTATTCGGATAATAGTTAATAAATACCATCTCTAAAAAATTTCTTTTGTAATAATTTATATATCTACCAGAACTTGTTGGTTTGATGTACCAGTCCAATTTAATTATGTTGTTACTGTCTCGAATAATTTTAGTGTCTAGGAATGGAATACTAGATTCATCATCCTCTTCTTGTAATGTAAATTGGATATGGTTATTATAGTGTCATTAAATACTTGTAAGAGCTCAGGGCTAGATCCAATGAACATATAATATCATCAACATATTTTTTAATAAATGGTATATTGAAAGAGAGTTTAGAGAGACAGTCATTAGGTATATAAATTATTATTCTCATCAGCCAATGAAAATTAAATATAACTTAATTGAAACTATGAAACAAAGAATTTGCAAAATAAGTCACCCAACTTTTATTAATAAAAACCTAAAAATATTATGTAACATATCTTTTTAAATAATCCCCACAATTTGTTTAGTTTATTGTTCAAATTTGATTGAATTACTTCATTGATTTTTAAACTTCTGCACCTTTTCCAAAACATTCCGTCGCGCTAATGTTAATTTTAAGTGTTTTTTGCGTGTAAAATAAAGACAGTATTCGTGATTCGTGTATTGTATTCCAAGGAATTTGGACGCTTTTGATTCCGCCTTACGACGGCCGCTTTTTGTTGTTATTGTGTTACGATTCCGCGAGTTATTAGTTCCGGTCGTAACAACCGCCAACCCGCTTTCATTTTGTTTCTTTCATGTTTAGAAAAGCGCATCATTTGTTGTTAAAGCCGCATTTTTTGTTTGCTCAATCAACATTACGTCGCTATTTTTTGTGTCACGTGTTGTCCAGACGAAGCTCTAAAATCAGTTCCTGCTGTTGCGGGGCTAGCCTCTGAAGAAAGAAGAACCAAGAAAACACCACATGCAGAGCTTCGACGTAGGTCAGTGATTAACTTTTATTTGGTGATTCATTTACGCGACGGCACGTGTTTTATTGATTGTTCCGCTAAAGGTCCTTCGTCAATTATATACTTGCATTGAACCAGCATTGAACTAAAACCGCAACATCTAATTCATACATTTTTTTGGATATTATATGTAATGTGCCATCGAAGACATTCCATAATTTGGTCCAACTTCGAGCCGGATGCAATTTGAGTTAATTACGTGCAAAGTTTATCGATCAAACCATTGATTTTTCGTTGCAATTATTGTTGAAAACCGCATTGAATTTTCATTATTTGTTATAAGAGAAAGCAAGTCCGGGACATTCATTCATTCCGTTGGAAATAAATTTCGCATATTTTTTGCCGCGTTAAAAAACTTACAAGAGCTCGTTTTGTTTGTTTCGTTATTTTGCTAAATTGTTTTGAATTTATTTGACATTTGGTCAGATATTTTCGACTTCAACAGTAAAAAATTGTACATTTTTGGAATAGTATTTTGTTTCGTTCTATCGTGTTAGATTTGTACAGTGATTTTAATTTATTGTTAAGATGTCAAAAACCGCTGAAAATTTACGTAAATTTAAAAATCATCGACAATCAGAGTTTAAAAGATTAGAAGATATTTATTTTCCTGTCGAGAAAGCCTTAAGAGGTGACGACGTTGAATTGTTTTTTTTTGCATGATTGATATGGTTGATTCAATTCATTCAGACTTTTTTAAACATCACAATTCCATTGTTGGTTTAATTTCAGATGCAAACGATGATTTTGACTTTGAGGATGACATTCGCAATAAATTTGACAAATTGTTTTATTCAATTCTGTTCAGAATTCTACGCCACAAAAAGCTCGGGAACAGGAAAGTGTTGCTTCGCCGCGAATTGATTTGCCTTCATTTAGTGGAGACATATTGGAATTTGGTACTTTTATTGATTTGTTTGATTCATTACTTCACAATAATGAAAAACTCAGTGCTATGCAGAAGTTCAAATATTTGCAGTTAGCTTTAAAAGGGCCTGCTTTTGAGGTTATTAAGAATTTTAAACTAACACAAAACAATTACGTGAGTGCTTATGAAACACTTTTGAAAAAATTCAAGCGAACTCGTTTAATCGCAAAGTCTCATTGGTCAGCTTTAGAACAATTTTCCCAACTAACTTCAGATAGCCCTTCAGAGGTTCGGAAGTTATTGGATGACTTTTGTATCGTTCAGATGATGTTGAAACGAGTTCCAAAGAATTTAGCCGCTAAGTTTGAATTTTAACATGGTACTGCATGTGACCGCTCAAGATGACTTTCCGATCCGCTCGGAAGTTGTTAATTTTTTGTCGAAGCATTGCGATGCCTTTGAACATGTTGCATTATCCCGCAAGGCAAAGCGAAGTGTTGACAAAAGGTTACCATTGAATTCACAACAATATTCTTCCCGTTTCACTACACCTTTGTTTGTCACTAAGAATAGAAATTGTTTAGTTTGTAAATCCGATCATGCGATTTACAAATGTTCTGAATTCTTGAACAAATCAGTATCCTCTCGGTTTAAGTTTGTTAAAGATTTTAGACTTTGTTTTAATTGCTTGAGCGATTCTCATCAGTCGAATCGCTGTAAATCTTTATCCACTTGCCGCAACTGCAAACAACGCCATCACACATTGCTCCATTTTGTAAATCGTGGTGATTCAGGCATTCGGTCTGAATCTAGTGCTGTCCCCGCAAACCTGGCTTCCACATCTGGTGGATCCAGTACCATTAATAGTGTTGAAAGTCCCGAAACTTCTCTACCGCAGACTTCTTGTCATAGCACACTTTTGTCTTACAATTCAAATGTGTTGTTATCTACCGCATTAGTTGAGGTATTAGATAATTACGGTTCTTATCAAACTTTGCGATGTCTGCTAGATTCTGGTAGTATGACATCATTCATTGCGAGCAAGGCTGTGAAACGCGTTGGCTTCCGACCTATGCCCGCTTCGATTCAACTCAACGGGCTAGGTTCTATGCAGAGTACCTCTGCTGAGGGCTCTCTTATCCTTTCTCTTCGCTCTATAGTAAAGCGTGAGTGCAATTTTGTTGTTGATACTGTTGTTTTGCTCCGCATTTGCAATGATATGCCTGTTGCGCCCATTAACATGGCTAATATGGCATATCTAACCAATTTGAAACTTGCTGATCCTGGTTTCAATAGCCCAGGCGCTATTGACCTTTTGTTAGATGCCGATATATTCTCTCAAATTTTGTTGGATGGACGTCTTCTGGGAAAGGAAGGTATTCCTGATGCTATTAACACTGTGTTTGGTTACATCCTTATGGGTAGAGTGTCTTCAAGTTCTGTTAACTCTCACTCTCAGTCAGTCATAAACCCAACTACGCTTTTTTGCAAAACTGAAGATGTAGTATCATTAGAAGATTCACTCCAAAGGTTCTGGACAATTGAAGATGTTCCTACCGCACTGGTTCAGTCCCCTGATGATCTTATCTGCGAAATTTTTTTTTCCGATGGATGCAGGAGATTGGATTCAGGTAGATTCGTTGTGCCCCTTTCTTTTCGAAATACACTTCCTGCTTTTGATGGAATGTATAATCTCGCCGTACAACGTTTCTACTCTTTAGAAAGACGTCTTCTACAGCAACCAGATCTCTACAAACAATATTGTGATTTTCTCAAAGAGTATTTGGAGCTGGATCATATGGTTCCCTATCCATCATCTTCTTCTTCTGATTGTTACTACATACCGCATCATTGTGTTTTGAAACCTGATAGTAGCACAACCAAACTTCGTGTAGTGTTTAATGCATCCGCTAAGATAACTCATCGGGTTTCTTTCAATTATTGTTTGCTTATCGGTCCCAGATTGCAGCAAGACATTATCGCTATTTTGTTGACCTTGCAGAATTTAGTTTTGCCTCGCCTGCTTGCTATAGAAAACTATTCTTATGGTGAACTTCACGCATTTGGTGATGCTTCTGAGAAATGTTATGCCGCTGTTGTGTATTTTGTGTTCGAAACCGCATCTGGATTTCGTCAAAGTTTTTTTGTGTTGTCTAAATCGAAACTTGCCCCTTTGAAAACTTTGTCACTTCCCAGATTGGAACTGTGTGCTTCAGTTCTTACCGCTAAGTTGGCTCTTTATGTTTATGAGCAATTCAATAGTCGTTTATTGTTCAAGGTGATTCGTTGCTCGTCAGATTCCACGGTAGGCCTTTCATGGCTTAGTTCTTCCCCGCACCGTTGGACATTTGTCAGTAATCGAGTTGCTTACATTCAACAAAAAATTCCTTCTTCGCATTGGTTTTACATCCAATCTTGTGATAACCCCGCTGACATGGGTTCCTGCGGCATTTTGCCATCAGAGTTGTTAAGCAATACACTTTGGTGGAAAGGCCCACAATTGTTGATTACCGCTTGTTTGCCACATGCTTGCTCAGAATCAAGCATGTCACCGCTAGTTATGACTGAAGCCCGTATAGTGGCGCTTCAAGTCACCGCTTCACCAAATTTATTTGGTACTTTGTTAGAAGAAAATTCTTCTATTAATCGCATTACCCGCATTATAGCTCATTCGCTTTGTTGATAACGCTCGCAATCCAGACAGTAGGGGCTCTGGATCATTTTTGGCTGCTGAGTTATATCAGGCTCAGCTTCGCATTGTTCGATATGTTCAAGATCAATATTTTTCTAAAGAGATTTCCCTTCTTCGAGAACGAAAACTTTTGCCCAAATCGCTTCGTAAACTTTCGCCGTTTCTTGATGAACAGGGATTATCTTAGAGTTGGTAGTAGATTGGCTAATGCTCCATTGCAGTTTGATACTAAATTTCCCACACTGCTACCAAGTAAAAGTCGTTTGACTAATCTAATTGTCGAAGATTGTCATGTCACCAATCTTCAGGAATCCAAACTGTTCAATTTCTTTGGCAGCAACGATTTTGGATTCTATTCGCAAAGAAAGTAATTCGTAGTGTCATTTCTAAATGTGTTTCTTGTTGGAAGCTTAATCCTTCTGCTTACCAACCCTTCATGAGAAATTTGCCCATTTCCCGCACAATTGAAACCAGTTTCTCATGTTGGAGTAGATTTTTTTCTGGTCCCTTCACTATAGCTATGGCTAAAACTAGAGGGTCGAAAACTTTAAAGGCTTATCTGTGACTGTTTAAGTGCTTTGCAACGAAAGCTGTTCATCTAGAACTCGTATCAGATTTGTCTGCTGATGCGTTATTGGCAGCTTTGCGACGATTCATTGCACGTCGTGGTCGATGTAGCCATATCTATAGTGATTGTGGTACTAATTTTGTGTGTGCTCACAAGCAGATCTTGAAAGCTTTTAGAGCTACTGCTGCACGAGAAACCATTTCTTGGCATTTCAATCCCCCTTTGGCTCCTCACTTTGGAGGACTATGGGAGAGCGGAATTAAATCCGTTAAAGCTCACTTAAGACGTGTCGTTGGAGATCAAATCCTAACCTACGAAGAACTTTCTACTGTATTTGCACAGGTCGAAGCAGTTTTAAACTCGCGACCTATAACCCCTTGTAGCAACGATCCATCGGATCTTACCGCCTTGAGTCCTGGAATGTTTCTTACCATGGAACCTTTAACAGCACCTCCTGAATCTGATTTCTTATCTGTCCCATCTAATCGTCTCGTTACTGCGTCGATTGCATCAGGCATTCTGGAAACGTTGGTCGCAAGAATATTTACATACTCTTCATCAACGGAGCAAATGGACTGATGCCTCGGAGGTTGTTAAGCCAGGTACTCTTGTTATTTTGAAGCAAGACACTACCCCTCCTTTGAATTGGCCATTAGGGCGCATTATTGACGTACATCCTGGAGGTGATGGTGTTGTACGCGTTGCTACAGTTAGAACTGTAAGTGGTACTTTGAAGCGACCTCTTGTAAAGCTCTGTCCACTGCCAGTGGACCCTTAGTTTTGAAATTAGTAATTCAAGGCTGGCGGAATGGTGCGTTCCCGCAATTTGTTTAGTGTATTGTTTTAAATTTGATTGAATTACTTCATTGATTTTTAAACTTCTGCACCTTTTCCAAAACCTTCCGTCGCGCTAATGCTAATTTTAAGTGTTTTTTGCGTGTAAAATAAAGACAGTATTCGTGATTCGTGTATTGTATTCCAAGCTATTTACTATTATAGGACGGCCGCTTTTTGTTGTTATTGTGTTACGATTCCGCGAGTTATTAGTTCCGGTCGTAACAACCGCTAAACCGCTTTCATTTTGTTTCTTTCATGTTTACAAAAGCGCATCATTTGTTGTTAGAGCCGCATTTTTTGTTTGCTCAATCAATGAACATTACGTCGCTATTTTTTGTGTAACGTGTTGTCCAGACGAAGCTCTAAAATCAGCTCCTGCTGTTGCGGGGCTAGCCTCTGAAGAAAGAAGAACCAAGAAAACACCACCTGCAGAGCTTCGACGTAAAAGGTCAGTGATTAACTTTTATTTGGTGATTCATTTACGCGATGGCACGTGTTTTATTGATTGTTCCGCTAAAGGTCCTTCGTCAATTATATACTTGCATTGAACCAGCATTGAACTAAAACCGCAACATCTAATTCATACATTTTTTGGATATTATATGTAATGTGCCATCGAAGACATTCCACCTACCCTACTCAATTATTCAATAAAATTCTATATAATAATATTAATTACAGAGAAAGAGAGACTTCAATTCTAAGAAAAACATCCGCTAACAATTCCAATATCAATGTCAATCTTCATCATATTTCTGTTCCATACATTGAAGATCTATCAATCAAAATCAGTAACATTTTAAGTAATTTGGTCAAGTGCGACTTGGACTCGCATACTAAGGGTTCCGTAGCTCCTTCAAGATTCCAATATTACAGTTTCAGACAAGCAGGTAATGAGTGCATTTTCTTTTATTTACCCTAATATCTTTTAAAGGAAGCGTTTTAAATTTATAAAAAAATATACACTTTTATTTTCCACACATAGAATTTTTATTTTATCTGCTTCAGGATTCGCAGGAGAAGGACCAGTTCTTCATGCAAGAAGATGGATTGCCTATGGGTTCCCCGTTATCACCAACCATCGCCAACATCTACATGGAATGGTTCGAAGAACATGCAGTGAGGAGTTACGAGAAGCTGCCTAAGCTATGGTTGAGTTATGTCGATGACACCTTTATTATTTGGCAACATGGAGAGGCAGAACTACAGGCATTCCTGGGGCACCTGAACCAATCCCAACCATCCATTAGATTCACCATGGAGATGGAAGACAATGGGTGCCTACCATTCCTTTATGTAAAGTGTCAAAGGACTAGGACCGGAATCCAAACAACAGTATACAGGAAGGCTACGCATACAGGATTATACCTTCACTACAATTCCAACCACCCAACAGCAACGAAAACTGCCATCATCAAAACACTATCCATAGAGCCAAAAATATCTGCAGCACACCAGAAGCCCTCAAAGAATAACAAGTGAAACTAAGGGAAGACCTTTTGGCAAATGGATATCCGGAAACGATCATTACCAAGGCGTTTGAAGAACTGGACAAACCACCTAGGCAGGAAGAGGACTTCACGGTAGCAACTCTAATATTACCGTATACTAAAGACTTGTCGGAGAAACTTAGAAGAATTGCACACAGCTATGGAATCAGAATTATCTTCAAAAGCAACAACACCTTGAGGAGCACGATAACAAGAACGAGGCCTTACGCACCAGCAATTCCAAAGATCTGTATATACAGCATACCGTGTGAATGTAGCAATCTTTACATTGGAGAGACAAAGCGACCGCTGGACACCAGGATTAAGGAGCACTGCACAGCTACTCAAAAAGCGGAGGTAACGAAGTCTAGGCTAGCTAATCACGCATGGACCGAACACCATAATATCAACTGGGACCAGGCCACAGCAATTCACAAGGAAGAGCACTGGTACAAAAGAAAATTCATAGAGACAGCATATATAATCTCGAACGAAAATATAATTAGCGAGCCCAGCGTCCAAATTAAAAATATTTGGAGAGATAATCTGAATTTCCTATCATCACCTGATGACGATAGCAGATACACAGCTATTGAAACGTTGTGAGATCAATCACTTCAAGACGATGGAAGTCCAAGGAAAATTCGAGGATCGTTGATCTTCTTTATAATTTGGTAAGGCCCCTCCCAAAATATTTGTAGCTTGGGCGAATATCCACGACGACGTTGCGGGTTATACAACCAAACAAGATCATCAACTTGGAATTCCCCGCTCTCGGCTTTCATGTCGTAGGCTTCCTTCATTCGGGCACTGGCATTATCGATATTCAACCGGTCTCGCTGGTGGATGGCGTCAATCTTTTGACGTAACTGGCTGACATAGTCTTCACCTGCGGTCTCTTTTCCTGGGGGACATCCAAACCTCAAATCGCGTGGCAGTCGTAACTCTCGTCCCATAATAATACTGGCCGGGGTCTGACCCGTGGACTCGTGCACAGACGAACGGTATGCCATTAGAAGCAAGTGCAGATACTGGTCCCAGTCTCTTTGGTGGTCAGAGACTACTTTGACAGATGGCGGTTAATGGTTCTATTCATCCGTTCTACCATTCCATCAGATTGCGGGTGTAATGCTCTCATCCGTGTTTTATTGATCTTCAAAAGCTTGCAGACGTCTTGGAAAAGAGTAGACTCGAAATTTCTACCTTGGTCTTAGTGCAAATCCAAGGGAACACCAAAACGACGGATCCATTCCTTGACAAGGACATCAGTAACGGTCAAGGCTTCTTGAATCGGCAAGGCATACGCTTTATTTACTAAAATAGTCCATCACCACCACAATGTATTTATTTCCAGAGTCGGATTCAGGAAATGGACCGGCAACATCAAAGGCTATTCTTTCGAATGGACTGCCCACGTTATAGGCTTCATGGGAGCTTTTGGTCGCTTCTGAGGCCCATTACTTGCTGCACAAACAGTACATTTCCGGCACCAGTCCTTGACATCCACTTGGCAGTTTACCCAATAGAAGCGTTCTCTAAACTTCCCCAGGGTTTTCGTAACTCCCAGATGTCCTCCAGTTGTACCATCATGTAGTTCTCGTAAAACCTCTGGTCTCCTATTTCTGGGAACAATCTGTTTTCTGTTGTTTCCCTCCTTTGGAGTTTCCAGGACGCGCTTCAGAAGTCCATTTTCCAGGTGAGGGAGTTCCACTGAGCCCAGTACGACTTTATGGTTGGAGAGTATCGGGAAATCTGCCACGTAGGTTTGCGGTCTTTTTCCTTCCACCGGATAACTTCTTTTAACTCCGGATCCAATTTCTGGTCTTTCTGGATCTCCTCAGATTACCACTGGTCATCGATGACGGTAGTTCTACAGAGGACAGCACCTTTTTCTTCTGCTCGCTGACAATGTTTGCAATCATCAGGGCATGGTCTCCTCGATAGGGCATCAGCATTCTTATGGCTTGTTCCAGCTCGATGTTCAGTCTCGAAGTCGAATTTTTGCAACCACTCAATCCACCTGGCCAGTTGTCCTTTGGGGTTTTTAAACTGCAGGAGCCGCTTCAGTGCTGCATGATCACCTCCTCCAGGTTCTTCACGTGGTCTTCAAATGATCTTCTAACCACGATAATGTCGTCAAGATACACCAGGCATGTTTTCCATGAAAGCCCTTTTAACACTGTTTCCATGAATCTTTCAAACGTCGCTGGACCATTTCACAACCCAAACGGCATCACCATGAATTTGTAAACTCCTGAGCCGATGGTAAAAGCAGTCTTTTCTTGGTTTTCTTTAGCAAGTTCCACTTGCCAATAACCGCTCTTTAAGTCTAGGGTGGAAAACATCTTCGATCCAGCCAACGTATCTAGAGTATCGTCTATTCTTGGAAGGAGATAGCTGTCTTTCTTTGTAGCGTGGTTTAATCGCCGATAGTCCAAACAAAATCGGATCGAACCATCTTTCTTTTTAACCAAGACGACTGGCCAAGCCCAAGGGCTATTGGATGGTTCAATAACACCTTCTTCCTCTATCTCGCGCACTTTCCTCTCAGCTTCTTCTCTTTTAGCTAGGGGTACTCTTCTCGCCGACTGCCGAGTAGGTTGAGCGTCCCCAGTATTAATTTTATGTTTCACCAGATCGGTTCGTCCTCTTTTGCCATTCCTTACATCCTGGTAGTTTCTAAGGATGTCCCTCAATTTTGCTTTCTGGTTTGGTTTCAAATTCTTAGATGAATCGGTGATGAGTCTTTCCAGTTCCTCAGATAGTTTACATGGTGGTATTTCTGCATGTTGTATGCTTCTGACTACAGAGGAAACTGTTGAACAATGACCTAAAGTTGTTCCTTTCTTTAGCACAACCGAGTAATGATTCAGGTTCATTACTCCTACTGACACAATCTCCTTGACCCGAAACAGAGTTTTCCCCAGTGCGACTCCTCTGCCTACATTTCCGTCGTTAAGTTCGGGATCAAACATCATTACTGTTCCAGCTTTAGTTTCCCCATCTAAGCAAGCAACTATAATGATTTCAGCTTTTTCCGGAATATCCTCTGCTAAGATGGCTCGAAGCATTATGTCATCTTTTCCATGTAGCACCACTTCGTCATTCACTCGTAGAATTCCATCTTTGAAGTTTAACTGGAAACCCTTGGAGCTCATGACATCCATTCCAATGAGTACTTCGTCTTCGATGCCTGCCACTCATGCCCGATGTAGGAAGGTTGTGTTTCCCAAACTATTTCACCATGGACTTTCGCTGCTTCTCCTGTCGCTGTTCGCAGTTGCCATTTTGTTGGTTTTATCATTGTCTCTAAAACAATGATGGGCCTTATTACTGTTTTCGTCGCACCAGTATCCAGCAGCATTGCAAATTGCTTCCTATTAATAAGGCCAACTACGAAGAGACACTGTTAACGTAGTTGCGTAGCTAAGCGACATATGCGTTGGTAGTTGGGACTTGTTGGTTACAAGTCGACGATGGTCCCTTTATATTGACCTTCTTTAGTTTCCACGATGAGGAAGTCTGTACTCCGTTGCTCTCCTTGCAACGACTCTGGACATCTCCTACCTTACGACAGACACTTCCGACATCTCACTAGTCTTTTTTCGGTAAGGACTTCTTCTATTATCTTTCTTACTTCTTTCTCCGTCAGCGATTCGGACTCTGGCTTGACCTCTGCTGACATTTTTCGCAGCCTCGAATTCCAGACCTCGAGCCAGTGCATCCACTAATTGAGTCGGTCGAACTAGGGTCAATGCTTGTCTGGCTTCATGGTCCCGAAGTCCATCCAAAAACGCCTGAACTGCTAACCTTTCATAACATTTTCCGGTGTGGCTAGATAGGCAAGGTGAACCAGACGGGCAATATCAGCTTCAAACTCTTCTAGGGATTCATTTGATTTCTGGTGGCGATTTTTCAATTGGGAGTGGTAGACGTGCTCCAAATGGTCTGGCCATACCTCAGTTCTAAATGGTTGACTAGTTGTTAGTCGTCTTCTTGCTCAGAGGCATTCAAAGTTTGCAAAATATCTGTAGCATCCCCTCTTAAAGCGAGTGTTAGTGTTATTGCCGTCTCCTCTGCCGACCATCCGTTTAATTTTGCCGCAGCCTCGAATTGCGCCTATAATTAGCCCAGGGCGATTTTCCATCAAATTGGGGAGGTTTCATTTTGTGTCTTTTCCCCTCGAGGCCACTTTTCGAATCCACTACTTCTGGGCTGTTTCTGCTTTCGAATTTTGATTGCGTTTCTCCCTTTCGTATTGTGACTACCTGTTCTCTTATTTTGATGATCTCAACCTCCATTATCTGTTTTAGCTCTTCTATCCGCGTTTCATTTTCGACTATTGTCTGCTTTAGCTCTTCCATCCGAGCTTCATTTTCAACTATTCTCTCTTCGAGCAGTTCTGAATTTTTCTGTACCGTGCTTTTCAAATTTTTTTCTAAGAATTTACTTGTAATTTTTCAACTAATTTATCTTCTAGGGATTTAGAATTTTCTTGTAATGTTTCTAGAGTCTTAGAATTTTCAAGCAATTTGTCTTGTAATGTTTCTTTTAAACTTTCTTCCATTTTTTTAAATATCGTACCTACTCATGTCTCTATTGCCAGAAACTTCAAACAAATAAGTATTGGGATCCTTACCTTCATTCATTAGGGCATCTCGTAGCCGTTGTATTAATTCACTTTTCTTGCCACTAATTTCTAAATCACTTTCAGTTGGTCCAAATTCACTCTTTTAAACACTTGACACCACTGTAATGTTTTTATTTTCACACTCGGGTTCAGTTCTTGGATTTATTTAAAAACACAGGCCAACTCACTCTAATTTATTTCCAGTACTTTAACACAATTTATATTAACAGAAACTATTTACAGTTTATCTTAACTATACAATACGACCGTCGAAAACCGAAAGAATCCCATCGCCAGCTGTCCGTATTTATATATTTCTCTTGGAATAATTCTGGCAAGTCAACGAACTATCGCGAAACTACTTTCATGGTCTGGAAGCTTTAAGGAAATTCCTAGTAACGGCAGCAGTCGGCATGAGAGATGGATTCCCAGAAGTATCGGAATAATGTTCCTTCCACGAATTGGTTGATGGCTGATTGATTGCACCTGCTGTCGGATGAATTCTCGTAATAATATGCTTTGTATCCTCCCTTCTTCAACTTATTGCATAAAATAAATCACCAAATATAAATATTCATTTCAATACATAGTTGTTAAAAGCGTATATTTTTGAAAATAATATTTCATAAACTTTGATTTACCTAAATAAATCTAACGGCACTCTAAACAATATAATTATTCAATACACAAAAAATCACAGGTGTTCATGTTTTTCTTTATTATTCGCACTAAAAGTAAATCTGATTTTACCGCGACGTTGCTGGATTGACAATAATTTACTTAAAATGTTTTGGAATTTTCCCGCTTATTAAGGCCTATAGACCATAGTGTTATAAAAGTTTATTGTTTTATTTGGTGTATACTATCTCCACCTAAAATATAAGCACTCAAACTATTTAGACCCTCTGTATATATCATAATATAAAATTATTTTAATTAATCCCGCCTAATTTCGGTGATTTAGTGGAAACCTTGAGGCCGTCACCTACACGTTTTTGTATGTACTAGTGGTCGCCCAGAGGTCGAAATTAGACTCTATTTCGTGTAATTGTAAATGTATATTTTGTAAGAAACAGAGTTGTGGAGAAATCGGAGAAGTGGATGTAATGACCAAAATTGTTCTCTCATATTGACAAATCTATTGAAATAAAAAGAAAATAAAAATGTAATCAAATAACGGTATTCGAAATATTTTTGACAAATGAATGACCCCCCAAATTTTTGGCTGGAACCGCTCCTGGCAAAATATTCGATATAATAATTGGAAGATTGTTCTTTGCAACCTAAAAGTTTTCGTCATTTGCGGTTTCAATCAAGTTCAGGAATATTAAAAAAAGGAGAGGACCAACAACGTTAGGAGAACTTGAATATTTAATACATTCTCTATTGTCCGCTGTCTGACAATGTTTTACACAATACCTTCGGAAAGGTTGTGACAATAATATATTAATCAAATAATTAAAATCACATTAAAAACATAATATTTAATATGATAGTTACTGCAACGCCTCCGAAAAATCAATACTGATCCACTACATTTGATCGCTAAACAATAACAACACTTGCATGCCACTTCCAGAAGTACATGCTCTAAGTATGTAACAGCCTCTAACGATGGTCCCTCTATATATAATTACTACACGGTCTGGCGGCTGCGGCTCCGTCAGTTTAGCGTTGATAGTATGGACGTAAATAAGAAATTTTTATTATATTTTATTTAATGAATGAACCAATATTATCAATTATTATTAGCATTCTGCACTAAAGGTCGTCAGTAGCTACTAAACAAAACGAAAATGAAGAAAATCGGTTAAGAAACAGAGGAGAAAATGTTTCCTAATCGTTTTGTCTTTGTCTATTTATATATAGATATAAGAATAATTATGGAGTGTTTTTGTGCAATGTGTTACGCAATAAACCAAAGGTCAGAGGGAAAAAAATTACATTACAAAGAAACATGATTTATAAAGAACAAAAATAGACAAAAAAGTTTATATATTATTTCAATAAACTTTGTTTATTATGTGGGTGAGTGGATAAAACTGCAAAACTGTGTCATTAAATGCCAATCGTATTTGCATCGTTTTGAATCGTCCGAACATAATAAGGGTATTTAGTTTATCTCCCGACTTGACCATATTGTTTATGGCAGCACATTCCCTCTAAGTCACGCATAGCGTTCCTTTAGGGGAAAATTCACTAAACCCCAGATATACTACATATTGTTACGAGACTTCATCCGACAGCTGGTGCAATCGGCCATCAACCAATTCGTGGAAGGGACATTATTCCGATACTTCTGGGAATCCGAAATGTTTTTTCTCCAACAGGCCGACCGCTGCCGTTACTGGGAATTCCGAGAGAAATATATAAATGCGGACAGCTGGTTAAGTTAAGATAAATTGTAAATAGTTCTTGTGAATATAAATTGTATACTCTCTTCGAGGTCTCATTCCTTTGTACGCAAGACAATATATATTATATATAAATATAATATATATTGTTTCTGGTAGGGAACCTTCGTCAGTTGCGCTTCCCACAATTGAATGTCCTCTCGAACATTTCTTTATGCATTTGATGCATTTCGTTAAATTTGAAGACGCGAGATGTAGGTGAAGTAACCTGAAAATTTTATCGTCACATTCTGTCCTAGGAGTTAAGGGAGAACAGCAATTTCACGGAACGGCTCCAGATTCGGAACGTCTGTGTACTGATTCTCTTGAAAATCCTAGATGTCGGTCTTACATCTCGCGTCTTCAAATATAAATTGTGTTAAAGTAGTGGAAATAAATTAGAGTGAGAAGAAGAACAGAACTGAACCCGAGTGTGAAAATAAAAACATTAGAATATCAAAAGGGTTTAGCTCTATGGGAGCCCTTGTCAGGTTATTAGGCCCGGGGTTGGCGTCGTGGCTGCATTTTCCCATGATTTTTTTTACCGTCCGGACTAGTCCTAACAGGACAATAATTTGTAAATAGCAATTGGTACAGTTCGCGTGTTGTTCATGTTCCACTGCCTCTTTATTTGATCCAAATTCCAAATCTTTGTGTTTAGCTATTTTTCCAGCCTGCTCAATATTTATTATATTATTGTTGTTAGGGATTGCTATGTCAATTAAGGTTCTTTTTCTAGAGACTTTATTATCTACTAAAACTATATCTGGTCTATTGTGAGAACAGTCGGATCGGTCAGTATCGTGCGGTCCCAGCACAGCTTGTAGTTATTTTCTAAAACAGACTCTGGTTTGTATATAGGAGGGTATTCTTATCAAATGTGATAGTTCAAGTTTCAGTGCTAGTTCCTGGAGGAGTATTTTTGCCTTGTGCCGTTCTTTGTATTCAGTTGCAGCGAACGCTTGACAACCTCCTGTGATATGCTGGATATTTTCAGATGTTTGGCAACCGTATATGCATTTGTCGTCGTTGATAGAAGGGTCTTTAACAATGTACTTTAGAAATTACTTGATATTGGATTGCCAATATAAAGATTTCCGTTTCAGGGAACATATGACCAGAAGCCAACCAGTAGTTCGACAATAAACTGTCGACACAATTTTGATTGACGTCATTTATATGTCGCCATGATGGGGCTTCTCTCTCCATTTGAGCAGTTTCTGATCAGTTGATTGGTGGTGCAATTGGACTCGTTATGCTGTCAGCCGCAGTGGTGTTGAAGTCATCAACTTAGCATATGACTCTGTGTAGATCAGAAAATTCCGTTTATGGAAATGACTAGGCAAATTCGAAATTTGGATTCAATTGAAATGCCGTCTCGCATTTCGTAAGATCCCTGCTGTATTTTGCCTTTAACTATATTAATAATTCGGCATTTGTCTAGGCCAAATTGAATATGGATGTCACTTGAAAACCCTTCTAATATTTTAAGCATATCGTAGTTGCCATCAACTTTAAGTCATCCATGTATAACAAATGGTTTATCTTTAATGCTTGTTCGTTGTTGTGTTTGAGACTGAACCCAAAGTTAGTCGAATTCAATTTGTTTGAGACAGGCTTCATGGCTAGGCAGAACCACAGCGGGCTAAGAGAGTCTCCCTGGAATATACCCCTTCTGATTGGAATGGGGTCGGTTTGTATTGAACATTCGGCTTCTTTCAGAAAGATGTTGATTTGCCAGGTGGACATGGCATATTCTAAAAACTTAATAATACAATTATTCACTTTATAGAGTTTCAATATCTAAATGAGCCAATCATATTAAACAGAATCAAAGGCCCTTTTTAGCCACATATGCTATGTAGAGATTCCGTCGTTTGGCGTGGGGTTAATTAAAGACATCGGAATCAAATATAATTCAGTTGTTCTTCCATCCCATCGCGCATCCCTTTTGTTGAGTAATTGTGTTATTGAGCTCACAAGACGGAGCACCTCCACATTATGCCTTGTCTGTACGAAATTGGCTTAATGAGACATTTTCAGATAAACGGATTGGGAGAAGGGGTGCTATAGAATAGTCAGCTAGATCCCTGGACCTAACGCCCCCTGACTTTTTTTATGGGGAGAACTAAAAACTGTGGTGTACAAAACAGTAAGTACAAGGTAATTCTAACATACAATGGAAATAATAATTATTTTAATTTGAAAGTTTAAAATGACATTAAAAAATATTCTAATATAAAAAAATGATGTGTCAAAAGATTGGCAAAAAAGAGAACTTTAAACGTGGGAACTGCAACTACCAATCGTGTGAAATATAGCCTCTTGCCTCACTATTGCCTTCTCTTTCTATCCTTGGCACGATATTTGTGGATTGCAAGCTACCTGCAGAAGATGTATGCTCTAAGCTAGAGTTAGCCTAGAGTGCATAAATATGGTGCCAAGGCTAGAAAGAGAGGGTAAGAGGCTACGTCACTCTATAGGGAACTGCATCCAATGAGCTCATTGGCCGCACCCATATACTGATATACTGCTATCGCCCGTAAGCGGAAAGGTCACCGACTAAGAGAGACATCAAATTATTCCATGTTACTGTACCTAAACCTTTTTGCGCAAGCGATCCCAAGAATCAAACAGAGAGAAAACATAGCGAACAACGGAAGAGTCAATTGGGGCATTTTCGAACATGCGCGTAAGACCCGAAGTACAGTAAAACGTTACAGACATATATACGTCTGGCTGGACTGTGATGGTTGCGCCTATACATATATAAATCTCTTATCTATGGTTGCGCCTTTCTCACGACTCTGCTAGCAGTATATTAGTATTAAGTATATAGTTGCACCTAGCAATCGAGAGAAATAGCCTGTTGCTCTCTCTATTGCCCTCTCTCTCTATCCTTGGCACGACATTTGTGCATGGCAGGCTACCTCCAGAAGATATATGCTCTAAGACCGGATCAAAGATTTGAAATCACATACTGCCAGGATTTTATATGTCTCTATATATTTACTCAATGGTCTCTATGTCTGGCACTATCCAGCTCCAGAGAGAACAATGTACGTTAGTTTATTAACAAGAGCGAGGGCAAGAGGCCATTTCCCTCGGTTGAGAGCTGCTTCCAATGAAATATGTTTAACATGTTGATCATTGACTGCTTCCACCCACTAAGTAAAATAGCCTGTTAATGTCTCTATTGCTCTCTTTTTCTAGCGTTGCCACGATTTTGTGCATGGCAGGCTATCTCTAGAAGGAACATGCTCTAAGGTTTTCTATGAGGTCTTTATTATGGAGTCTTTCCCTGTTTTCCAATTAGCGCACAATTGAGCACAGTGCGGCACAGTGCTAGCACTGAGTGTTCCAATTACAGCACTAGCTCGCACAAATGAGCACAAGAAATAACTGTGCCTTTGGGATGTTTTATGTAGGTTTACCAAGTAAACATAAAACTTTATCATAAAACATGAAGTATGTTCCAAATAACGCCCGAAAATTATCGTAAAAGGCGACACAAAAACACTTTGAGTTCTAATAATTGGAAAACAGTCATTACTGAATTATTCTGTAAATAATTTACGTACACATAAACGTCAATTGATAACCTATGAGTAGTACACTATTAACCTTATGGTGATCAGTGTACTCTACCGGTTGGTTTTAAAACAACCATGTTCCAATTAACGTCCTAAAAATTGCCGCACTGTGCGGCACAAAATCACTTGTGCTCTGCTAACTGGAAAACAGCCATCATGTATTCGCCTAATAATGTTTTGTGGTTGGCAGTTTATTTCATAGACAAGAAGATTTTATTTTTTTGTGTGATTGTATGATCTGTCAGATCTGTGCAGTTTATCGTTTCTTCAATTTGTAATTTCATTTTGTGTGTATTAAATTGATTTAGTAGTAAGTTATAAAAATTGTTTTCTATTTCAATTTGGTGAAAAGAAAATCATCTCCTGGCTTGAATTATTTAAAAGCCAGAAAATGTTGACAATATGTGTTACGACTTAAATTATGGGCGATCAGTGGTACTATAATTATAATAGTGTGAATTATCCTCCACTCACCACCCAAGATTACAACTCTCAGGTACCTCCAGCTAATCCTAATATTCAGTACGCCCAATGGCAACAGCAGCCTCAGCAGAGTAATATTCCTGGCAGGCAGTTTGTTCCATATCCTCCAGTACCTTCATATCCTCCTCCAGTGGGAGTGCCATATAGCGGCCAACCTCAAAGTACTGCTCCAAGTTCAAACTTTGGTTATTACAACTACAGTGCTCAAACAGATCAGCCTAATCAGTTGTATGGAGCAAGACCACCTCCTCCGCCTCTTAATGATTACATCTGGGAATTGGAAACTTATAAATACATAAAGTCTAAAATTTCTGATACTGAAGGTGGCCCAAACAAAGAGAGGTTTGTTACTTATGTTTATGTCATATTGACACCTAACAAGTTTGACAATGCCAGTTTATGAAACATTTAATACCAAATTTGAGTAGAATAAAATAAGCATAGTCAAACTAGTTAGTAATTAATACAGTAGAATGTTTCAATATTATACTCAAAGGAGTAATATCCCAAAAGACAAGGTATAAGTGATTGGAAATTTTTTTAAAAGGTAATTAATTATACATTTAATTTGTTGGTGGTTTTGAAATAATCATTTTGTGTTAGATTTCTGTAATGTAATATTAGGAAAATAATAATACTATGTTTGAGAGATACTAAATGAACTTAATTTAACTTACCAAATGAATTGTTTTGACTGGCTATACAACCAGCATGGCAAGGAAATCCCTGAACAGAATGTAACACTACCACTCCTGTAGCACAGGTTTGTCATTTACACTCCTGGGATTGGTTTTGTAATGCAAAATGTTGTCTGTTTTAATAATGTATATTTTCTAAATTAATTGCCCTTGCCTGGAATTGATTTTGTAACACAAAAAGTTACTTTTGAATGATAATAGTGGCATCTTTACTTTGTATTTATGGATTTTTTGGAAATAACATCCCACTTGGAGAAAATTAGGTATATTTAAAACTTCCAAATGTTGTCCTCAATTCTTGAAACCATTGAATGCCTTACCACTTGAAAGATGACATCAATCGAAAGAATGTGACCTAAATGATGGTTATTTGGTATTTCTTTATACATTTTCAATAATTAGGACCCTGACCTCAATCGCAATAAAGACAAAGAAAAAACTAAAATTTCTATTTTTGTTCAGGCAGATCAGTTTGTTAGTCAAACAGGATCTAGATATTCAAAACATTTTATATGAAATTGTTTTTTTAGACATTGGTATGAAGTTAAATTTATCACCCTTAGATTTCTTTGACGCTCTTAAAGTACACATTTACACTATGTGCAGCATTTTGCTTGAACCAAAGGATTTGCCAAAATTAGAAACTTCTTGGTAATTGAAATATTTTTAAGTCTGAAAGATTCACATTTAGGAAATCCAGAATATATTGCATCCTAATTTAACAAATTTGTTTTGAAGAACATTCTAGATACATTATCATTATGGGAAGGCATTTTTCCAGGCATTCCTATTATTAGTATCATCAGTTTCAACCAAACCTTTCAGAACATCACAAAATAAGGAGTTTCCATTAGAAAAATTCAAGGCGACCTTCACATGGCTTTGACCTTGAAGTCTAGTATAAGGCTAATGTTAGCAATAGCCCTTTTGAAACCCTGTAACTTTGTTCCTGAATGTTTTTTTAGGCTGAGTCATTTTTGGATAGATAAGGTGGTAGACTAAAATGGAATATCCATATATTTGTAAACAGATTTGTTTAAGGATATACACAATGATAAATCATCAAATTTAGAAAGAAATAATAATTGTGCATCAGTGTTTGATTTAAAGTTTCTTTGAAACATGCTGTGTTTTAATTTTTTATATATATAGTTTAAGTCTGGTTACTGAAAGTCAAATTGAAATAATCTGGAATAGAAATAATAAAAGTGATTTAGGCATTTCAGTTAAACAAGAATATAAATTAATGTGGGTGATACTTCTAACATATGAAACAGATCAATTAACTCAAAATTAAGGAAAATGTATATAAATTTTTTTGGCAACTATCAAAATTATAACACAGATTTTTTCAATTAGTTATAGTGCTCAAGTTTTAGCTTCTTTGAGCAAAGATTTTGTTCTTCAGAAAATGTAGATATTGGGATATGTTCTAATGTTATTATGTTATTCTTGGCATGTGTATCATAATAGAAGCTGTCCTCAGAATATTAAATGGATTTTACATAAATTGTGTAAAGCTTGGAATCCTAACATAAGGGTGTAAGTATATTTCATTAACAAACAAAAGGTTGCAGCCCTTAACATTATTTAAATTGTCTTCTATTGTTAAGAAAAAAAAATGGTTTGAAAGTATCAGTTTTCATTTTCCTATATTTCTAATTTTATTACTTCAATAGTATACATGACATTATTTTGGTGAGAAGTTTACTTTGTTTTGTATGTGGGGGGAAAGTTAGAATTACATCAGTTGTCCTAACAATGTGTTTTTTGTGTTTTTGCGAAATAGTAGTTGATACCTGTGTATTTCAAAGCAAAATGATCAAAAGAGAAAATCATCCTACAAAGCTAATGAACTAAGCTAGGTTCCGGGTTAGAACCGCGTCTGAATTTATCAAATACTCGACGTTTCGACTCCTGCTTTGGAGCCATTATCAAGAGACAAAAAATAAAATAGAGTTTCAGAGTCTAGATCGAACTTGGGGCCTCAACCTGCCTACTCCCCAAGAGTCACTAGGTAACTGAACTGAAAGTGAGTCTGCTGCTTCTTTTATTTATAGTTATTGGTCGATTAGGAGGGGATGTCGCGTGATGAAGGGGCTGTGCGGTGATTGGTTGGGTTTTGGTGGGCGTGTCTGGTTTGTTTAATCTGGCAATTAAGGAGTTCCAAGCTGTGGGCAGGCGAGTGCTGTCATCGCGTCTATTTAGTACAGAGAGGTCTTTTCTCTATTTCGATAGCTTCGCGAATAGTGGATGCCCTAAGAGAATTGAGAGATATGATAGTCAATTACACACAGAACCTAATTGACAAAATTCATTCAAACGGAACACGAAATTTTATTCTAACGCTAATTAACCAAAGGAAAAAATCTTTGGGGATGATGTGAACGTTATAATTCTCTTAGTTTGCCCTGTGAGGAAGAAAGGTTAAGATGCTCTGGCCACCACACATGTAAATAGTCAGCTAATGATTAATTTAAAGAGAATAAGTACATTTAGTTAAATAGTAGTAATCAGTGAGTAAGCTATAGGTAGTGCTATTAATTATATTATTTCATATAATTTGGAAACTGAGGCCTACCTCTTTGGCATTAGAAGATTCAAAACATTTAAAAGTGTAAAGGTGCTCAAGAAGTGATTAGTGTAGAAAATATAGATAGAAAAGATAGATATAGATAATATAGAAGTGGTAAGTGTAGGAAAATAATGATAAAAGCCATACCAGAAGTCCATTTATATTATCCCGCTACTGTATGAAGTAATAGTTCATTTAATTAAAATATTGATACATTTAAATTGACAAAACTTGTGATTTTAGTTATTAAGGAAGAATATTTAAGTACAATTTTTGCCAGTGGAAATTAACTTTATACAACAAAAGCATGATACAGCTATTATAAAGGATAATTAATTCATATGTTTCTTGCCAATAAGATCATTAGATCAAGGCCATTCTCCTCTGCTAGAAGACTATCATTGAAAGAAGAAGATACAGATATAAAAAGAGAAAAGGGGTCATGAAATGTGTCAAAGAATATATACATATATATAGAATATATTTTCAGGTTAATTAATCACAAGCATAGATTTTTTCCAGTATTTCAGAAAGAGTACAAAGAATTTCAATAAAGGATAATATCACTAGTATTAAGACTAGAATCAGAATCCCATCCAACCAAACGAAAGATTGGTTAGAATATTTTTTGACATTCTACTAAAAAAATGTTTTTTAATCTATCTTTATTAAAAAATACGTTTGTATCCCGTAGTGTCGTCGACGAAAATAATTAGCGCTCAGCTGAATACACAATACAATATATATATAGCAAAGTAGAAAGGATTTTGAGAATTTAACAGCAGTTCACTTATACCATTGTGACACTGACTTGGCATTTATAAATTCAGAAAACTCAAAATCCAACATAAAACCTACCTTTGATCTGTTCACAATTGCTAGGCGGCTACTTTTCATCGAGAAAAATAAGGGGTGAGGGTAAGATATTAAAACACAAAATTTATTTTTATTAAGGGCGCCATTTGGTTAAAAACCTGTAAGTGAATATACCTTAAAAACCAAAAAACAGTATGTGGTTGTGATGATGTTATTTCACACTGGCTATATTGATACTGCATGTGTTCCATTTGAATGAACTGCTTATTATTTTATTTTGTTCTCAAAAAATTGTGTTCAGTACTTTCATTTGGGCATAAAAATTATCTTCACAATGAATAAGTTGAGTATAATAAAAAATGTGCAAAATGTAAACACAGGAGACTTTAATAACAAAATATAAAAAATAGGGAGTACAAAAAATGATTCAAAATAAATAATTATACACTCTTTATAATGAATAAATTTGAAAAATCTATATTGTGAAAAATAATGTATTTACAAGAAAATTCAAAATGAAAATTAGTATATTTAAAAAACATATGCAAAGTGAAATTTGGAAAAAAATGTACTCAACTATGATCATATAATCAAAATGATTTTCTCAAAAATGATACTGGCATAAACTATTAACAGACTGTACTTATAATCCTGGAAACCCAAAGCCAAATATTTCACAATTTGTCCTCCATCACGGTATCTGTACTTCATCCACCAATGGCTACACAACAATTAAATAGCCACTTGATGCATGGCTAACTTTCCAAAATTGAGTTATTACCTAAAATCTACTACAACCCATCAAACAGTATAAAAAATATGTTTCGACAGTAGACAATACTAAAAATAATATCTAAATGGTTAAATAGGCCTAACTCCAAATAGTAGTTAAACAAGTTTAACCCAAAAAATAGCTCCAAATTTGTAAAATTGCTTCAATGTCAAACATAGCTCGTACGTTAAAAATCTCATATTGAAAAAATAGCTCCGTACTCCAAAAATAGCTCCAACTTAAGAGGATATTCCCAATGGAAAACCTTCACATGTCAATTTTACTTCAACCAAAAATGGCCGCTTACCTTTTCATATATCTTATTGAATTATTCGCCATGGAATACACCATTCAGCCATCGTCATGATTTGCGTTGAAGAAACTAAGGCGGACAGGTCGGTTCAAAAAAATAACTACTCACAAGGGAAATTATGAGATAAAGATATGAATTAATCTAACACGGTTTTTAAGAAAAAAGGTACTGTCCTGGATATCGCCGGCCAGTAGAAATTCGAACAGACCAATGTGCAAAGTGCTCTAGGATCTCCACGCCAATTTAGTTCACAGAACTTACCAAAAAATAACTCCAGCTACAACAACTCCCCAGTTCTAGAGGTATATCCTTTCCTTCAACAAAGCCATAAAGTTATGTTAGTCAAAAAGTCTTCAATTTTTCACACGTTACACCATCGCTTCTGTAATAGTTCGAAGGGAAAGATTGATAACTCGATTCATAAAAGTAAATTATTTAAATAATAAAAACCCGCAAAACATGGATTTCTTTTGTTTTTGAAAAGATTGTAGAGAATTAGAAACCCTTCTTAGTGAACCTGATTGGAGCAGTTTTCACCGTGAAAAGTCTGAAAACTGGATAAGTGGATCCTTTCAAAAGTTATAATCTGGGAACGAAAACGGGATTATTACTCTTTGTCAAAATGATACTTTATGGTGTTAAGTTTATTTGAGCTCAAGATGGATACTGTCGGATAAGTAAGCAGTGTTTGAAGAATTGTAATTTAAATAATTTAGAGACGTATTTTGTAAAACGCATCGTACTAACCAGGCTAGTCCGATCGGGATATGCTATAGATATAAGTTCATATAATGCATTTCAATTTGTCGGCCTTGGATTTTCGTTAAAATGTGGTGAAATTTAAATAGGATGAAACATGTGCCTTAAACTACGATATACTAAAAATAGCCTACAGAGCAATGGCAGCACTTGTCAAGACACAGGGTTTGAATCTAAGATTTTCTTGAGAAGAGAGTACAAGATGAAAATGATACAGCCTGTGCATATTGGCCAATTTTTCCATTGGTTTACTTAGGATAATGGTTATCGATGTATTGTTTACTGTTATTAATTAAAATACTTTTTTGCACTGGCTGGATCCGTTACTATAAAGCATTATTAAAACATTTTATAGCAACTAATATCAAATATATACAAACTAAAGTGCAATTTTCGTGCTTTCAAAATATATTTTGTATATCCCAATCGGCGGAGCGTAGTTAATGCGGTAAGTTCTGCAAAATATTGGTGTGAATTATTCAAATTGAAGTCCTGCAAGATCTACTTAACGGCAATATATCTTGAGTTAAATTAATCGCAGCATCATAATCATTTGGATTAAGATTAATGTTTCTTCTTTTGTTACAGCAAAGTTATGAATTTTTGAAAAAGGCACTTTTTACCAATTTTCCCTGCTAATTGTGAATAATGCATCGATCAAACTTAATCAACACTCGTTTTGAAGATTTTCTGGTACTCTATTCTATTGACGGCGTTATCATCGCGTCACCATTTTTACAATATAAGCAAAAAACAAAAGTATATCATATTTTTTGAGGATTGTTAATGTTTTAATAATTTACTTCTACGAGTTTGTTACTATAATTATGACGTTTATGACTTATAAGTAATAGCATAAGCGGTTTGCTGTTAAATTTTATGTCACTTAAAAATTTCTATTGCCTGGATTACAAGTTACAGCAGAACGTAAGAAAAGTATTTTCTCATTCTTTGCCCAGATTTCTGACGACGACAAGATGTCCGATTCCACGTAGTTTGCGTGTTTCATTTAAGTAACAGATAGAAATAAATTCGTGTTAAACGTATATTTTTCTGTAAAATTACTCTGAGAAGAGAAAACTCAGAAATAGAATTAAAATAATTAGTTATCTCCTCGGGAAGCATTCTAATTTTATATGAATAATTTTTGTTTGTGTTCATAACAAAATTTTCATTTGGTCCAATGTGTAGTCATCGAACACTGATGCACGATTTTCTTTCGTTTAAAAAAAAAACGTTACTCAGAATTAAATCTAACAGATAATTAATATGTTTTTCACAAAAACTCAATTAATAGTTGATCATCTTCTATTTAGCATGGACCCAAATGGCAATGGTGGTTCGAGGGATCTTATTATGGTTCCTCGAAAATCCGACATCTTGGAAAATTCTGAGGATTTGGACTTCGTCTATGAAGACTGTGATACACATGCCAATGAAATGGCGGAGTTATATAGTTATACCGAGCATGGAGATCTGCATTTGAATTTGACAGCTTTCGAGGAACAGATGACCGAGTATCATATATCTCATATATCTTGGCGGCAGTTTCCTGATTCGCAAAAATCGTCTATTATCATGAAAATTTTGGACCAATTGGAGTTCTCCAATAGAGACACTCGCATGAAAAGTGCCAGATGTATTCTGTATATTGCGCAAGGTGCTTGGTTAGGTGTGCAGAGCGATACCGAGCAAATGGCTAGCGCCAAAGAAAATTGTCTATTATTGTATAAGTTAGGAGCATTCAGCGCTTTTATAGATCTACTCAATTTAGAAACCGAGAGAAGCATACCGGTCAATAAATCTTCAATATCGCAAGCCGATTCTGAAGATTTACGCGTAATATTATCCGTTCTGTACAGCATAACCGAAGTTATTCGTAGCGTTAAAGATAGCGAATCCGTAATTTATAATTCTTTCTGTAACGAAATAATAAACGCTCCAAGTGATGAATTAATTACCCTCAAATTATTCAATATGTTAACAAAATTTTGTGGAGGCACATCACCACATTTTCCAATCAAAAAAATTTTGTTGTTATTGTGGAAATTGATTTTGTTGGCGTTAGGTGGGGCTGCAGAATTGAAATCTCTAAGGGCTGATTATCGAATGAAAGCCGGCTTGCCACCTCAAGATGAGGATACAGTTGAGATTGCGAAAACAATGAGACCTTCTTCACCTCCCATGTTTCCGCCAGATCTCTTGGAAGATCAGAACCAAAGGCGAAAGAGGAGCTTAATAAAACAAAGCAGCATGGAAGATAGTGAAACTATAGATATGGTCATGTATGACAATGAGGACGGTAATATGAAGAACAAAGAAAATATCCAAACGTTTGAGAAATGGCCAGAATCTAATATTTTCAGTGATAAACGCAAGAGCTTGAAGCTGCCTTGGAAACCTAAAGCTCACAGAAAAGAAATCGACATGTTTCTCAATGCTGCTAGAGACAAATTTTTGGGATACACTTTAGAGGGTGACTATACCACTTTGTTTGGATTGCCAAAACCTATACATGACAGTGTTCAAACGTTGAGAGAACATATTTATACGTCTTTAACGGAATTACAAATTGAAAAAGAAGAAAATATCAACAGAAATCCTCTCACTACAAAAGACGAAATTGAAATGACTCCAACTGAAATTTTGTATCAGGCAATGTTTCCAAATTTACCCCAATATATGATATGTCTTCTCAAAATTCTTCTAGCCACGACTTCAAGAGCTAAGACAAGTAACGACTCCATCAACATTTTGGGGGACGTTTTACCGAAAGACATGCCCATGACAGCTTTTCAGTCTATGAGATTGGGAATTGACGTAAACAGGCACAAAGAAATAATTGTCAAATCAGTGTCTGCCATTTTATTACTGCTTCTAAAACATTTCAAACAAAATCACGTGTATCAGTTTGAGTTTATGTCACAGCATTTGGTGTTTGCTAATTGTATTCCTTTGATTTTAAAATTTTTCAATCAAGAAATCATCACTTTCGTTAAAGCTAGCAACAGCATACCTATTTTGGACTTTCCGTCGTGCGTTCTGGGAGATTTTCATCCGGAAAACGGAGGAATAGATATCGGGTGTGACATGAAGTATTGTTGGCGCAACGTGTTTTCCAGTATAAATCTTCTGAGAGTCCTAAATAAATTGTGCAAATGGAAAAATTCCCGCATTATGATGTTGGTTATCTTTAAATCTGCTCCAATTTTAAAACGCACATTAAAAATTCGTCACGCTATGGCTCAGTTGTATGTGCTCAAGCTCCTCAAAATGCAAGCTAAATATCTAGGGAGGAACTGGAGAAAATCTAACTTAAAAACTGTTAGCCTTATTTACCAAAAAGTCAGACATCATTTGAACGACGATTGGGCGTATGGTAACTTTTTGGACGCAAAGCCGTGGGATTTTCAAGCGGAGGAAATCACACTGAGAACGGCAGTGGATAAATTCAATAACCGTAGATACGTGAAGCCTACCGAAAACGAATTCGAACCTGTTGATAATAATTTGAACAGTGTACTCGGTCATGAATTTGATCTGTCTATTAGTTTTAGAAAGAATTATTATTTATGGTTAGAAGATGAAGTGTTTAGATATGAAATCGAATGGGAAAAATTATTAGATCAATAATTTTATTATGAGTGTGGTCTCAGAAGTACCTGACCTAACGAAGAAAATACAAAAAATTAGGCAAAAGTGTCTTTGTGGTTTATAGTACAATTTCTTCATTGTTGGCAAATCTTTTACCATCACCCCATTTTTTAATTGTGGAAACAAAAATAATCCTAGTAAACTAAATCTGGTGAATATGATGCGTGAGGAAGCAATTCTAATGTTAACGTTGATTTTAGCCACCTTGATTGCGTATGTGTGAACTGGTGCATTGTAGTAATAAAACAAACTTTTCGATCGAATGGTCGTCGCCTTCTTTGAAGTTTTGTAATCCATTGTTTTGATTGTTCTTTCTTGTCAGGTTTGCTGTTAGAAGTAATCGTTTTGGCGCACAGTCATCCAATACTATTTTACAGAATTTTTCACAATTTCTGACATAGATTTTATTTTGCCTACCACCTCGATGTTTCCCTTGATTTTGGTAGTACAAGCTTATTTAAACTCTACCAAAAAATTTATTCTTGTACACGAAAGATCACACTTCCCCAGAATTTAGGCCCTCTTTGATATAGGTTGGAATAAATGTCTCGAATGGACTATAAACCTTTTTTGTCGATGTTTATAAATTCACTGACAGTGTTGAGTATTGATGGTTGTCATACAAATACTGCACAACCTAGTGTCGTCAAACTTCTATCTTAAGTTTTGCAGGCTTAGTACTTTGTATCATAAATCATATATTTCAAACGTCTAACGCAATTTTTGTCAGCTTGGGTAGATATTCACTGACAGCGTTCAGTATTGATAGTTGTCAAACAAATACTAAACAACATAGCTTAATCAAACTTCTAACTTAAGATAGTTAGTACTTTGTATTATAAGTCATACATTTCAAATGATTTAACTCGATTTATTGTTAGGTCTGGTACTACTGGAACTATTCTCATACTTATGTAGCATGACCTATCGAATGCGCCGGGTAGAATTTAAAAAAAATTGAGTAAATTATTATTTGGTTTGGTAATATTTATTACTTTATAAAGTAATATTAACTATGTAATATGATTTCGACCAAAAAGTCACTGATTTTATTTATTACTTTATAAAGATGCACTAAGAATAAAACAGCGAACAGTATTTACAGTGAATTTCACTTCCAACTTTTACTCCGTTCACTGACATAATTTAAAAAAACGTTTGGTTGATAACTTTTCGCGTGTGCTGCTTAATTTCAACTATAAGGCATCCAGTTTTGCAATTTTATTTCCCTAGAGACCTCAAATTTCAAATACCTTTCAAGGTCAAAAAAAAAAACGCACAATTTGAAAAATTGACATAAATTGATGACTTTTCTGGCGTAAGGTATCCTGCAACTATCCACTTATTGTAAGCTATAATCCATACCAGATACTATCCAAATTTCTATTTCTGTCTGTATTGGCCACAGTTCGATTAGTGACAGAAGGTTGATTGAATTTTTCAAGTTTAAACAAAACATTGTTTTTTCATATAGTACTCCACTTTTAATAAATTCGATAACTGCTGAAGACATAATTCAGGCATTACAGTTACCAATTTAATTGTAAAACAGTTTAAACCGGCGTATTCGATGGGTAGCCCTTTGTTTGAATAATCATATTCTTTTAGATATAATAAATGTAAGTTCTGATATTAAGAAAAATATGAATAAAATGTGTCGTTATATTTATTTATTGGATATTTTTATGTTCAACTATATGTAGAAGTAAAACTTTAATGCATGTTAAAATTAGTAATATTAAATATTTTAGTGTAATTATGTAATACATATACATGCACAATTATTATTTCTTTCATTGTAACTGGATATCAAAAAATTATGTGTAATTTCGCCAACTCTAATTCCTAGGGGACAAAAAAATTAAAATTAGAGGAAATTCTAATTAGAGAATACTCTGGATGAACCATGACATTTAGTTGAGCCTGAGCAGCCGAGTTTCGCTCGCGATTTTATATTTTCATCAAGTTAACGGTATATATGAATATACAAATAGTTTCATTTATCACTGTCAAAAATTATCATAAATTGACAAACAACGCAGTAAATTTGTTTAAAACTAAATTACTGAATCTAAGTAATAAAGTCTAACTACTTAGGCAACCATTACCTAGTATGTTTGGCTTCATAACTAAACCTGGATCAAATAAGTCAGCTACGTTATGGAGATAAGTTATTGAATTTCTTAATAATGAAAATTCTCAATTATACTGTTATATACTTCGTGGGTTCAAGTAAAATTTTAACAAACCAATATTCACTATCACTTTCTAGAACTTTCATTTACATCAAATATACACAACAGCTGATTCGAATATCACAATAATAATACTACATAAGCTCTTCGCCGCACTAACTCCTGCGATGATGGGCCGCTCCTTTTGAAATCAACATCGAATTCTCTCGTACAATCCAGTCCCAATTTTACAGCTGTCGAGCTATTTCGAGATTAATTTTTTTGTCCTCTCAGCGATTGATGTATTGGAATGAAACCAGGGCCGGCTTAGGTAAATTTCGTAACAATATTATTTTTTCTGACCAATCCATTTGTAACCGTCGAAACTCTCTAATAAGCAAATTTTACCGAAGTCGTTAGAGCCGTTTATGAGCAAAACGACATACAAAAATTGCTTTGTTTAATATTCTCAATAAATTATTATTAGACATGTTTATGAAATTCTGAAAGATTTCGCATTAAAATGGATTCAGCCTTTCGCCCTTGAAAACTTATTCGGTTTGACAATTATGTAAAAGAACGTCGATGATGACTAGTTTTGTAGATATTTCATTTGTCTACACTTTGTTTACACAACATTCCCCTCCTTTATGATATCTTTTTCGAGATTTTTGAATCTATTCAAGCAGATTGTTTCTAATCCAGAACCTTCACCAGTTGCGCTCCCCTCAACTAATTTAAATCTAATAATTAGTTATGTATTTAGTATATATAATAGAATTAAAGAGAGATCTCAAATCTGGACTCTTACTGTCTTACTGCCGATTTCCCGATCCGATAATTCTATTAAGTAACTACAATTCCAATACAAAATTGGTCGCAACCATCGGCAGCTATCGGATCTAGCGAATGACTTGTCCAATGAATAAGTGCACCATTAACTGTTTTCTTTGAAAATGGTATTACATTATAGAAAATTATATTGTGGCCATTCGGCTACCAGGTAATTACAATTTATTTATCCAAGTCAATTAAGCCGTTTTAGAGTAATGGGTGAGTATACATAAAAAATTCCACAAATTTTTAACTTCATAAAGGGCCATAAAATAATTAATATTAATTTTAGGATTATAGGTGGCTATCTACAATCTACACTTCTGCCAAATTTATTAATATTGATAAACTAATTGCTCTGAATTTTCTAATATTAACTTCAAATTTGCTATTATTCGTCTCTCTCATTTTATGAACCCATTTCTATAATTATACTCAGCCCTATAATTCAATTATCCTAACTGATGATGTTTATTTAACAAATTTTGTAACATTTTTTGTTCCACTCTGTATAAATATAATTCTACTCGACCCTTATTTCAACCACCTTACCTACGCAATTACTTATGTGCCTCCGAAAACATTTGTTCAACCACCATGTATAACTATAATTTAATTCCACCTTATATTCCAACCACTCCAATATTACATTTCTTTTTAAGATTTTTTTAACCCCCCCCTTTAGAAATAGTCACCTGCATAACAATTTATAGCTTCCATACACTAATTAAATATTTTCTCCCACTTCACTCTACTGTAAGCTCCGTAAAAGAACTTGGTTTTAAAAAGAAACTAACTTCAAATGAAACAAAATTAAAACCGTTTCAAACACCCTGTACGATATAATTTTATGACATATCTTGACATTTTAAATAGATATTTATGTAGATGGAAAATTTGACATTTACATTGATGTTTATCGTTTTTTGTACATATTTTTCCGATTTTCTGAAAACGGTATGTTGTACGTTATAGAAAAATACACGGAATCAAGCTGAAATATATTTTTGTAGAATACAATTTAATATATTCAAATTGATGAAAAAAAAACAGTGAAGATTCCTTGAAGTGTAGTCCCTTAATTACTGTTTTTCTGATATTCTGGAGAATCGTAAATCTCACGTTATAGAAAAGTGTATGGTACTTTTGCGTAATTTTCTTAATACAATGCAGTTTAAGTTATCAAAATTTCTTAAGCCGTTTTTGAATACAAAAAAAAATTGCCGACGAATTGATAACCACCTTCTATTTGGAAGTCGATTAATTACAAAGAACAAACTATAGAATTTATATTAGAAAATGAACAAAGTAACAAAATATCTTTCTTAGACATTTTAATAACGAAAACATAATCTTATGTCAAATCAGTTTTACAAGAAACCCAAGATATGTCCAGTCACTGAACTTTTTCCGATCCGAGTTCATTAAAAATACACCGATGGATTTGAAATTTTGATAATAGTTATCAAAAAACAAACAAAACAGAAATTATATTGTCCTGATAAGAGCTTCCACTCCCTGTGTGCCACCACTCTGGGGGTGTAAATTTTAAAATTACAAATGACCCCAGAAGTTGATAGATAAATCAATTTTTAAACAGAAAACCAATAATTTTCTTATGGTAATCCAATAGTTTTCGAGTTATTCGTGATTGAAAACTTCGACAAAAACATGTTTCTTTTTGGAGTAACTCAAAACCTTAATCATTCATTCTTTTCACAAATGAAGCTTATGGAAAAAACAAAGAAATTCGTAGCCGTACTTCAACGTTAAATGAGGGAAAATGAGAAATTGTTTCGGGGAAAATTAATACAATCTTTTGTAAAAGTACTGAAACAGATCTTTAAGATAAAATCTGGTAATTGCCTGTAGCACAAAAATTGAAAAAGTTATGATGAAAATTACCTGTTACCAAAGATTAAACATTTGTCGAAACCCATAAATAATTCACGTTATTCATATTCAATTAATGTGTTCCACAAAATTTTTAGAAAGTTGAATCAAAATTGTTTGAAAATTACGTTTTTTTTTCAAATATCTTCAAAAGCAATCACAATAAGTAAAAAGTTATTTTTTAACAAATTTCTCTAACGTAAAATCTAAATGAAAACAAAATTGAAGAGTGCATTTTTATGCGATGAGTAGATAACTTTTCCGAGCACTTTAAGTCCAAAACTCTCAAAAATGAAATTCTATATTGTATGTATTGTATAATTGATGATAGAGCTTAAAACGGTATAGGGTTATCACTAAGAAAACTTTAAGAGAAAGTTATGGCACCGAAATTTTTGTAAATTTTGAAGCATTCGTTCTTTTGCACTTGCCTATAGTGTGTACATTTTCTACGTGTATATCTGACTATATTCACTAATATAGTCTCACTAGACATACTGATAAACACACACGTATGATATACATATTCTCATTTTTTACTTCAGGGGTGATTTTTAAGGGTTGAAAATAATAAATTATACCATAAATCACTTTTAACTTAGCCATGAAATACATTGATTTATTAATAACTATTCCAAAAAACATTGAACGATTTTTTAATTAGGTATATCAGATATAACGAAAAAACTAAATAAGTAGGTACTTACTAAAAACATTAAAGTACATAATAATGGTTACAATTTATGTTCGAAAAGTCCACCATTGTTATTTAGACAAAAATTACATCTTTTTAAGATAGGCATTACCGCTTTCCTCACAGACCGCCTATCAATTTCTTCAATTGCTTGTAATAGCTGCCAAATCGGGAGACCGGGGTGGCCATTCGCGTGGGCCATTTCTTCCTATTCAAGAGTTTGGATAGATATTATCTAAGTCAGTTCAGCACTACTAATGGAATTACTCTCAAATGAGGAAACATCAAAGTGAAAACAATCTTTTTCATGGCTACCTACGTTAAAAGTGAAAATAAGAGAGAAAAGCATCCATAACTCCGTTATTTTTATGAATAACTATATCGAGTATTATATCGTTGAAAAGCTCTAAAAATATCCGATTTTTTGAGGTCATAGCAAACTATGGTTTCCATTCAAAAAAAGATAAGTTTGTGTCATATCTCGAAAATGAGAGCTGTCACGCAAACGAGGACAATCATATTCGGGATACAATTCCCTTCAATTTTGATATTTACATTTTTTTTTATACAATCAAAAACAAAGGAGCTAGAGGGATTTGACTAAATCGACAGAATTTCGTCAGGGCTTACTAGATAGTAAGCCATGACTTTATACAAAAATCCGAAAGTGTCAGTAAATTGAGCCAGTAAAACTGCAAATCTTTCTCAATTTAACCATTGCTCTATCTAGGCTAGTTTCCGAGATCCCCATACTGATCATAAAAAAAAACTCACCCTGTAAAGGAGTGACCAATACACAGAAGCATATACAATGTGTATGCAATACAGAGTGTATTAGTGTTAAAAGTTGTCCAAATAATTAAACAAACAAAAAAAGTTAAAAAAATATCTGGAAAATATAGATGATTACAAATCAGAGATGGAAAAAGAGTGAGAGATAAGAATACGCTAAAATATTCAATTGTACCTTAAATAAATGAGATAAAAAAGAAGATATTTTTTAGTTTTCTTGAAAATAACACCACAATTGAATTAAAAAAGCTGTATATTGAAAGAAAATACCAAAAGTTTCAAAGTCAATGGCTTTAAAATATATAATGAAAATGTAAATTGCAAAATTGAAAGTTTGATTTATTTATTTTATTCAATTGTGGTGTTATTCCCAAGAAAACTTATAAATAATCAAGATAATGCCACAAATAAGATTTAGAAGACAAAAAGAAGAGATGTCTGAAAATAGTGATGGATTGCACACGGTTCCTAAACGGTCAGCTGAAGTCGGTTCATTTATAAATATAAATTATTTGTCTACTAGACCCTATTTTTGCAATATTATATGCTGGGGTAAACAACACTGGACCCATCTAATTTACAGCTAAAAGAAATAAACAGTAATAATAATAATTTGGTCAAGTGCGAGTTTGACTCGGGCATACGACCTTTAAAATTTGATACAATGTAACTGACAAAGTATTTTTTTTTATTCCAGTTTCAGACAAGCAGGGAATGAGTGCATTTTCTTATATTAACTTTAATATATTTTAAATTTACAAAAATATACATTTTTATTTCTTACACACAGCCTTTATCTGCTACGTAATTAGATTGATTATAATAAAAATCTTTAATTTTCTAATTTGGCCCACAAAATTGAGATCAGGATTTTCACTTTATTTTACCAATAAACTTTTAATGAAGCCCTATATAAACTTTGTCTGAATTGTAAGCTCATTAGTTTAGAAGATAAAGGGGAGAATCAGTCAAATTTTAAATAAATTACTTTAAAAATACAAATAAACTATATTTTTTAAATTTTAGGTCGTGTAGTTTCTGAGATAACGGGGGGAATAAGTCGATGTTTTATATTTTTGTTAATAAATAAATTTTAGTTCGTATGGTTTCGGAAATAAATAAAGTTCAACCCCTAACTATTTTCAGAATTATAGGTCGTATGGTTTCGGAAATAAAGGGCGAAATGAATTTTTTTAAATATTTTTGTTAATATCTTTTAAACAATTTATTTTACAAATACAAAAAATATATATTTGTATTCCTCATAATAAGCCCTTTCGTTTGATATATTGCATCAATCGTTTTATTAACAATTATTATATATATATATATATATATATATATATATATATATATATATATATATATATATATATATATATATAGGAACACAAACATATTTTTTTCAAAAAACAAAATTTTGAAAGAAATCAGATATAGGGCCTCACCTGGACTTTAGAGAAATATAATGGTAAAATTGTTTCTACCGCATCATGTAATATATCAAATCAAAGGGCTCATTATGCGGTAGAAACAATTTTATTATTATATTTTCTTTTTAATTGTGTAATTTACCCCCCAAAATTAATATTAGGGGTTTCTCCTTATGTTTCCTGTAAAGTCCAGGTGAGGCCCTATATTTCAGATTTCTTTCAAAATTTTGTCTTTTGAAAAAAATATGTTTGTGTTCCTCAAAATGATCCCTTTCATTTCATGTATTACATGATGCGTTTGAAAAAATGTCAGTTTAAGTTTAGGTGCAATAGTTTCAGAGATAAGGGGGGAATGGTCGATTTTTTTAAATTTTATCCCCAGAAGTACCCCAAACATCGAAATTTCTTCATTTACGATATGTACTCCTGATCGGGTCACCAAACTATACGCTGGTACCAAATTTCAACCTTTTCCGTCGAGTAATTTCGGAGCAAATTATTATATTGTTATAAACTTCGTGGGTTTAATTAAAATTGTAAAACTAATTTTCACTCTCACTTTCTAGAAACTTTTATTTACACAACAGCTGATTCGAATACCACAAATATAATACAACATAAGCTCTTCGCCACACTAACTAACTCCTGCGATGATGGGCCGCTTTTTTTAAAATCAGCATCGAATGCTCTAGTATCCATTATCAATTCTACAGTTGCCGAGCTATTTCGAGATTAATTTTTTTGTCCTCCCAGCGATCGATGTCGTATTGAAATGAAACCAGGACCGGCTTAGGCAAATTTCGCAACAATATTATACGGACATCCATATAAAGAAAGTTACAGTGCCATAGTTGTAATTTTCTAACCAAGGGAGATATCAAATTTCTGAAGGTGGTATATTTTGTACGTATTTTGTCGATTATTTATTTTACGAGAAGGATCATACAATAAAGAGCATTACTTCATAGGAAAGAAGAAGCGCACAAAACAAAGCGTTGGTCATTAAACGAATTTGCGCACAACACTGTGACGCCGCTACTGTTACTCAGTTACTGGGTAAAAACAACCACATATGTAACTAGTTAAACAAAGCAGATATCAAATTTTTAAAAATGGCATATTGTTTAACTATTTAGTTGCTAATTTGTTACGCTACGAGCAATTTTTTAGCTCTTACCGATTCCGAGTAACAATGGTTCAAGTACAATTACTAATTTACAGAGACCATCTATAACTTAAATTTAAGCCCCAGATGCCATAGTTTTCCGGAATCGGTAAGAGCTACCGAAATCCTTTAAAGTAATAAATTACCTATAAAATATTTCGCTTCAGAGTTTTGATATCTCTGTTGGTTAGTAAATTACAGCTGTGGCTTCTGTAGTTCAAATTTGAACTAAAGAATACATTGGCTCCAGAAATTGGTAACAAGTACAAATCAACTTGGGCTTATAGACGTTTCGATTTATTCACTATTCAAATATGGTTATTTAAATTTTAGTGATAAATATTATTTTAAAAAAGAAAGTAATGAATTAATTTTTAAATTTTATCACGATCATGATCAGTATAGCAAGTAGAAAGAGTAAATATTGAATTTCCTTAAAAAATAAATAAAATATTAACATTGGAATCACTTTGCAGCTCCAAAAGTCCTAGCAGATCTTTAAGCAAAGACCAAGGGTATGGCGGAAAAAGTAGTCCTGGAAGAAGCCGGCCACCTAGTACTGGCAGGCGTCGGAGTAGATCTAATTCTCGTAAAAGCGGTAAGTCACTATCATGTATTATTAAAGTACTACTCCAAACTAGTCATGAGTAACACTGTGAGTTTTCCCGTGTTGATTCAGTAACACCGACACTACTTTCCATATCAACACACTGTGTTAATACAATTGTCTCATGACACAATAACAAAAGCGAAATTGTTTGAAACACACCGGGTTCGCCATGCCACTCCGTGCTGAAGGCAAGTACATACTTACTTTTCGGTAAATACTTAACCATTGTGAGTTCATGTGCTAATGAAATAATTTTAAAATTTGTAATCGCCATTTGGATTTATTTTTGGTCTATTGCTAAACGAGATGTATATTATTGTTACTATTTATGTTACGTGGGCATTGTACTAACAAATTAAAATCATGAGTAGATTGTCGGTAATCGTTCGAACAACTGATTTAATTTTAAGAATGTTATAGTATCGGCCATAAGTAAATTATGATTTTGAAAACCGAATGGATATATGGATGAATGGATGAATAGAATCATAACACACCAGACCAACCGACAAAACGTGACACCGCTTTTTATAACGGTGACGACTGTATCTAAGAGTTTGTCAGTGTCATTACATTCATGAACGTAGTTTCAGTGCCAATGACACGTCATACACATAAAGGTGTCGGCACGAAAGTACCATTCAACACAGTGTTATACATGACTACTCGAAACACATAACTAATATTGAATACTCTCTTCGAGGTGTCATTCTTTTGTACGCAAGACAATATATATATATATATATATATATATATATATATATATATATATATATATGTTTTAGGTGGTTTCCGGGAATTCATCGCAGAATCACATCTGCCCTCTTCAGGTCTGTTCGCATAATTCTCGTAGCCTTCTGCTTTCGTTTCTAGTTACTCGAATACAGTATCGTTACCAATTAATTTAAGAGATTCAAATTATCCCACTTGACCATACAATGTATGGCATCACACTCCCTGTAAGGCACGCTAAGAGTGCCTTTAGGGGAAAATTCACTAAACCCCAGATATCCTAGATATCAAAAGGGTTCTGTGGGCTCTGTGGGAGCCCTTGCCAGGTTTTCAAGCCCGTGGTTCGAGTCGTGGCGGCAGTTTCCTATGAATTTCATGACTGTCCGGGCTGTCCCTAACAGGACGGCTTTTTGCATGTGTTTGTAAAGATGTTCGTCCAGACCTAGGTATTTTAAATTGTTTAATAGATCTTTTGGGACTAGTCCTGTCGTTGACATAACAATTGGTACAGTTCGTGTGTTGTTCATGTCCGACTGAGTCTTTATTTGAAATTCCAAATCTCTATATTTGGTTATTTTCTCAGCCTGCTTGACATTTATATTATTGTTGTTAGGAATTGCTATGTCAGTTGAAGTTGTTTTCCGAGCGACTTTATCTACCAAAACTATATCTGGTCTATTGTGAGCAACAGTCCGATCAGTCAGTATCGTGCGGTCCCAGTACAGCTTGTAGTTGTTATTTTCTAAAATAGATTTTGGTTTGTATTTATAGTATGGTAATCTTACCGATTGTGATAGTTCAAGTTTCAGTGCTAGTTCCTAGTGCAGTATTTTAGCCACAGCATCGTGTCGTTCTTTGTATTCAGTTGCAGCGAACGCGTGACAACCTCCTGTGATATGCTGGATAGACTCAGATGTTTGGCAACCGTATCTGCATCTGTCGTTGTTAATAGAAGGGTCTTTAACCATGTACTTTAGATAGTTCTTAGTTGGGATTACTTGATCTTGGATTGCCAATATAAAGCCTTCCGTTTCAGGAAACATATGACCAGAGGTTAACCAGTAGTTCGACGCTGCACTGCCGACATAATCTTGGTTGACGTCATTTATATGTCGTCCATGAAGGGGCTTCTCTTTCTATTTCACCAGTTTCTGATCAGTGGTCTGGTGGTGTAATTGGACGTGTTGTTGTATCAGTCGCAGTGGTGTTGAGTCATCAACCTGGCATATGACTCTGTGTAGATCAAAAAATTCTGCGAGTTTCTGGAAATGACTACGCAAAGTAGAAATTTGTTGACCTAATAGTTTGCTTAGATCTGCCAATCCTCTTGCTCCTTTATACCGTGGCAAAGTTGTACGTTCAACAGAGCTCTTTGGATGGTGATCTTGAGCTTTTGTTAGTAATACTCGAACTTTTTTGTTTTAATTTTTCAATGTCAGTCTCGCACCAATTAACTATACCGAAAGAGTAACTGAGCACTGGGCGTGGGATTGATTGCAGACAACGGAATCAATTATCACTTGTTCTTTGCAGCCAATCGAATTTTGCGCGCATCCCTTTTGTTGTTGAGTAATTATGTTGTTCAGCTCACAATGTTTGAAAATGCGATGATTAATGCACGATGTTATGAGTTTGTATAAGGTTGGAAGGCAAGTGATTGGTCGGTATTTTGCTGGGTCCTGTGTACATAGGTTGTCCTTTGCTAAGAGGTATGTAGCGCCGTGCCTAAGAAAACTAGGCATCTTCTGTGGGTGGGTAATTACGTCATTTATAAGGGCTGTTAGTGTTTCATGGGCTGCGTAGAGTTTCTTGATCCAGTAATTTTGCACACCATCTGGTCCTGGTGCTTTACAGTTATGGAGGTGTTTCATTATGTTGGATGTGTCTTCCGTTGTAAATGGTAGGTGTTGCATGCCATCACAGTTCTGAAATGCAGCCTCCTCCTCATTAATCCAGCTAGCTTTGGGGTTATAGGAGATTGTTGTGGAAAGCTGTGTTTTCCAGAATTCCTCGATGTCTGTTTTACTGGGATAACTAGGAGTTTCATTATTATTGATGTTGTTGAGTTTTCTATAAAACTTTTTCTGATTTTCGGAATAGTGCGTTGTCTAGTTGGTTACTGGTTTTGTACCTTCTCAATCGACTTGTGTAGACGGAAAGTTTTTGTCGTAGACTGTCCAGACACTGCTAAGATGTGATGATTTCTCCATCCCACTGGGAGTGTATTCGGTTTTTGTTCATGATAATATTGACAAGTCTTTCTATTCTGTTGTTCCTGACCCCTTGTTGGTACTCGGTCAGCCTTCCAGTGTCTTTCCGAACAGAATTAATTTTCCCTTCTAGCTTTCTTTGCCAAGGTGGTATTCAAGGTGTTTGTCTAAATTGAGGAGGGTCTTGCTTTGGTCTTATTGCCACCCCAATTGTTCTGCAGATGGAAATTGCAGCACAGTAGATGATTGTGTGTAGCGACTCTAACGTATTAGCACCTAAAACATAGTTTGGCAAGATAAATTTGTTCATGGCCTGCAAAATGATACCCAGTTTATCTTAGTTTGGGAAGAGCTGGTCTATTCAATGGATCTGTTCCACTATACTCTATAAGAGCCCTTTCCATTTCTGCTTGGGTTTTCTCAAGCAGGTCATCGTTGGCTGGCTGTTCTTGATGAAGTTCTTGAGTCTCGTCCGCTCTTTGCGCCAAAGGTGTTTCAGGCTATGGATCTGTTGTATTTCGACCATATAATTCGCGCTCAACTTCGCTCTTTATTGTATCCAGTCGATCAGGCGAAATAAGGCCCTTTTTCAAGATGACACGATATTGATCTGCGACTCTCTGTTCGGTAACTTGATGCTCTGTGTACTCACGACAGAATTCTTGATGAAGTATTTGGCGATATCGTCTTATCCTAGCCAAGGTTCGTAATTCTGTAAAACGTGCGCATTATAAATTCATTCATGGCGCTAGTCTAGAGTTCTCGTTCTCGTTTGACTCCGTTGGTGATGGTCACGTTGATCTAGTGACCGTATTGGTGAGTGTTGAGAGATTCAAATATTATTATTTTTATTAATTATGTTTTTTTGAGAGTGGCATTTATACAATTGTCAGATATGCTTACAAATATCGCGCACGGATTTGGACGTCAATGAGAAAAATTACCTTGAGGGACAGTTTTTTAAATTAATAAAGGTCACACTCAGTATCCTATAAAAGTGAATGTTTGGACTGACATAATAAATAACAGAATCATTGGAACGCATTTTTTTACAAAATGTCTTAAAACATGAATTAAGACAACTTTTTTCTGAGACTATTAACACCGCTGAATTTATAGAAACATATTATTTCAGCAAGATTGAACTACACTACATTATGCAACTGCAGTTCAGGTTTAACAAAATCAAGTTTTTCCGCATCGATGAATCGCTAGATGTGACGAAATTGAATGGCCACCCCGTTCTTGGATTATTTTTTGTGAGGCTATTTAAATTCAAAAATCTGCAAGAGTAAACCACCTAATATTGATGAATTAAAACACCGAGGTGTTGCAAAACGTTGTCGAAGAATATCAACACTTTTTTTGTCAAGACATTAACGATGCTTAGTTTGAGCTGATGACAGACTGTAATTATTTTAAATATTGTTAATTACTTCAAGTTTTATTTCTTTCTATGGCATCATTAATTATTTTACAAATTAAACAATTGAAAATTGATTTTTCTCATTACCAACGCCCAAAGATGGAAAACTCGTATATTGCTGAATAGAGAATTTTTTCATTTAAATTTTTTTAAGAGTAGTTATTTCGCCTAGGGGCTTGAAGGGGCAGGTGAATAAAAAACTGTAGTTTCATATATAAAAATTGAGGAGGTCCAAGTTTTTCATTTACTTTCATAATGACATAAAAAATGAATTTTTTCGTTACTTTACGACCTCAGTGTATATGTTTTCAAGGAGCTGTGTGTATCAGTGGTATAGTCTGGCGTTTTTAATTACCTCATAATTATATTGTATTCTACTGTGTCGAAAGTTGCTAGTAAGTGGGCAAATGCTTGGTTTAGTTCAAGGCCGTGGCCAGAAATTTCGGATTGTTGGTTTTCAAGATCCAATTTTAACCAATTAATCATCTTTTTTTCATAAGAATAAATTTTATATTTATTCAATTTTATAAACCCTGGAAATATATGAACAAAAATACTAATTTGGAAGTCCTAATCAACCCATACCAATAAAAACCCAACCCAAATTACAACCCAACCCGAAAAATGTTCTGGCTACGGCCTTGGTTTAGTTTTATATATCTTTTCTAATCATATGAGCCGTCGACTCAAAATTTCAGGAATTTTCTTTGCACTGCCTCCAAACGCGTATGATGAATCTTGTAGACAGGATGCCAGATAAGATTGCAATAATTTAACTTTGAACGCACTAAGCATGTATATAAAGATTTCAGCGGATATGTTATGAAAACTGTTGCAATTTCGCAAAATAAAACCCAACGAACGCAGTGCCGATTTGCAAGTTATGGAAATATTTTCAGCGAATGAGAATTTATGATCGAAATATACACCTAGGTCCTTTATGATAGTCTGATTATTCAACGAATCATCGATTAGTATAGGATTCCTCTTTAAAGTATAAGAACATACTTTGCATTTCACGATGTTCAAAAAGAGTTTTGTTCTGGGTACACCATAACGTAAGCAGATTCAGGTCATGTTGTAGCCGTAAGCTATCATTGATGCCCTCAACTTTAAGAAATAATTTCAGATCGTCTGCAAAAAGAAGAGTTTCAGATAACAGTATACTTCATAATCGTTAATGAATATCAGAAACAATAACGGGCCGAGATTGGAACCTTGGGGCCCTCCTGAACTGATAGTAAATATGTTTGATTTGAAGCCGTTATAGCTAACAAATTGATGGCGGTTACTTAAGTAGGATTTAAATAAATTAACCACCGAGTAACTGAATCCAAAGACCGATAATTTTTCGATTAATGTAGGGTGATGAAGTTTATCGAAAGCCTTGGTAAAATCCGTATAGACCACGTCTACTTGACTTTTGGAGTCGAGGGCTGCAGCTGTGAACTAAGTGAAAATCGATAAGTTAGTGACTGTGGATGTATTTTTCATGAAACCGTGTTGGTCCGACAATATGTGTGATCTGACAATAGGAAAAATCTGATCATAAATGCACATCTCGAATACTTTAGCAAAGTTAGGAATAATGGCGATGGGTCTGTAATTTGTTATGATATCTTTGTTACCAGATTTGTACATGGGACAGATTTTCGACAGTTTCCAGCACTCAGGGAATATCCCAGTTTTTAGGATTAAGTTGAATATTGAGTATAACGGTGAGGCGAGTTTATGGACCCACCCAAAGAATTACCTGCACTGGAGGGGGATTAAACACTTTTAATATAATGAGCAAAGGAATTTACTATTGTCTGGGGATTGGTATATTATTGTTCCTGGTAGGACATTCTTCCTGTAATACGCGAGGAGCTGCATTTTTGATTAATAAATGACGAAAAAAGCCTTGGGATCGGTTTGTATTTTGTTTTGTAAGGTATTTAAGTAAGTGTGGAAATGATCCTTAATTAGTTTGTTTACAAGTTTTCTCATATCGCTAAATTTATGATAATAATATTCAAAGTTATACCTTTTAAATAATTTGTGATAGTGGTTCTTAAGTTTAATATTTTGGATTAAATCGTGGGGATACCGTGTAGGGTATTTTGTAAATCTGTTTTTATACGGCGGGATGAAGCGATCTAACAATGCATTAAGTGTATTATAAAGGATCTCATAAGCTGCATTAGGATCTGTACAGGAAGACAAGGAATTCCAGTTAATATCGCATAAAGCAAGGTATAGGCTGTGATAGTCACCCTTTCTAAAGTTATGTGTTCTCTGTCTGCCGTAGGACTCCGATCAATAGAAAACTTTTGTAGAATCGAAAAGTGACGTCACTTTAGAAATGTTCGTACTCATAACTCCTATCATCGTTTACCACGGTTATGCCTTGTGACGACAAAATGACGTCACTTTTCGATTCTACAATAGTTTTCTATTCATCAGAGTCCCACGGCTGGAGTCAAGCGGAAACCGGTTGATATGTGGAACTTGAACTCTGATTGAAAAATAAGCGGGGGTGATAATTGTCGATACTTACTAGCGGGTTGAGTTCAGCCTTAACTACACATGATGCACTCGACAAGACTAATCGGTAGTGGAGCGGAAATGGACTGGACCTTGACTGGCACCTAAGTGTGAATGCACACATTGTTTCTCATTTGATAATATTCTACCAGACCGAGAACGGACCGGGAACGAACTGTGACAGGCACTATAATGTTGATCAACCCTAAATCAAGCAGTCCACCATTGGGATTTATAATATTGTTTTCTTGTTTAAAGTTATTAAATTCAATAAAAGATTGCAATCTAGTAGTCTTGATGTTAGTGCTGTTGAGAAACGGAATGTTGAAGTCACCTATTATGATAATGTTAGAGAGACCGATAGTGAATTGCTCAAAAGCATCCAAGAACTACTTAATTTCAATAATAGTTACAGACGGAGGTATATAAATGACAAATATATATAATGACATATAATTACTAACACTAAATCTAAAACCGGTGAATTATTATGACCGGAATTCAGTGATTCGCGAAGTCTTAATACAATAACAACAAAAAAGAGCGTCCGTCTAAAACGGAATTAATAAAGCAAAACAAGCGTCCGATTAGATAGGTGGTCAAAACACAAGTCAGAGTTCTGACTTATTTAGACACAAGAAAATTTTCGAAAATGTAAATTATCATTGGCGCGACGGAAAGTTTTCGATTAAGGTGCAACGTTTAAAAATCAATTAAGTAATTCAATCAACTTTTAAAAACTAAGAATAAACAATTTGTGGGGATGCAACATGTATCAGACCATGATACATTTCAACTTCAAATCTGGACTCATTGTTAATTACTTGGTGTGTTCATTCTTCGTTATTTCTTGTATTTTTCCTATTGATTTTTTTAATAATTCTTTTTATTACCATTGAAAACGGGGTCTGATTTAAACTTTGAAAGATTTGAAATATACAGACCTTTCCACATTTGTAGTGTTATTCCCAAGAAATTCTGAAAAAACAAACTACAAATGTTACAGCTATCATTCCGAAAACAAACTCACAAACCCTTGGATCATTTGATACCGAGGGTTCTGTTTCAATGTTCCAGTAATGGCTTTTAGCGTCCATTGTTACCAATTTGTGTAGAAGATGATCTAAGTTCCTCTATTGACAAGTTTTTATACATTGTGAATGATATCATTTTACTTTATAGGTAGAAGAAGTCGATCTCGATCTTGTACCAATAGTACACGTAGCAGCATCAGACGTACCGGCAGAAGCAGAACGCGATCTAGAAACAGAAGCAGAACACGATCTAGAAGCAGAAGTCGTTCACACCAATCTACTGCAACAAGCAGTTCTAGCCGACGATCTAACCCTTCAAGTAGAAGTAGATCAAGAAGTAGCAGGTACACATCTAGATCTGACAAATCGAGCAGTAAAAAAACATCAGAGAGAGATGAAATTTTGAACAAATGGCGCAAAAATTATTGCAACACGAAGAAGGAGCTTTCAGATAAATTAGAAGAATTGGCTTGGATAAGTTTGGATGAGATATTAGAAAAAGAAAAAAAACTTTGGACAAGATCAACACCGGCTGAACTGTTTTACACCCGAGATGAAAATGATTTGAAAATAATTAGAGCTACTCCAAAATTAATAGAATTATGTGAAAATTTTAAGGATGATCTACTAATGCGGGCTGAAAAGGCTAACGCCTTGAAACCTAAGTACGAGCCACCACCTCGAAAAAACCGTGCCAGGCTTTGCAAACATAAAAGTAAGTAATGTTAATAATATTGAATTTCTAAGATGTGGTTTTATACTTATTTCAAAATCCTGCGGTTGATTTTATTTTATCACACAGGTTTTGAACTTTTCTTTAATATTATGATTAACAACAGAATGATTTTCTTTGTGTTCTATTTCTGATTCTATTTAAAAAAACTGCCATTTTTAAACGTTACAAAGTTCCGAAAGATAAAAAGGAATAGTTTCTGATACTAATTTAAAATTTAATAGATTCAAAAATTGTATCTATAAAATTAATACAGATAGACCTCACTTCCAACGTAATAATTTTGACAATAATTTTATGTAAATTGATCTTTCAATAAATGTATAATTGCATGAAATAGTAAATATGTGGTCAGTAACCAGTAATTCGAATGTTTTGTAATGAAAAGTGTATACAATTTTTTCAATTGTAATGCTACGGAGTGCTTTTTGTCATTTTTTCGTATGTATTTGACTTAAGTTTTTAACCGGTTTTTAACCGACTTCCAAAAAGGATGAGGTTATCAATTCGTCGGTATATTTTTTTATTTTTTATATATGCTCAACGATAACTAAAAAATGACTTCAACAATTTTGATGATAAACTGCGTCGTATTAAAGAATATCACGGAAAGGTACCAAATAATTGTCTATAATGTAAGACTTGCTTCCCTATATTTTTTCTATAACGTAAAACATACCGTTTTTCAGAAAATCCAAAAGATATGTGCATAAAACGGTAAACGTCAAAGTAACTGTCAAATTTCATGTCATACACAAATTAATGGTACAGGATGTTTGAAAGCGTTTCCTTTTGATTCATTCATTTTTTTAATAAATTTTAATCTATTAAGAGCGATTCGGGGATGATTCCATACATGGTTTATAACATAAACCAAACTATTTTTAAGAAAATAAAAAAAACAAAAGTCGGAGTAGTCAAAATAAATATCACATAAATAAATTATCTTTTATCAGAAAATAATGATTGATTGCACACGGATTTTAAAATGTTTTAATTTTTAATCATTTGAGGTTGGTTATTTATTAAAAATAAATTATTTCAGTAAAAAAGATCGGTTTTAAATGTATAAATAACAATTATTTATTAAGGCATGGTATATTTCTGATGAAAATGAAAAATGGTATGAAAACAGCAATAAATAAATATCTGCAAGAACCTGAAGAAATGACTTTCTTCACTCCTTAAACATAAAGAAAGAGATTTTGGTGTTGGAGGTTACAAATAAATGAACAAAAATAATATTATTTAAGGCTTTAAAGTCAGTAGCAATTTAATGAGTATTTTCTATTTCTGGAAATTTTTTGTATAAAGTAAAGAGGCGACTAAGTAGTAAATCTATAGACATTCTTTACTTTTTGAAATCATATTTTATTAAACACAAAAAGAAATAAAATAATAATAATATTAATGTGCCCGCTGTGGTTCTGCCTGGCTATGAACCCTCTCTCAAACAAACTGAACTCGACAAATTTTGGGTTCAGTCTCAAACACAACAACGTAAAAGCATTAATTTGTTATACATGGACGACTTAAAGTTGATGGCAGCTACGAAACAACAGCTGCATGATATGCTTAAAATAGTAGAAGGGTTCTCTAGTGACATCCATATGAAATTTGGCCTAGACAAATGCCGAATTATTAATATAGTTAAAGGCAAAATACAGCAGGGGGACTTCGAAATGGGAGATGGCACCTCAATTGAATCCTTGGGGGGAGGTCATACTTATAAATACCTTGGAATAAAGCAGGCTCAACGTATTGATCACTTGACTATGAAAAAGGACCTAACAGCAGAGTTTTATAGAAGGGTACGACGACTGTTGAAAACCAAACTAAACAGTAAAAATCTGTTTCAGGCTATTAACACCTATGCATGTTCAGTGCTCAGTTACTCTTTTGGTATAGTTAATTGGTGCAAGCCTGATGTTGAAAAATTACAACGAGTTCGAGTTTTACTAACAAAAGCTCAAAATCACCATCCAAAGAGCTCTGTTGAACGTACAACTTTGCCACGGTATGAAGGAGGAAGAGGATTGGCAGATCTAAGTAAACTATTAGATCAACAAATTTCTATTTTGCGTAGTCATTTCCAGAAACTCGCAGAACTTTCTGATCTATATAGAGTCATGTGCCAGGTTGATGACTCAACACCACTGCGACTGACACAACAACACGTCCAATTACACCACCAGACCACAGATCAGAAACTGCTGAAATGGAAAGAGAAGCCCCTTCATGGAAGACATATAAATGACGTCAACCAAGATTATGTCGACAGTGCAGCGTCGAACTACTGGTTGATCTCTGGTCATATGTTTCCTGAAACGGAAGGCTTTATCTTGGCAATCCAAGATCAAGTAATCCCAACTAAGAACTATCTAAAGTACATCGTTAAAGACCCTTCTATTAACAACGACAGATGCAGGTACGGTTGCCAAAGATCTGAGTCTATCCAGCATATCACAGGAGGTTGTCAAGCGTTCGCTGCAACTGAATACAAAGAACGACACGATGCTGTGGCTAAAATACTGCACCAGGAACTAGCACTGAAACTTGAACTATCACAGTCGGTAAGATTACCATACTATAAATACAAACCAGAATCTGTTTTAGAAAATAACAACTACAAGCTGTACTGGGACCGCACGATACTGACTGATCGGACTGTTGCTCACAATAGACCAGATATAGTTTTGGTAGATAAAGTCGCTCGGAAAACAACTTTAATTGACATAGCAATTCCTAACAACAATAATATAAATGTCAAGCAGGCTGAGAAAATAACCAAACATAGAGATTTGGAATTTCAAATAAGCACTCAGTGGGACATGAACAACACACGAACTGTACCAATTGTTATGTCAACGACAGGACTAGTCTCAAAACATCTATTAAACAATTTAAAATACATCTTTACAAACAAATGCAAAAAGCTGTCCTGTTAGGGACAGTCCGGACTGTCAGGAAATTCATGGGAAACTGCCGCCACGACTCCAACCTCGGGCCTGAAAACCTGGCAAGGGCTCCCACAGAGCTAAACCCTTTTGATATCTAGGATATCTGGGGTTTAGTGGATTTTCCCCTAAAGGCACTCATAGCGTGCCTTAGAGAGAGTGTGATGCCATACATTGTATGGTCAAGTCGTCATATTAATGTAAAACATTTATAAATTTCTAGACTTTTTTAAGTTTTAATGTATTCAATTACATATAAGTGTTTCTTATTTTTTTCCTTAAAAGTTCGAAAACGGTTTTAAGGACAAGTTAAAATTAAAAAAAAGGGGTTTTTGTCTATACACAGTTAAACGAATAAAAATTTAATTTTAAGAAAATGTAACCAAATTGATTTAATATAAGTGATGTCAGAGTGTAACTTTTTTATGGAAATTACCTGAAATGTGAAAAAAAAACATTTAAAAAGAAGTCCATAAAAAATTTACGGAGCAACAAGAAATTCAAGGTAGATTAATGAAATCATTTGGTGAAAACGGAAGGTTGATTTACACCATCTAATCACATAAATAGAGGAAAAACGACAAGACGAACAGAAATTCTTTGAAGAAAAGCTAAAAATTAATTCACGACGTGAATTAACCCACATAAAATTGTACCCACCACCGCTGAGGTTTGGTTGTCAAAATAAACCAAACTTTCCCAACAAATTCGCCACATGCCGCATTCTCCTAAAGATCCAAGTAATCCTGTATCCTCATCTGGAGTTCACAGAGTCCACACAGCAGTATTGACACTAAAATACTCGTGTTTGCCGAGCACAAACGAAATTATTAGTAATTATTATTTGTAGCTACCCGAAAAATCTGCTATCGCTGAGCAGGCTTAACTCTTAGAAGAACACGTTATACAATACATTACACACATCAAACAATTTTAATAAAGAAGAAGAAGCCTTAAAAGTCAACAAAATTTTATACTCCGCACTCTGGCCCTAAATACCGAAACCCTATACTAGGTTCGTAGTCCGCACCCACTCAATTTCCTCTGGCCAATCTCGACAGTCCTACGAGGTTTCAGTTGAAACGTAGGGAAGAAATTCCACTAGACCATGGCAAAGCAGCCCGAAAGACTACAATGATTCCAAAGAAAATAACCGTTGACATTAATTTGAGTAAAAGTATGTTATTTTTGTGACGAAGATCTTAGAAATATGTATAAGGCACAGAAGAAAGTTTTAAATTTACAGTATCCATGGTATGGACAGAGAAAAAACATTTTTTATTAACTTGTGGATAAATGTCTTACCGGCCGATCAACTGTAGTAAAGCTAGAATAGACACTTACTGTAAATTTTATAGTAAGCATATTCTTAATACTAATATAATGACAACGAAGTCTAGAGAAAGGGGCAAACATCACGGTGCAAACATATATATGTCTAAATCGTTTTAGTTTACTTCGTGTCTTATGCTCATACTCGAAAATGCTTTATTTATTTCTTCTGTCGTTGCGCACAACCGTTCGGGTACCGTAAAACGGAATAATCTGCTCTCTCTCTCTCTCTCGCTCTCTTAGTCGGTGACCCTTCCGCTTACAGGCGATAGCAGTATGTTAGTATTAAGTATACGCTTACTATAAAATTTACAGTAAGTGTCTATTCTAACCTCACTTCAGCTGATCGGCCGGAAGGACATGGACCGAATCACCTGAGTCTGTAGCAAGAGATGCACAAGTCAATAGCTTGCTCACTTGAAGTTATTTGAATGCACGGCAATATACTGGTATGCAAGTAAATTTGATTGTTTGCTATGCAATCTGTAAATTGGGCGACAAAAGCTAAAGGATGCAGTGGCTAGCGTACGTTGTAGGTTATTTGACTTGTTTCGACCTTCCATTCATCATGTCTTGAAGGCGAGAGAAGTTTATTCTATTCGGCAATTTTGGAAGTCTATGGAACTCAAACAATTCATCACTACAAAAATTAGATTGTCCGCAATATCGCTTACACAAAAATCTAGCAAATGAATGAGGGCGATGGGTATAAAGAACAGAATAAAGGCCTCGAGAAATACGTACCGAAAGAAGCTGTCCCCCTAGACTTCTATTGCCAATTATTGACGCTTCGTTACATGTGAGATAAAATCCATAATTATTTATTTTACACTGTACATATTCTTATAAAAATCTATCCAGCCCGCCCCCGTTTCATTCCGTGAGACATCATCGCTGGGATAGAAAAAAAAGAAGAGCTAGAAGGTTCGGATGGGAAAAAAACTTATCTCGAAATAACTCGACAACTGTAAACTTGATACTGGATTGTACGAGAGAATTCGATGCTGATTTTAAAAGGAGCAGCCCATCATCGCAGGAGTTAGTTAGAGACTGCGAAGAGCTTATGTTGTATTACTATTGTGATATTCGAATCAGCTGTTGTGTATATTTGATGTAAATAAAGGACCTAGAAAGTGAGAGTGAAAATTAGTTTTTAAATTTTAATTGGACCCACGGAGTATATAACAATATTATGGGCGTATCCAGCTTGTGGTTTAGGGAAGGGCAAATCAGAAACAATATTGTCCTATAGAGACTGGCAAATAGAACATTATTTGGACTAGGTGGGGGGGGGGGGGGCAAGTCGGCAAATTTATGGGTAGCTTAAAAGCATACGGCAGGTTTTTCAGGTCCATGGGAGCATCTCCTCTACGCCCATGGTACCTAGTATATTAAACGCACATTTCTATCTATATTAACAGTAGATCATTCTATCATTTTTGGCGGCGCTTTGCTACGCAGACTTTTAATCAAGCAAGTTGTAACCCTTGAGGAATCAACCACGACTTATACCCTTACATACTACTTGCTAGACGAAGTTCTACAAGTAAATTGCCCGAAAATATGTATGTCTATGACGGCCTTAATATCCAATAAACATAACTTAAATGTTGATCTTTTTTGTGATTTATTTTCGAAGTATGTCCGGATTGTCATATTAAGGTTTTCTTGGGAAAATATCTTATTAATGTTTAGACTTTATTCGATAAAACATCCTGTATAACATGAAAACTTAGCTATGATGTATTTCCAAATAGACTATAAGTAGGCATTCTTACTTTTAAATTATTGTTTCACTCGATTTAGTGTAATTTTTTTTAAGCAAACCCTTAATTTATAATGAAAATGATGGAGTTTGGTGTTGGATATTAGATATCTAAACATTTCTTATCTCATTTTCAGCTGAAGTTTCAAGCAGTGATAGCTCAGAAAATGACATTACAGATGAAGAAGATTGTACAATGGAAGAACTCCAAAGAAAACAACAACACCCAGATAGATTACATCCTGAGATGTGGTAAGCATAAAATTATATGTACATATTGATTTAGTGTTCATTTCGTTCAATAAACAGTTTTACAGAAAAATTATTGTCTAGAGTAGCCTCCTAAAACTGGTCACTCTAAATGAACAAGTTTGAACTTAAACAACTCACATATTTGTACATGAATATTACTAATTCTCCCTAGACAAAGTGTGACCATCTTTTTAAATTCCTGTAATGTGTTTTATGATGAAAAAAGTTACATTAATGTAAATGCACCACATATTTTGATAAAAAAATATTTTGATACAATAGTTTAAAAAATAGTCATGAAAGGTTATTGAATGAAGAATAGACTAAACATTTAGCCAATAACTCACTCCAGTGTATAATATAGAATTTATATAATAAAATTGGATCTCTTTGGTCACTGTTTTTCAGTACATATTCCAAAAAAAGCTTTCATAGATTTTTGTTTATTCTGAGTACTGTTATCTTATTATTATCTTAAATTTGGCGAAATTTATATTATTAAATAGGGGAATGAGTTTCAGTAATTTTTAAGGAACAAAAAATGGTGCAGGTGTCGCCGATATTTAATCATTGGATGATAAGTCATAAACTGACTTTGTTCTTGATATGAATGGAGACATTATTCATTTATGTAAGGGATGGGGACTGAAAAATGTTGAATTCTGATTAATTACAGGTGAATTTGAAAATATTTTAGAAAATATTGGAAATATAAAAAATGTTAACTGACAAAAACTTATGAAATGAAAATAAGTTCCAAAAAATTCAAAAATGTGAAAAATGTTTAAAATGCCGACAATGTCAAAAATGACAAAAATTTCTAAAATGTTTAACTGCCGAACGTTGAAAATGTAAAAACTATTGATAACGCCAAAAATATTAAGAATGTTAATAATATCGAAAATGTCAGAATGTCAAAAATTTCAAAATTATCAAAAAGGTAAAAAATCTCAAAAGTAGCAATTAAAATAGAAGTAAAAAAATGGAAAAATGGAAAACGGGAAAATTGCAATATCAAATATCAAAAATTTTAAACATGTCAAATATGTGTAGGTCTTCGTATTAAATCCCAAAATAATGTAGACGCCGTTGTAGCCATAAATAGTATAGGATGTGAAAATTACCACATGAAAAAAATATTCCGGATAAATCAAATACGCCCATTTGTCTAACCCGTGCGAAGCGGGGACGGGTCAGCTAGTCTTCCATAAACATAGAACCTTTAAAAATTTTAATATTATCTTAAAAAAATTAGAAAAGGTTTATTAGTATGTACTGCCTGGTTCCAAAGATTCTTGTGAAACTTTACTATTTAACTACAATAACAAAATGCTATTTTTTTAGTTTTTTCGTGCAGTATTTTATAATATAATTTTGTTTTTTAAAAGATTTATGAATTAATTTCACATTGAGTGATTTATTCTATGTTTTTGTGTACTTAATAAAAGGTCGTTTTTAATATTATTTTACTGTCGCTTAAAAAAATTAATACACAAAAAATTGAATCAAGAGTAGATGAACAAGGTTACTTCTGACTCACAAGTGACCCAGAACGGCGGGAAATTTAGTTGTGGAAATTCTAAATTTAAACTATTGTGTTGCGGGTTGCGGCGCTCACAGGTAATGGAAGTTTGAACTGAATGCTGTGGGGCCTTCGTTCGGCAGTCGAGAGAAGTAAATAGAAAAAAGCTAATTGCCTTGGTTGGGTTTTGAGCCCGTCTTCGGTATATGCGCTTGTAAGCCAGAATCAAAATGATTCTCTTTTAGAGAAGGGCTATCTGGGTGCTGTTTATAGGAATATGTTATTTAGTTTGAAAATTCGGGAAACTGGATGCGGGACTTCGGACATAAAATTCGGGATATTAGAAGTCCCGCATCCAATTTCCCGAAATTTCAAATCAAATAACATAAACAGCATACAGATAGTCCTAGTCTAAATGACAACTACTACCAAGCTGACTTGCTAGCGCATATAGTGAAAACGACAACCAAGACGAACCAAGACAATTAGCTTTTTTCTATTTACTTTCCATTACCTGCGCGCCCCTCAACCCGCAACATAACAATTTAAATTTAAAATTTCGACAATTAACTTTCCCGTCATTCTGGGTCCACTTGTGCGCCAGAAGTAACCTTGCTCATCTACTATCAAATAAACCTACAACTAAAAAACATTTGGAGTTGGAAAGTCTCCAAAATAATCAAGGACAACAGTCTTTCTGAAATTACTCAATATTATATATCACAATTTATTTAAATATGCAACGAATTTTTAATAAAATAAACGCCTGTATTTAAATCATACGCATTATTCAATATTATTTTGAATATCTATTTTTGGTTGAAGGTTCGTAATTCTCTTGTTTTCAGAGATTTTTTCAATTTGACTTGTACAATTTGAGAGGAGGTCATGTTCCCTATTACCCCGTATGACCCCCCGAGCTCCGCTGCTCAATATGCGAAATCTTCTCTTTCTTAATCGCTCAAAATAATCTCAAAGACATTGAAGTAGTCCCATAGTTGTTTATTATATCTATAATTACAGTTTTTATGTAGCAATACTAGGAAGAAATAACAATTATTTTCATTCTTAATTCGCAACACTTTTCCAACCGTAAAGATATAACATTTTTACATCCATTCACTTTCTAACTTAATAAATTAGAGTTATTGCATTTCATTTTTTACGCCACTAGACCGGAAACTTCTTGAAATTAAATGTTTTAAATTTGATTTTTATAATTGATTCTCACATAATATCCACTTGCACTATAGAATCTTATGTTTTCAGGTTTAATGAACCTGGAGAAATGAACGATGGCCCGCTATGCAGATGTTCTCGCAAATCGCAGAAATCCGGTATCCGCCATGGGATATATCCTGGCGAAGGCCATCTTGACAAATGTGATCCGTACAGCAATAATTATCGTAGACTCTATCATTACAGAATAACAATCTCACCGCCGACTAACTTTCTTATCAAGACTCCAACAATTATTCAACACGATGAACATGAATTCATTTTCGAGGGCTTCTCTATGTTTTCTCATTATCCATTGGAAAAATTACCGCACTGTAAAGTCATTCGTTTCAACATTGAATACACCATACTGTATGTTGAGGAGAAACCTCCAGAAAATTTCATCGTATTTGAAATAGATTCCTTTAGTAAGTATACATCACATATAGCATTAAAGATTTTGTCAAAATTTGTGATTTTAGCACGTTTTTTATTTCATGAGATTTTGGAACTTGCCGATTTGAATTTTAAAGCTTCCACCGACGATAATTCTTGCCCAGAATTTCATTTCATGCCTCGGTTCGTTAGAGAATTACCAGAAAATGGAAAGGAAATTCTTTGCATGAAAGTTGTATTAGAATATTTATTGGCAAATTCCAAACCGTTAATAGAGAAGTGTGAACTTGAATCGATGGTTCGTATGACGCAATATGAATGGCAAACCTATGCAGATGAAATCAAGGTAAGCACTCAACATTCATAAGTGTCCTTTGTGGTCACATTTCTTTAACTTATTACATATATAGGGGAGTAATTAAAGTTTTATGTTTGTATCAAGGATAGACGCTTCAACGATATAGTGCTGCATTTGTGGGCATTATCAATTAAATATAATCTATCCTGTAACTAAATAAAAAAGTTTCCATTTCAACAGGTCCTTCCTATTTATGCCTAGTCGTCCATCCCCTAAGATCCTTATGGATGTACGGTGTATGGTTCTTTCTATCGCACTTGGTCAACTCTTTCCATTTTTTTACTTTCTTTTCTAGCTTCAAGTTTTGTGAAGGTTTAATTTATTTTCCATTCTACTTATAATATCTGATCTGATAGCAGGGTAACATACTTAGTATTTATTTTATCCAAAAAGGTTGTGATATCACTGGACCCAGTTATCTCAAATTGTTCTAATTTGCCTTCAACGTGTAACATAACACAGCCCCACAAAAAAAAGTCTTGTGCGTCGGACCGGATCTGTGTAGGCCTGTTTTTGGGGTCCCTGATTCCGAATCCGGGGTCAGTTTGACCTCATCAGTTCAGGCTCAAAGTCATTCCAAGGTCAAATTGCCATAATCTAATCAAGAAATCTGAAAAAATTCATATAAGTGTTTTTAGTATCTCTGAATCCGAATCCGGGGTCGGTTTGACCTCATCAGGTCAGGTTCAATGTCAAGCCAAGGTCAAATCTCTAAAATGTAATCAAAAAATCATGCTTGTTTTTTGCATCTCTAAATCCGAACCTGGAATCAGCTAAAGTGTTACTCCAAACTCATACTGAGATATTTCTAATGTCAGTGACATCGAGTTTTTTTTTGTTCTAGTCTATTGGTTCAACTACAACGCAAGATCGAATTAACTTGAAAGAAATTAACGAAACAAATTGTGGTAAATTGAGATGTCTTTTAAATCGAGATCATTAGTTTAAATTTAATAGCCATCCCGTGGGACTAGTAAAGCATATAACAACATGATAACTCATAATGGTAGAATTTATTCGTATGTTTTTCATATTTTTTTAGAGCCATATTAATCTCTTGAGTCCTTATTTATTCAACAAAAGATCTTTAAAAATTTTGATGCTTCATAGGCTGAATGTTTATTAGACTTTATTGCAAAAAAGCGTTCACTAAACTTATCAAAGCTTATGAATTAGATGAATTAGAATACTATAAGCAAATGGAAAAATTTCCATTTACCGCTTGAAATTTACGATTAATTTAAAATTGACATTTCTTTGTTTTAGTAAGGTTGTTCATTTAACATACATCAAACTTAATAGTTACCACATATCTCAAAACAGGTACATTATTCTGAAATACCGATTTCAATTCGCACAAAATCCTGCGTCCGTGAAGGTTACTAGGAACGATGACAACTGCTTCGAAAGAAGATGTGTAGAGTGATTCGATTTCTAGCCCGTCATGGTCACGAAGCCAGTGATGGCACGCTGCCTTGCTGGTGGGCGTTAAGGTGTGAGGATGAAGCCGTAGTGTGTCTGACGGCGTTTTGACATTGTCCTCGTCAAAGTCAGAAAGCTCTCATACTTAGGCCTGGGGAGGTATGAGAGTTATCACCCTCAGGACGGTGGACTCACCTCTGATCGGATCAGGATCTTAACGTGCGGGTATTTTAATATCTTATGGAGACTAGAACAAAAAAACTCGATGTCATTGGCATTAGAAATATCTCAGTATGACTTTGGAGTAACACTTTACTGGTTCCAGATTCGGATTTAGCGACCCAAAAAACATATCTATGATTTTTTGGAGATTTGACCGTGGCTTGACCTTCAACCTGAGTTGATCAGGTCAAACCGACCCCGGATTCGGATTCAGCGACCCCAAAAACATACGCCTACATAGATCCGGTCCGATGAACAAGACTTTAATTTTGTGGGGTTGTGTAATGTTATGCAGAACTTATGTCTTAAAGTTTATGGTATATGAGAAAAAATGGTTCAAAATTGTCAACTAAAGTAACATTTACGTGTGTATTTACCCATCAGTAATAAAACGGAAAACATGGAAACATTGCGTTAAATTCGCTTTCCTTTATTAAGCGTAGAAGATAATAAAGAAATTATTCCCCAAGATTTTGTTCCTTTATCTGCTATGTATTTGTTTTGAATGTAATATTTTGACGTGATTGATTTAGTTAACAAACTTGGTTCTCAATATTACATTGAACAATTTTGGTGGGTGTTTTTCAATTGTGAAGTTTCATGTTCATTGTTTTTGTTTATGAGTGTGGAAAAGTTAAGCACGGAATAAAAAACAACTGAATTGATGAGTTTTTTATGACATTACAAATTCATGTTATTGTAAAACTTCTCAATTTTATGTTGGTGGCGTCGGATATGATAAGTTTTAAGTACCTACACTTTTATTATTTGTTTTTTTATTTTAGTGTAAATCAATAGTTATTATTTATCAATGCTTACTCAGGCAACGAAAAGTTAAAAAACCACTAATAACTTGAAAATAATTCCCTTATAATGCTTCTTGAAATCAAACATAACATGTTGACATTGTTTTTTCACTAAATGTATTCTTTTCAAAGTATTATTAAGAATCTATTGAAAAGAAATAATCATATCATTTCATAAATGAAAAGAATACATACAAAAACGACATAAATATCATACAAATTTAAATAAATAAATACATTTCACTTTTTAGGATACTCTTTCCGTAACGTACAGTTTGGCATATACGGCGAGGTGGCCAGATGTTAGAAGTTTTTAATTCATATTGACCAGTACTATCACTGCCAAAATGTCTTTGTCTTTTTTGGTTATCCAACCATTTTCAGGAGCTCTTTTATCAATTTCTAGATTTTCATTCATTTTTCTCGTTTTTTGTTATTGCGTTATTTCATACGCATACCACAGCTATTATGCATTTCTATTATCACAAGTACTACACTATACAATTTGATTTCGTTCTGTGTGTTTTTACTGCTTTATCCAGTTTCTAGTGTTTGTCCCTCATTAATCAATTTTGTTAAAAACGTGAACATGGGGATAAACTTTAAGCATGTCTGAATCGCTTTGTTCATTTTTGTTTATGTCTTTTTTCAATAATTATTGTCTGCTTCACCCGTTTTTGTTCCACTCTCAAGTCTGCCCTTGGGAAATTCAATTAAGTACCCATATTGAGGTCTATATTTGGGTAAACTTTTTACATAATGACGTTATAAAAAATAATGGCTATGCTCCTGCTTAGAAATAATTATGTGAAGATGTTACTGTAAAATTCATATTTCGGATGACATTGAAATCTCGTCCCCAACTCTCTGGCTATTATCGTGTAGTGTAATATCGTCTCCAGGGTATTTCCATTAAAAAATCTTACAACAATTTTTATCTAACAACCCTTATTTATAACCTAATAGCACCGGAGTCATACTTAAAAGAAACCGAAACCTTTCAGGGAATGGTAGTTACTTATCCTGGGAAAAAACCATGTTCAGTTCGAGTGGATCAGTTAGACAGAAATATAGATCTCCAGAAAGGTAAATACAAGTTTCCGGAAATTGTTCATTTTGGAATTCGTCCACCGCAACTAAGCTATGCTGGTAATCCTGAGTAAGTTTATTTTGTGTATTGATGTATTTGTAGATCCAGATTAGATACTTAATATATGTACGCGTGTCCAGTCTAGTCTTACTGTTGTTTTCGACAATGAGTAGCCTTCTTAGTACTAGTTTTCATAATATATTTGTATTTATTTTTATGTTTTTTTTTGGGCAATAACACCACAATCTAAATAAAACGACGTTTCAACGTCTATTCTGACTTCGTTGTCAATGGCCATTGACAACCTCTTGTGTTTATTTTATATATAACATTATACAAAATCAATGGTCTTCATACTCAAATAATAAAATTTTCATTTTCACTGACAATTAACGTCAAAAATCTTTGATCAAATATAGGACGATGCGTGTAAATGTGTTCAAATACATATTTTATCAATATCAATTACACTATCAAATATCTTTGACAAAATGTTTTATCAAAGATATTTGAACAAATATTTGGCAATGTAATAGCGGCCTTATTATTATGTAGTAGACATTTAACTTTCTTATTGCATTTTAGATATCAAAAGGCTTGGCGAGATACGTTAAATTTCGACATTTGCTGGCAAATATGTCGAAACCTACATACGAAGATAAACGAAAATTGGAGACAAAAGAAACAAGTTAAATGAGATGAGAACGCAAGGGAAGATGAAAGGGATGTCACAGTTGCCGTTTCCTCAGAGGGTTTTTTCAGGACTGGCATAATGTGTGATATCATACAAGTCAGTAATTTTATATTTATTAAATATTATGCAGTTATTAATTTATTGTTTTTTAGCATGCTATGTTGATACCAGTCCTGGTTTGTCATTTAAGATTCCATCATTCTCTTAACGTTCTGGAGAAATCTATTGTTATAAGTTTAAAATCGTGCCCTACTTCAACTTGCCCTTACACATCCGTCATATAGAGAAAATTTTGGAACGAATCCGGATCATGCGAGAAATAGCCTTACAAATTGTGGAATTCGTCAGCCAGAATACGGTGATAGAAGGATTCATTATATGAACACCAGGAAACGCGGTACGTATATCAATTTTTCAGTCTACTGACGGCCACATTTATCAATGCTTGATGAACTGATAACAGTCTGATAACTTTTTAAAAATCTATTGAATTGATGAATTCTTTTTTAACTTTTTTTAGTTAAATCCGGAATTTCACAAATTTATTTGACTTACTACATATGTGTAGAAATATCTAAAAATTGCCTTATGAAATTTGTAATTTCTAGTAGTTTTTTTGCTCAACAGATAAAATTAAATTACATAAAAATACCGAATAGAATTAAACAATCTAAAACTCAGTACTAAAAAAGGAATAAAATCCATATAGAATAGAATTACAGAATAATAGGTATTATATTTATGAAAGGTAACAATAAAAAGTAAATATAAATACCATAGATTAATGTAAATAAAAAAGCTTCAGCAATTGTTTTAAATGCGTCTTAATTTTTTATCACAATTTCAGGAATTTTAATATATCTTCCATTCATAATAGCCCATTTGCACTAGCAAACAAATAAAAATGGATTTTATTTATTGGAATAAGTCTGGACGAATGCATTGGAATCATTGTAAGAAACTCGAAGGAATAGTTTATATAACTATTAGAGGCTAAGTATTATCCAAACCACTCTTCCGTTTTTTATCTTCAGTCGTTTACGCCCATTGCTGAGCATACACCGCCCTCAACTGTCTCCTTCTCATTGTTATACTTTTCTTATCCAATTCAGTCTCCAAACCGTTTAATGTCTGATACCTTCTAGTAATCGGTCTTCCTCCGCATCAGAGGTCTCTATTGTACGATTTTTACTTACTTACTTACTTTTAGCATTCTGCGACCTTTAGTTTTTGTCCGAGATACTTTTCTGTCTCTCGAAGAAAAGTCCATTATGACTTTTGTTTTCATTGCTCTTTGTGTTGTTCTTAATTTGGTTATTTTGTAAGATTCCATGTTTTAACTTCAACACAAGTACTATACATTGGACGAAAATGTAAGTACATATACTTTGAGGAATCTTTATATTCTTAAGGATTGTAGATAGTTCGCTGAACGGTCTTCTCTGTTCAATTTAGATTCCTTTGTTTTCTTTTCCGAGTTGTATGATTTATCATATATATAAAGAGCTTGAGTGAAATGGTATATTCCTCTGTTAGCTGAAATCTTAATATAGTTGTATAATCGACGTTTCATTATTATACTTGTTGTTATTTAAACTTTTTTGTAGTGGTAGTCAGTACGTGCATTATCCAGTTATTTCATGGTTAACCAATTTTCTAAGCAACGAAAGGCTTTTTCATAGACATTATCAGCCATAAATATTAATAACATATATTACAACAAGTTCTCTTGTGAAACAAAGCTTGTTCGATCAATTGATAAATAACTATCCAATTTCTTATATTTCTGTTTGTGATAATTCTAATCAGCAATTTATAAAGTTATATTTATAGAAATATTGATTTGACTCATTGTTTGTGTTTTTTAAAGATTTTTCACACCAGTTTTCGAGTTTCTTTTCTTACTTCTCTGTAGTTTTTGTTGCATATTTACTTTTTCTATATAGTGTGTGCCGTTTATCTTTTTTCTTTTAATTTCTGCAGACTTTTTAAACTTTTGTTGTTGAATCTTCAGTTCTGATGGTTCCGCTTTGCAGTATGTAATTTATTCCATTTTTTGTGTGGAAAGTTTGAGTAAGTTAGGCTTGTATGTTGTTGTTTTTAATTTTAGGCATGATTGGAAGTTCTCATCAATAAGACGACTTTTCAGTTTACTCCTGATTAATGTTCATGGTTGCAAAAGATTGTTCGCATATATGTAGAACCGAAAAGGGAAAGAACAGCAAAACGTGAGCTTTTTCAGCTGATCGTAAGAGTCAGAAATACTATTCCAAGCGTTGAAAATGATCATGTCTTCCTTCTCCAGGTCATTCAAAGCAGAGCACTTGTGTTATGAATTAATCTCACATTTTTTCTTCTCCAATATTTCCCATTCAACACAAAGACGTTCGAATTTAGAGCGCCATATCTCCTTGTTTTTTAAATCCAGCAATTGTATATCAAAGCTACCAATGTTAATTTCAAAAGGAGAAAATTTCAACTTGTTTTTCGTAGCATTAAGAGGATTTTTGACAAATGATAAAAGTTGCTCTGCTGTTTTTAAATTCCTGAAACATGCTGAGAAATGCTTACCATATATTTAAAATTATGTTTTAAAATAGTGTTTGAGTTTATCAATAGAGGAATTATTTTGCTGGCGATGCTTCAGCAGACTGCTCGAATAGAAAAACAATGTATCCCTTTCAAAATCCTGAACAAAAATGAATAATTTGTTTTCAAATGTTATTACTTTTTCTATCATCGAAAAAATTAACTTTCCATACCTTGTAGGTTACGATTAAGCTGATTTAGATGAGATGTCTGATCGTCTGTTAGTTCTGGATAGTGAACGTCCTTTTCAAGGAGAAATGCCTTAATTTTCGGAAAAAAGGATGCGAAACGTTTTAAAACATTTCCTCTTGATAACCAACCTACCTTGTTATGAAGCAAAAAAATCAGTGTACTCAGTCTCCATTTCAAATAAAAATAACAAAACAACATGAGACAATGGTAAACAAGTATCTCATGATTAATTTTTTCTTTCTAGTAGCAATAAACCCTTTTCTTACACCGGTCATACTTTTGACCCATCTGTTGAAATCGACACAATATGATGTTTATCCATTCACTCAATTACAGAATTTGCAATGTTTTCACGCGTCTGACCTTTGAGTGGCAATAGTCCTAAAAGTTCTTCTTTAGGGCCTGAATGAGACATAAATCTTACAAAAAGTGAAACTTGCGCTGTATCATTTATGTCACAAGACTCGTGCTGCTATTGATAAAGTTGAAACCAATTTCAGATCTTCGACATGCTGGGTTATATTCGAACATATTTCAATTGTCCTATCTGTAACGGTTTTGGTAACTCTTTAATTCCTTCAAAATATGATGTGTTTTTTTCTCACCATGTTTTTTTAATGAAAATATTGTTGCGCCTTCCGTGAATATTTCTGCCAGAGCCGCACTTAAGGAGCCTAAGAGCAACATGCGGCTCTAAAGCCGCACTTTGCCAACCACTGTCCTATACCATATTCCTATATATAATCTTGGGGAAATAATATTGAACCTGTCAAGTAGTAGTTTGTGCTCATAACCTTTAAAAATGTAAGCAATCAAGTCGAAAGACAAACAAGTGTTAAGAACTTATTTCACTGTAGGAACTTATAGTGACTCTGTTATATGTTTGATGTTGAATAATTATTTCTATTCTTTCTAAAAATCATTTAACTGTTGAATATTTTTCAGTTGTTGGAAATATTGTCGTACTAATTTTTAGATGCTTCAACATTTACGAAGTCATCAATAAATCTTTGGTCATACATAATATGTAACTTTTGACTTTATGTTGAAGCAGTCAAATTGAATAAATGAATGAAAGTTATCGGTTTGTTAACATGTTTATCACGTAGATGTGACCCATTACTGATGAGTTTTATGTTCTTTTTTAAGTTTAAAGAACGTATGATGACGTACAAAACGTTACCATCTTCGGATTCTTCTGCAAGGAATTAGAATTACAGATTCAGTTTGAAATAATTTAGGCGGTCACATAGGTGCAGAGTGATTGGTTGACTGAAACTTTCACGGACTGTGTTTGCACAAAATTGTCTTCTGTATCTGCTTGATGAGCACCCTGTGTTGAATTATATCCTGACGTTTCGCCAACACCTAATTTCTCATATTAAAACGATTTTTGATAATTCTAATACTTCAATATTCTTCGCTGAATTTCTGTAAGATCTGAAGCTTTGATTATTGAAGCGAAAGTTTCTTAACGCAATTCCACCACTTACACACACAAAAATAGATGAGTATGGTAGTGAAATGCAAAAATTGCATTTGTGTCGACACTTCTTTGACCTTGAAATACCCATACAACTCAATTCTCTGTGTACCAGGTTATATAATAAGAGTCTGTTCGTTTATGGAAAATCAATAAATTATAGTAAATAAACAAATATAACATCCAATTAATATACAATATTAATGTAACGGAAATTCCTTATTACATACTTATATAATATTACCAAACAATTATAGTATAAAACATTCAAGTAATCATCAACCATTTCTCGGTAATCCCATTAAACACAGCACGTCGCAAATATTAGGTAATTGCATAACAATCGAACTGATGGAGCATTTTGATAGTTGATCTTCATTCGTAACCATCAGTTTGAGACTTAGTATTTTTAACCAACCGAAAATGATTTACATTTGCCGAAATTGGGCTTCAATTTTTTTCACATTTGTACTATGGTAGAACAGAGTGGGCAAAAGCTTTTTCTCAGAAATGCATTCTTACGTCTGATATTTTTTATCATTGTGAAGAAATTAAACTGATGAAAAAAATCATGAAAAAAAAACAATTAAGTGTTTCTTGAAATTAGCAAACAATAATATGTGTTGCTCATTTAAGCTTTAATTTATATTATTATATATTTTTCAAAAACGGCTTGGGCAATTTGATGATTTAAAACTGCATTATATTAAGGAACATTACAGAAATGTATCATATAATTGTCTATAACATACGATTTACAGTTTTCCTGAAAATTAGAAAATTTGAATACTATAAATTGTATTCTACAAAGATATGTTACAGCTTGATTCCGTATATTTTTCTATAACGTGAAACATACCATTTTTCTGAAAATAAGAAAAATGTGTGCAAAAAATTGTATACATCAATGTAAATGTCAAATTTTCATCATAAATATCTAGTTTAAATGTCAAGATATGCCACGAAAGTATATCGTACAGAGTGTTTAATGGTTTTAATTTTGATTCATCTGAAGTCTGTTTCTTTTTGGAGACGAAGTTAAATTACGGGGCTTATAGTAGCATTAAATGGTAGAATTATCATTAGTTATGTCGGCGAACTCTTCTATATGATATTAAGTGGTACACAAGCAGTTGCATACATAGGATGGTTGAAATATAAGGTGGAATTGAATTGATTTTTTTTTAGAAAATGATAGACATAGTTATATAGGGGTGACAAATACAAGGAAGCATACACAGTGTGGATATATAGAGTAAATTGGAGTTACACTTATAGAAAGTGGCCCAAATAATAATATAAAGAAAAAAAGTTAAAAAGTATTTGAATAATATAGAAAAAAATACAAATTAGAGAGTGAGAAAGAGAGAGAGTTAAGAATACGCAAAAATTTTCAATAGAATTGTACCTAAAATTAGATAAAAAAGAATATATGTCTGAAAATAGTGATTGATTGAACACGGTTTCTAAACGGTTTTTATTTTAAGTCAGCTGAAGTCGGTTCTTTTTTAAATATAAATTACAATGGATAGACATAACTAGCTTAACGATGTAACTCAGTGATAAGTTGTAATAAATATCTATACCTCATTGGTCCGATTGGTCGAGCCTCTGCTTGCGACATTCAACATATATTAAGGGTGATCCTGAAACCAAATAATAACCCATCTGCACACAGCACAAAATTTGCTTTTCCCTATAATAAACATTCTGGCTTTATGTTCGCGATGTTTTAAAAAATGGGCAACCAATGTTATGAATAGTACAGACAAGGATGACAAACTAGAACTCAACCTTACCTAGTGTGTGGATGGTAGAGACAAAGATGGCAAACTTATATAGATATTAAACTGAAAGTGTGCAGCTGAAGCACTAAATAACAAGTTCTAGAAGTGACCAGAATGGCACTGGTTTTAAAAAAGGTTATGGTGTGCTATATTGCTGAATAGAGAATTGAAAACCCATTTAAACACGGTATTACACGCTACGCCTTTTTTTAATTTAATTTTTAGGGGTATTTATTATGCCTGGGAGTTTGAAGGAGTAGGTGAATAATTTTAATTCAGATGTTTCAGAATTTTTCATTTACCTTCATAATTACATAGACACTGAATTTATCCGTTACTTTAGGACCGCACTGTATATACTATATAAATATTGAACCACTCTTTTTCGATCATCGTTTGTCATAACATATATCTCTTGAGGTTGTCAATAATTTTTCCAACTCTATAAAGACCGAAAAAATCACACATATAGACAAATATATCGTTGGAGACGAGGATATAATATCTACCTATGAGTGCAATCAAGATCGTATAGAAGGACATTTAGTGCAAAGACAGGCCACGAAAATTTGAATCAGCTTGTAACTTTTTTTCAGGTAATACTATGCTTGACGTAAAACTTCTGGCAGCTTCATTGTCAATTGAATCCAGTATGTCTGGAGCACAAGGATGTTATGATAGCGAGAAGCTGAGAGAACGACAAGACTTGGCCAGGATTCTTAGAAAGGGTACATCACCCAATCTTCAAATATCCTTTCAACTATATAATGCTTATTAAGGACTCGATAAAAGGAAAAATCTTTAAAAAAATCACATGGTGGTGTTAGAATGTATAAGAGGTGTTTATTTGTAATTACCTGAAACTTCCGGACACTACTACTTCTTTTGTAGTTCCATTTAGTTTTATTGTTTAGTTTTGGAAAATCATAATTTAGCACCGTAAAAACAGTCAGGTTTTAAATAGCAGCTGACGCACCAACAAATACAGTTAAACATTAAGCGTTCAATATGTTTATTAAAGAGTTCTCCTCTTGACTCACTCAAAAACGACTTACCATTTCCCTTCGTTTAAACCTGTTTTTAAGAAATCCAGAAGACGATAGTCGAGTTGGTTTAACCCAGGGAGGGTTGTTATCATATTGGGTAGATACTAGAGATGGGCAAAACTGATAAATTTAAATAACAGTTGCTATTGTTATTGCTATTTGCAAATAACAACTGAAAATAACAGATAACAGTTATATTGTTTACGCTGAAAATTGCTGTCGCCATCTCTTGGTAAGAAACTAAAATTTGCAAAATTCATCTCGGTTGGCTACTAATATGATAGAGATCTTCGCATTTAGTACGATATAGAATATATTTGTAAGACTTATTACTCCAGCAATTTTGTATGTTTAAGAATAATATTAAACTGCAAATTCAGAACCAAAAATTAAAATACACCAAACAATCTTCTGACGTTTTATTTTTTATGCTTGGTAGTGCTGTTATGGAAATATTATATATTTAATCCTGGCGTAATTCTCAATTATATTAATGAATATATCTAACTATCCAAATTGAAGGGATTATGGGAAGAGATTGTTTGGAACTGTTGCTAAGTCATTGTCTTGCAATTGGCTTTTCTCAAAACTGGAAAACTCACGTCATAGAAGGTGGTTATGTACTGATAAAGTACAAAGAAATATATCCCACTGACCCCAATCCCATACCTAAATTATAACATACTCTCACATTCTATGGAATCTGTTTTACAGAACAGGAATATATATACAGCCTTGATAACAAACAATAATTTACCTAGACATATAAAAAACAAAAAAGATAAGAATGACAAATTCTAACTCGTGTGTCACCAGGTTGAACTGTGGGAGTTGCCCCAACTTCTATATTGGTCACACTGGAAGATTGTTCAATTCAAGATGGCGTGAACACTCTAATGCTTTTGAAAATGAGAGCTCAATAAATTACATTTTCTGAACACTCAGAAACCATATACCTCAAAATATATCCCAAAATTTAGATTTACAAAACAAAAGTAAAAAATTATACCTTCATCCCTGGAAACGAACAAAAACAAAATTCTCCGAATCCTTGAATGTTCAAACTGATACCAATTCATCTCCCTTACTTAATCTGAACCACAGATCATACATCTGAACAACCAGTTTTAAATAATATTATATTATTCACATCTGTTGTCAACAATGTTTTATAAATGTATAATTTACCTGAGCTACACCACACCCACTTCCTCAGAAATCCCCAGAATTAAGACGACACCTTTAATTATTTTATTACCCTATCTGTACTTTCTTTCTAAGAAATATAAATTTGGCATTCCTTGTATTTCCAATTTCTAATGAAGCCAGACTTGGCAAAACATATCAAATCAAAAATAAATAAAAAAGTGAAAATTTAACCAGGTGTTTGTTGTTTTTAAGTAATTTTAACATTGAAATTTCATCAAGTGGAGACTGAAACAATCAACAAAGAAATGATGATTTTAAAACATTTGTAATTACCTACTTACTTCTTACTTAGCACTATTTTTTAATTAAAGTTTGGTACATCATTTTCATACCATGGTCAATATAAAGAATATTTGTGGCTTATGTTAATATTCGTGAATTAATGTAAAGAACTAATTCACTATATGTTAATATTCTAGAAACAATTTAAGTATATTTTTTTCAAGAACATAAACCATTATAATAATAATAAAATATAAACCCTTAATATAATTTCTAATACATATAATATATTTAAAATTCGCTCATTTATAATTACATTGTCAAGATTTCAGCAATGACAACGATGAACGAAAGTATATCTGAACGCTATTATTACGTTGGCAAGATCAGACAAACTCCTGTTAAATTTTTCAATAATGTTTTTCTGGTTGGCCGTTCAGCGCGTTCAGTACGAATCAGTTAACAGCTTTTGGTATTCCGCCTACGTTTTATTTTCAACAACTGCGAACAGAAACGTTGTGTATATCGGTCGAAACAGAACAACTGTTTTTTCAGTCGGGCAGTTGAGGTTAGAACTGTTTACGTTATTGTTTGATTAGCGCTAAGCAGTAATAAACGTATATGTATCTGTTATCTGTTATTTTTAGTCGGCAATAACAGTTGCTATTGTTATCGAGTAAATAATAGTTGTTTAATAGCAGCCATGTTAATAACGCCACATCACTAGTAGATACTGCGTTGAGATCAGCACCCGCGATCCGTAAACCCCCATTTGCGATTTAATACATAAGCAAGTACCACCTGAACAATACTCTCGAAATGACTTGGTATATTTTATTTCTAAACTAGTAGTATCCTAATTCTGCCTACCCTTTTGTACTGGAAATACTGTAGACTCCTTTGCTATCTTACGGGTCAATAAACGCAATTGTTTTCTGAATGATATTTGTGGCATATTTTTCAATGTTTAAGTACTTCTTGGGAAATAACACCACAGTTATGAAAATTGTTGTTTATTCCAAAGGTTTCGGGGTCTAGGTCAGACCCCGTTGTCAATGGTTAAGAAACTACGATAAAAAAGGCACAATTCTAAGATGTAAAATTAAAATATTTGACAATATGTATTATTTGATTTCTGAAGAAACTAAGAGAATTTTATTTGTAATATACAGGGTAGCACAGAAACTTCTAAAGATCATATAATCATAAAGTTCCTTTCAAAATAGAAGAATTTGAAAGAATTTTTTCAGAATTTTATGTGGCGCACCTAGCAATTTCTTCCTTAATCATCGGCAACCAGGAACGATTGAATTCTACGGAAGTAGTAGCGATACAATCGTTTTCAT